>OX596209.1:1346098-1488102 GCA_951394215.1 Glyphodes perspectalis | reverse complement strand
GCGGCGCTCGTCGCACGCAGCGCGCTTGGTCGCCTGGTCACGTACGCAACCTCGGTGTCGGCGCGCGCGCGGTCGCGCTGCGCGGTGGAGGACACGCGGTCGGGCGTGCGCGGCGGCGGCGGGCGCGCGCAGTCGCCTGGTCACGTACGCACCTCGGTGTCGGCGCGCGCGCGGTCGCGCTGCGCGGTGGAGGACACGCGGTCGGGCGTGCGCGGCGGCGGCGGGCGCGCGCAGTCGCCTGGTCACGTACGCACCTCGGTGTCGGCGCGCGCGCGGTCGCGCTGCGCGGTGGAGGACACGCGGTCGGGGCGTTGCGCGGCGGCGGCGGGCGCGCGCAGTCGCCTGGTCACGTACGCACCTCGGTGTCGGCGCGCGCGCCGGGTCGCGCTGCGCGGTGGAGGACACGCGGTCGGGCGTGCGCGGCGGCGGCGGGCGCGCGCAGTCGCCTGGTCACGTACGCAACCTCGGTGTCGGCGCGCGCGCGGTCGCGCTGCGCGGTGGAGGACACGCGGTCGGGCGTGCGCGGCGGCGGCGGGCGCGCGCAGTCGCCTGGTCACGTACGCACCTCGGTGTCGGCGCGCGCGCGGTCGCGCTGCGCGGTGGAGGACACGCGGTCGGGCGTGCGCGGCGGCGGCGGGGCGCGCGCAGTCGCCTGGTCACGTACGCACCTCGGTGTCGGCGCGCGCGCGCGGTCGCGCTGCGCGGTGAGGACACGCGGTCGGGCGTGCGCGGCGGCGGCGGGCGCGCGCAGTCGCCTGGTCACGTACGCACCTCGGGTGTCGGCGCGCGCGCGGTCGCGCTGCGCGGTGGAGGACACGCGGTCGGGCGTGCGCGGGCGGCGGCGGGCGCGCGCAGTCGCCTGGTCACGTACGCACCCTCGGTGTCGGCGCGCGCGCGGGTCGCGCTGCGCGGTGGAGGACACGCGGTCGGGCGTGCGCGGCGGCGGCGGGCGCGCGCAGTCGCCTGGTCACGTACGCACCTCGGTGTCGGCGCGCGCGCGGTCGCGCTGCGCGGTGGAGGACACGCGGTCGGGGGCGTGCGCGCGGCGGCGGCGGGCGCGCGCAGTCGCCTGGTCACGTACGCACCTCGGTGTCGGCGCGCGCGCGGTCGCCGCTGCGCGGTGGAGGACACGCGGGTCGGGCGTGCGCGGCGGCGGCGGGCGCGCGCAGGTCGCCTGGTCACGTACGCACCTCGGTGTCGGCGCGCGCGCGGTCGTCGCGCTGCGCGGTGGAGGACACGCGGTCGGGCGTGCGCGGCGGCGGCGGGCGCGCGCAGTCGCCTGGTCACGTACGCACCTCGGTGTCGGCGCGCGCGCGGTCGCGCTGCGCGGTGGAGGACACGCGGTCGGGCGTGCGCGGCGGCGGCGGGGCGCGCGCAGTCGCCTGGTCACGTACGCACCTCGGTGTCGGCGCGCGCGCGGTCGCGCTGCGCGGTGGAGGACACGCGGTCGGGCGTGCGCGGCGGCGGCGGGCGCGCGCAGTCGCCTGGTCACGTACGACACCTCGGTGTCGGCGCGCGCGCGGTCGCGCTGCGCGGTGGAGGACACGCGGTCGGGCGTGCGCGGCGGCGGCGGGCGCGCGCAGTCGCCTGGTCACGTACGCACCTCGGTGTCGGCGCGCGCGCGGTCGCGCTGCGCGGTGGAGGACACCGCGGTCGGGCGTGCGCGGCGGCGGCCGGGCGCGCGCAGTCGCCTGGTCACGTACGCACCTCGGTGTCGGCCGCGCGCGCGGTCGCGCTGGCGCGGGTGGAGGACACGCGGTCGGGCGTGCGCGGCGGCGGCGGGGGCGCGCAGTCGCCTGGTCACGTACGCACCTCGGTGTCGGCGCGCGCGCGGTTCGCGCTGCGCGGGTGGAGGACACGCGGTCGGGCGTGCGCGGCGGCGGCGGGCGCGCGCAGTCGCCTGGTCACGTACGCAACCTCGGTGTCGGCGCGCGCGCGGTCGCGCTGCGCGGTGGAGGGACACGCGGTCGGGCGTGCGCGGCGGCGGCGGGCGCGCGCAGTCGCCTGGTCACGTACGCACCTCGGTGTCGGCGCGCGCGCGGTCGCGCTGCGCGGTGGAGGACACGCGGTCGGGCGTGCGCGGCCGGCGGCGGGCGCGCGCGACACAGCGGACAGCGCGCACCCCACGCCGCACACGCACGCCACCGCCGCGCACACCACGCCCGCCTCGCCGCCCGCCGCCCCCGCCCGCTCCACCGTCGCCGCCCGACCGCGACACCTGACACATTATGACGATAGTTTATAATTTAGAACATAGAAAATTAAATAAAAATATTGTACTGAGTATTACAATACGCTTAGTCAGTTAAAACTCCTTATGAATAAATCAAAGATAAAACTTAATTTTTGCATTATTCTGCTATTTCACAAATCATCACCCGTCACCACCAAAATACCCAACTGACCGCACCCCGACTACCAGAAGCAACGCTCTTCCGATAGCGACGATACGTACCCCGACCTGCCGATCGAAGTAGTACTTGGCGCCGGCCAGGAAGACGGTGGCGAGCGCGAAGGAGACGAGCATGCCGAACTTGAGGTGCGGCGCCATCATGGGCGAGTGGTGCAGGCCGAGCGCGGCGGTGCGCAGCTGCGTGTTCGGGCGTGACGGAGCGCGCCGCCGCCAGGCTGGCGATGGTGGGCGGCGCCGCGCCCACCTCCACGTACAGGCTCTCCTGCCGCCGCGCGCGCGTGCCGCCCGCCCCAGCCGCCCCAGCCGCCCCAGCCGCCGGCACCGACGGCGCCGGCGCTCTGGGGACACCGACGGCATGTCACCACTTCAATGTATTGTATAGGCGATGACTACTACTTTTTTTTTGCCCCTAGCGGATTTTTTTGAAATCTTCACAAGAAAGTCTAATTTAGAATCTGTTTCCGAAAGAAATATTCTTAAATTATTTAGATACATATTATTTTAAAATGCTTTACACTTTACATATTGATTAATAAACCCAACATATTCTCGTAACAATCACTATAACTTACTGAATGGATAGATAAATGAATAGAGTTGCCAAAGATTTTGGAGATTAGATAATATAATAATTCCCAAATTATGCATGTCCAAAAGCCACATGTATGTAAGCAGTCTTCGTTACAAGTTAGTCGGCCCGTCTCGGATACGTGTGCGTACTCACTGTAGATGCCTGTGGGTGCGGTGCGGGCGGCGCGGCGGGCAGTCGACGGCGGCGAACCGGTGCACCGGCGCCGCCATGCCCTTGCGCCCGCCCGCCGCCACGCACACGCGCGACCGCCCGCGCCCCACGCCTGCGCACCCAGTGCACGGCCGTGTGAGGGGCCATCCATAAAGTACGGCACACGTAGAGGGGGGCGTGACATCACATTTCAAATAATCATCATCTTCCTAGCGTTATGTCCCGTGCTTAGACGGGGTCCGCTTAGATCATGATCCAGGATTTAGCGAGTCTGACCTTCGTAACCCTAAGATAGGGGAATCAGACAATTTTTGGATCATGGTTACAAATCCAAAGTTGTTTGAATTTGCAGGTTTCATCACAATGTTTTCCCTCACCATCGAGCTAGTGGTATAAATACGTACATAGATTTGAAAAATCCAGAGGTATGTGCCCGGTTAAGAGGCAAATTCACATTTCAAATAATATTAATAATAATTTTTTTTATGTAAAATTGCAAAACATGTGATGTCAAACACACATGTGTAGAGGGGAGAATCACAATCATGAAATACGTGTGACGTACTTTATGGATGGCCCCTAAGTAGATTTCGCTATAAGCTAAAATTTTAACTCAAACTGACATCGCCCCGTGGATTCACCAACGTAGTACCCGTTCCCATGGGAATACGGGGATAAAATATAGAGCATGTTACTCGCTGATAAAGTAGCATTTTTCATTTCCATTGGCGAAAGAATTTTTCAAACCAGTCCAGTAGTTTCGGAGCCTATTCAATTGAAACAAACAATCAAATTGTTTCACTTTATAATATTAGTAGATAACATTAAAAATTAGACCGTATAATCAAGTGTAAGTATTAAACAAACCCCGACAATATAGCATGTATGTTTCCTGCATTGTCATAACAAGGCATTACATATGAAAAAAACGGGAATGAAATAGAATGTTATGTGGCAACATGGACACCCGTCCACTACACTAAAATAAACTGAGACGGTTAGTCGGACCACGTCCTGACACCTAGTTTGGCAGAAGTACTTCGACGTGTATGTTTGCATGTAAAAACCCAAGAGCATATTATTGAAGTTTATTTAAGATATGTGAATACTGGTCATAGCACAGACTAAATCCACCAGGCAGTGGATTCTGTCGGCCACTTCTAAACAATGCTCTGCAAAATAGTAGTCAACTACAACCAAAATGTTTGGTCTTTGCAAGACATCCTACTAATAATAATTTTTTTCAAAATTTTTGATCAAAGAAGGTTGATAACCGCTGCTTTAGACTCCCACCCCACACACTCTTTTGTAAATACTAACAATATTCTTCATTAAGCAATCTTGAGCCATCACTTGATTTTGCACCAGATAAGTAGCCCAAAAATCCAATATTATATTATCATCATGGGTCATCATCATCAATATAGTGATAAATTAATTTCTATGTCTATAATTACTAAAAACATAAATAAATGAATAATGTAAATGGTAAGTTTCTGAGTATGTATTAAATTGGTGGATCTTATAATGTTGGCAGTATACTAATGTATTTAGCTATTCCTAACTGTACATTTGTTAGTTAAACTAGCTAGGTCTGAGAGTAGCTATGAATCTTTCCTATCTAGAAGTTAACAAAATCACAGGTTAGTAACAAACAGGATATCATCTCATAGCTAGTAATCAAAAATAACATCTGGAATTTATAAAACAAAAAATTTTAATAAGTTCATCAAAGATAGAAAAATCTTATCACCAGCTGACAAAGAAGATGGGACGCGGTGCCTGCCGCTGTAAGCACACTGGCTGCGTTTATCTATCCAGAAATGCATCTGAGCTCGCTGTGGGCGCCCGACTCGACCAGGATCAAGTTTAAGCTACCAGATTATTTGCTAATGATCTTCCGCACGACATTCTACGATCTGCAATTTAGGGAATATCTTAAAATTTGCACTAATCATTAATCTACACCCTCTAATGTGCAATTAATAAGTCCAACAGCATTACCTTCATTCTCCAATTCAATAAATATTATTTTCACAATAAAATCACTAACTAATATCAACAATTTTCTATACTTGAATCAAATACAATAATCGTATATAAAAGTATGTTAAACAATTATTGACATTTTATCATTAATGAATCACTACAAGTATGTTTAATAATCACAAAACGTAATTAAAAAATATTCATTAACTTTTCTTGGAATTACACTTGACAGCCATTTCTTCCCATTTCCCATTTGTGGGCGGGGTGCGTTGTGCGTGCGCGATGCGCGCGCGAATCGCAAATCAAAACAATCAATGCAGCCAACTGTGAAGCAATTTTGAAAATCAATAAATAGTTTCAATTAGATTACTTTTTGTTTCGTTCAAATAATTTTTTTTAGTAACAACGTAATATTATGTGCATTACGCAAAATAGATAAATAAGCACAATTTTAAACAATCATTATGTCAGTATTCATAATATAACATGTTTATTATTATATAAGATTAAAAAGAGACGTATAGAATAAATTTGATTTTACCGCCTTAATTTTCTCTCTGTTTTACTAGACACTTCCGGAAACTTCTTCGGATCTATGTCGTTCAGAAATTAATTTACATATTTGACATATGCTACAAATGCAGAACATATGTGTATTTGAACAACCAATCGATAATCGCTTTGAGTAATACAATTAACAATTCGTAGTAGATATGGTAAGACCATAAAATCAATATTTTTAATTTCTGTGCCAATAATATTTATTATTTTATAGATATGTCATACGCTTAGAGGCTATCAACACAGATACACCGCTTGTCACTGCTATACGAGTCATGCCATCCCCCTAACAATGCCAAACAGAGCTGATTTGCTAATATATTTATTGCTTCCACATTCACTACTTATATAATAATTTATTTAAAATTTGCTGCCCCCAAAATGGTGCTCTCCCAGGCCACTAAATAAAATATAGTTTTCAGTCATATGAGACCTCAGACCAATCTTCGTATACTGTGAACTCATATACTCGCTAAAAAGATACGCGTAATTTAACATTAGATCGTCAAAAAAAATCCCGAAATATTGCATTTTTATTTTTTCATTATACTATAAAATCGATTATAATATCACTATCACATAAAGATTCGATTACAATATCACATAAAGATACCGTTAAATAGTACATAAATACCTAACATCACGCCCATAATCCCCGAAGGGGTTGATAGAGTCGAAGGGGCAGCTAGCCCCTTCAACCACAATATGCCAAAAATAAAGCCGGGCTGGGTTAGATGGAAAATTGTGAAAAAGTAGTGACAAGCGGCTAACCTGTCGCCAACACAATCACACACCCAAAACCCGATATACTATTAGTCGCCTTTTACGACATGCTAGGCAAGAACCACAGTTGGCATATTTTTTTTAAGTCCCAGACTAACATGTGACAGTGGGCTGGGTTGGATGGAAACCTGTGAAAAAGGAGTGACAAGGGGCTAGCTCGTCGCCTACTCAGTCACATACCCAAAAGCCCGTAAACCATTAGTCGCCTTTTACGACATGCTAGGCAAGAACCACAGTTGGCACATTCTTTTTTTTTTGTCCCAGATCAACATGGGTCAAGTCCCAGATCAACATGGGACGTTAAATAGTAATTAGTCGTATTAAAATGTACTGTAACGTAATACTGCTGTGTTTGTGCGAATACTGTCTTATTATGATTAAGTGAAAACAATTAATGATGTTTTCTTATTTTGAAATTCTTACGCTACCCTAAACTTTTTATGTCATCTTTAATCGAGAATCGATTAGCGGAATTCAGTTATAAGATAATTTATGAACGAAAGTTCCAAAAACTATAAATACACCCTCCATTGCTGCCAACATCAGTTTTTTTTACTTTGACATTCTTGACTGACGTGCCTGTGTTGTGCTTCATTATTTGTGAAAGAAGGCGTTGTAGTTTGTTTTGTGTGCATCTATTTTGCTAGGTATTTATGCAGGCATCATGTTTGCGTCCATTGGATCTCGGGTGCGGCCAGACAGCGATAGTGACCGTCCGAAGCCCTATTGCCAGTGCTGGGCTAGCAAGCGAAACCCGATGCCGTGGAAACAGCTGAACTCTTGTTCTTGTGGAGAAGACCATGATGGTGCGTTGAAATGTTTCCTAACACGCGAAGTTTAGAACCTTTTTAACGACAAAACTATATCGTTAAAATTTTTCTGTCTTAACTATGAATTTACATAAAAGTGAACTGAAGCTATTGGTTAATAATTGGTTTTTCTTTGTACCTATTTGTTAAATATTCGTGTTTGGTTGGCAACCGTACTGTTTACAAACATGGAGCCGTCTGGTACATAATCGTACCTGGGTTAATTGAGTAAATCATTACTTCACCATGAATAATAAAATTAGATTAATCTGTTTTAATTGTTTATCTCATTAACTCGAAACAAGGCATGTGTATATCAGTTTTTTTTAGCACCAAATGAAAAAAGGGCACCATGTTTGTAGAAATAAGGCTACCCTCTGACAAAAATTTTAAAATTATTTAATTTAAAATAAGAATTATGTTAAAATTTCTACACATGTATTTTATAGTCCATTCAGGATATTATAGTCCATATTATTATATTACTATGAGAAAACTTTCAGATTCGTGTAGTATGCATTTCACATGATATTTTTGCCAAATTAAAATTAGTCCTAAATTTAAGAAGATAATTGATAAATTGTGTTCAGATTAACTGTATGACTTAGTATAAATATTATTTTAATCTGTAAATTTAAATTTTTATATTCAATTTAGCATTAAAGAGTAACTACTGTTTCTTGCCGGTTTCTTCTCGGTCGATGCGACATTCTGAACCAATTCTTGACATTAATGATTTACAAGTGCTTTTTTGAGGCCTACGTAAATAAAGATAGGTATTTTGAGTTTGAGATTCATTGTCTTTTTTCAATAAAGTTAGTATATAAAGTTAGAAATGTTTAAAACCAATTATTTTCATTTGTAGAAAATATGATGCATGAAAAGGGGTATTAACACCTGTCACAGGAATCATCATATCTTGACTATGTTACTGCTACTGTTGTAATAATAATATCTTACCTAATGTATATTTTACATAGTATAAACTTATTTAGCTTTATATATTATTAATTAATATTTTTATATTTTAATACCATACTGTTAAGCTGTGAGCTTTATTCCAAGTATTTTTTACAAATGTCTGAATATGATCAATACTGTCATAACATAGGCAATTATTTAAATAATAATAAAATTGCAGTCAGTGAATGGAAATGGGAGCAGCCCGACACGAATGGCCTGAGTTGGGTTGTGATCAGCGAGGACCAGAAGCAAGTCACATTCCATCCATTCTACAGCTCCGGTACAGCGGCTGTCAAGGGGGACACTGCGCTACAGCTCAATTACCACTATTACTGGGAGGTGAAGATACTCACCGACACATATGGGACGGACATTGTGAGTAAATCTATCCACTTTACTCTAGCTTGTTTAATATTTCATAAAAATGTAATTAAAACTCGTTATGCAGTACTTATCTGCATTCTCCTAGTGTTAGGTCTCAAGCTTAGTCTAAGTCTTATGAGAATAAATTGTTTATAAGTTCTTATGAGATTAAATTCTTTAAACCTAAGTCTGCTAAGTACTAAAATGTAAGACCATGATCAAAAGTTTAGCTAGTACCTATATATCCTTTACACATTAATTTTTTCATTGATATGAGCATTATAAATTTACAAAGTTATAGAGATGTGTATTTTAGCTTAAAAGTGTACTTACGTACATACATTTATGTCTTTGTAAATTATACAGAGTTTTATTTGCTTACTATTATTCTAATTTACTATAGCTTATATCTCTTATAACAAATGATATATTTATCATAAATAAATAGAGATTGTCTAAGTTTGTCAATGAATTAGGAGTGTAAAATAAAGTTGATATCATATCAGATAAAATCAAATATGATTAAATTGAGTTAAGATTATCATAGACAGAATGTTTTAATGTATTTATTATGTACTGACGCAATTTAACCATTGGTCTAAGATGCAATCTTATGGAATGATATGATAATCACTAGATATTTTCAGCAGCATTACATAATCAATATAATCTTAACTTTTTTTATAATTTTCTTGTTTATATAATAGTTTATAATTAGTAATGGGCCCCTCAACTTACTATAAAAAGAAAATGCTCCCAAACTGTACAAATTGTTAAAATTATAAACTATCTGTGTAAAATGTAATCTTAATTACCATAACTATTTTTTTTCTTAGAGGTATCACAATATTCTTTATTTTCCCTTAAACAAATGTTATCGTATTTGCATTAGTTATCACAGTATATTTGTCATTCAGTCATGGTTGAAATGTCTTTGGCTACTTGAAACATACTAGTTAAAACATTACTGCTTGGCGTTTCCTTTGAGCCTACACATTGTTTTACAGTTCAAGACAATTTTAATACAATATCTTTACCGCTTAGCCACAATGTAAATAGAAATACTAATTTACATACAACAAGTACAGTGTAGATGAAAACGTTTAAGTATATATAAAGACGCGTTTACTTTTGTGCCCAGAAGCAGAGTAAGGAAGTCACTAATAGTCATACATTCTCCATTCCAATAATAACAATGCTAATTGCACCTCTCGCGTGTACTTTAACAATTTTTCAAAACAACACCGGACGCTCCTCTTGGCAGCTTGCCCCAATGTCGGGCAGTATTTGGCACTAGACCGGAACCAAGGCGTAAAAGAAGAATCTTGCTTTTTCTGTTGCGCACCTGAATTTCATTGCTAGATACAATAAATTCTGTCGCCCTTGGCACATACTGAAATGGCTGGATGGCGTGATAAGGCGACAAGGGATTCGATGAATCAAAGAAGTCGAACATTGATATTATGAACGGCTTTATGTCACGCGAACTCTTATAGGTCGTGGTGATCTAATTTTCTTTCTTAAAACTAATTAGTGTTCTTGTCAGACTAATTGCTATCTTATTCGAGGTATTTTAGCGTTAAGTAGATAGTTCGTCGGCTAATATAGATATACCTTCTAAATGGATAAGTTCACGTCAAGTTAACGTCCTCCTAACCGATATCGGTCACGGCGGCCAATCTCAACGAGGATTAGCCACCTGCGCAGGAGATATTATAGTGCACGAGTGTGTGCGCAAACACAGGTGCACTCTCTGTTCCTTCACTCTTATAGTCCGGTGAGACGGCAATTCGACATGACGGGAGAGGTCATTCGCAGGACCAATGCCTTAACGTGCGAGGCACGGGGGTGTGTAAACCGCCATCTTCCTGACTCCGGACTGTTACTGAGTAATTTCAATATTGAAATAACCAGCCACAAATTCTTGGTCAGGCCCGGGATATTCAATACACTAGATAGTGCTATGTCCAATAAGGAGTATGTTGGTATGGGTTTTCAAAATACTGCACCGACCGTGTTCGTTGCCTAACTCATCATAAAGGCGACTATTATTTTATTTTTTTTGAGTTTTGGATATTCGGTTTGCGAATGTGTAGGCGACTAGTTAGCCCTATTCCTTCCGCTTTTTCACGGTTTTTCTTTATTTTGTATTAAAAAAAAAAGTGGTTGAAGGAACCAAACGGTCGAGTCTAAGGGGCAGCACTCAGACTACCTACCCTACTAGTGACGGTACGAATGTAGAGTGAATTCAGATTTCCAGTACATATTCCGAATAGGATAAAAAGACCAGTAGATTAAGGGCTATAAATTGTACGAATTAACCTTGTAAAGTTCGATTGCTTAATTTCGTAAGGATATTTCCGCAATTACATTCGCTCGTATCTCGGATTTTTTAATCTATAATACTTTTACTGGCTTTTCCTAATCCTAAGCAACATGACCCTGAATTATAATCGCGACTGATATTTTTTATTAATGTAATAACATTAAGCGTAGTCATTAAATATGCAAATGTTCTTCTGTATCCAATAGCAGGAATCTAAATATTTAGCATCCTTCATACTCCTTTTTACTTACGATAGAAATGGCCTTTACTTGACAAGTTGTAGGCTTAACTTCAAACAACAATGATAGCTTCGTGTCATGCACTTGGATTACAGGAAAAGAGACCACTGTGGCAATGGTGTAAACAAGGATAGAATTTCAACATCATAAGTAGTAATAAAAATAATATTGTCAATGCGAAATTAAATTCCTTTGTTGGTTGAGCTTTTACATCTTCATTTCTCCATTGTTCATTCCATACATACATATATACATACATCACGACGACCACCAAGAGGTAGTCAGAGTTCAAACAGCAGTTACATACATACATAACATCACGCCCGTAATCTCCGAAGAGGTAGGCAAAGTCTAAAGGGCAGCAGGCCCCTTTAGCCACATTTAGCTAACAGTATAAACTGGGCTGGGTAAGATGGAAAATTGTGAAAAAGTGGCTAGCCCGTCGCCTACATAATCATGTCAAGATCCGCTATACCATTTTTGGCCTTTTACGACGTGCTAGGCAAGAACCACAGTTGGCACATTCTTTTCAAGTCCCAGACCTACATGGGACAATGGGCTGGGTTAGATGAAAACAGCAAACAGCAGTTAAGCTAATTTAACTACTTTACGCCAAAAACAATTTGAGTTGGGTTCAATGGAATATTGTGAAAGAAGTAGTGACAAGTGGCTAGCTCGTCGTGAACACAATTACAAACTTAAAATTTCCATTTATAATTGCATACACTTTGGTATGCTAAATACTCTATTTATCCACAAAGCATATTGTACCCAAGGCATAGAAACATCGTTAATATCAAAATCTTAAGCAAAAGAATGGGAAAGCTATAAAAATAAAGAATAGTAGCTAAATTATCCGCCATAGTCCGAGAGTTGAACGTATACCGCGTATAGAGTTTAAGAAAGTAATTATATAGCTTGCAGCATACAAAGTAAATCTTAATAGGGATGTTGAGGTAATTTTTAAAAGTTGTCAAAACGCAATCACTTCATAGATTGTGTATGGGCTTGTCAACTTATGACGTCATTTGTTCGTATAGTCAACTGACTAAATATTAGGCAGTTTTTGTAAAATTAAAAATTGTAGACTCAATATAATTCAAAATCAATAAGGTTTTACAACATACTACGATAGTTTCCCATGTTGGTCTGGGACTAGGCCCATGTTGATCTGGGACAAAAAAATAAGAATGTGCCAACTGTGGTTCTTGCCTAGCATGTCGTAAGAGGCGACTAATGGTTTACGGGCTTTTGGGTATGTGACTGAGTAGACGACGAGCTAGCCACTTGTCACTCCTCTTTCACAGCTTTCCATCCAACCCAGCCCACTGTCCCATGTTGGTCTGGGACTTAAAAAGAATATGCCAACTGTGGTTCTTGCTTAGCATGTCGTAAAAGGCGACTAATGGTATATCGGGTTTTGGGTGTGTGATTGTGTAGGCGACAGGTTAGCCGCTTGTCACTGCTTTTTCACAGTTTTCCATCTGACCCAGCCCGGCTTTATTTTTGGCTGAATGTGGTTGAAGGGGCTTGCTGCCCCTTCGACTCTGCCTACCCCTTCGGGGATCTTGGGCGTGATGTTATGTATGTATGTATGTACGATAGTTTCTTTTTCAGAATTGATATTTCAAAATTTAAATATAAATAGTGTCAGGGAGCGGTGGTAGCTCAATGGTGAGGACACGCGCCTCTTAACCGAGGAGTGCGGGTTCAAACCCGGGCACGTACCTCTGGATTTTTCAAGTCTATGTACGTATTTATACCACTAGCTCGACGGTGAAGGAAAACATCGTGATGAAACCTGCAAATTCAAACAACTTTGGATTTGTAACCATGATCCAAAAATTGTCTAGTTCCCCTATATTAGGGTTAAGGAGCTCATATCGGCAGCAGCAATGTAATTACCAGACTCGCTAAATCCTGGATCATGGTCTAAGCGGACCCCGTCTAAACACGGGACATAACGCTAGGAAGATGATGAGTGTCAACATCCCTATTGTAGTTGTGTAAGTATTGTTTGTCACGCAGACTCGGGAGACAGACTAAACTATGCCGTTGTGTGTACTTGAAGGGCGTTCGTGTGGCCTATCTTATCGGGCGCGGAGCTAAGAGTAGGCTATCGTGTCGTGGATGTATCTCGATAGCTAACCTTGCACTGTCGGGGTCAACATAGATCTTTACGTAAACTAAATCATTATTATAATTTACTTAGACAATGTATGCATCTTTCATTATGTAGTTAAGAAGATACATTTTATGATCTGTTTAATTAGAATTGTAATTGTCATTGTCTTGTTAGACGTTAGATATGACCTCGAGGATGTAGTTTCAGTGTTAACTCTGAAAGTGTCGAGTTCAATTCTTAACCAAAATACCTAATAGATTTTTTTTTATTAGTTGAGGTTGGATAATCTGATGAAAGCGAAATAAGAGTTTTTTCGAACAATGAATTTTAAATTGCCATTTCTATGAATTAATGAACTGTTTGTTTGCTAACATTTAAAAAAAAATTAGATGTACAGTTTCGAGAAATAAAATGCATACAATTGTTTTTTTTTAAAGACAAATTGTCCATAGGTAATTGACAGCTCACCGTCTGGCACGCCGTATGCTTATTTGCTACCTTTAGTAATATATTACTGACTGGCCCGGTGGTCGAGTGGTCACGAAACCGAGGGTCGCGGGTTCGAATCCCGCTAGGGGCAAATGTTTCGTGTGATGAACATGGGCATTCGTACTCGAGTCATGGATGTTTTTAAACGTATTTAAGTATGTCTATCCGTTCACCTAGTATTCATAGCACAAGCTTAAGCTTAGTTTGGGACTAGGGAATTGGTGTGTCAGTCTTGAGAATTTATTTATTTATTTATTTATTTATTACTACGGTTGGGCATTCCGAACTCTCAATCAAATACGTTTGCGTCATCTTCTTGAGAAGGTGGTATCTTAGTTACCGTACAGGCTGTCCTGTAGGTACCTACATGCAATAACCATTAACGTAACCATATAAGTGTTTAACTATACTATCTATATACCATCGCCGTGTTTGGTCCCAACTAGGTCTCAGCATTGCTGCTGCGGCGTCTAATTTAACACCTCAGTAGCGCTGGTATTCTGGCGGAACCTTATGATTGTATAAATATGTGTTTGTTGTAAAAGCGTATATGTGTTGAATGTTCTGCAGATGGTGGGCCTCGGCACGAACAAGGTGAACGTGTCGGACTTCCAGTTCAAGTTCACGTCTCTGCTGGGCGCGGACGCGGAGTCGTACGGGCTGTCGTACACGGGCGCGGTGCGGCACGCGGGCGCGGCGGCGCTCGACTCGCCCGGCTTCTGCCGCGGCACCATCGTGGGCGTGCGCGTCGACATGTGGCGCGGCACGCTCGAGTTCTACCTCAACAGGAGGGCGCAAGGTGAGTTGGACGGCTCGCGACACGTTAGTTCCGGTGGGATGCATTGGTACGCACTAGGTCAGGAGTTCCCAACCAGGGGGCACGCTCCCCTAGGGGGGCGTAAAGAAATGAGGGGAAGCGTAATAGGTACTTACTATTAGCGTAATAGGCATGCAAACAAATAAGTTAGTTGGTATAAAAATGTGTGCTTCTTATTTTTGTTGATAACATAAGTCTTTTTATATATTTATAGCCCCACCTTTTTATGCCACTGGCACTTTTCATGTTAATGTATGACTGGTAATGTAAAATTTTTACTGTTTACAAAACAATTAACAGCACAAAATAATAAAAAAATATTGTGATAGGTACTGTATGTACGAAGTGTTATTCAAAATATATTGACTTAAGCTTGTGAGTAAAGTGTCGAAGTCATTTTTTTTTTTTGAGATAGCTATCATTAATGATTTCAAGTAAATAGTCACTTGAGTAATTTTTGCATACAATCTTAATCATAATCTAGTGAAATGTTTGATGTTATTTTAATTTATTTAAAAATAAAAAAAAAACAGTTTTAATTTAAAATCATATGTATAGCGCCATCTAGTATTCTGCTTATGAAATTAATAGTTACCGAACCAACGTTTTATCGACATAGTTATTGAACCCATAACTATGAAATCGATAAATAGAAACTTCAGAAACCGGGCATTAATGTATTCTTATAATAATTTCTGTCATACAGATCTCCAAATACAAGCAACAGTTTTGCGCAAAGATTACATTGACTGAGATATTATATATTAATTAGGACCCTATAGGACATAGAGTAAAACAAAGTGGTGGCCTATTTTTAACCGACTTCCAAAAAAGGAGGAGGTTCTCAATTCGTCTGAATGTTTTTTTTTTAAATTCGAATAAAGTGTCTTGGGGATATAGCGACGTAACATATATTTGAGTATCTCCCTCTAAATTATCACGTATTTGAGATACATCACAATACTATTGTTCGCTCTTTCGCACTTGATTCTTAAATTTATTTAGTCTTTAATTTTATCTCGTCATTGATCCGTTACTCACGCGGTGATAGTGTGCGCTTTTTGATATACAGCGATTTATCACGATTCGACGAGTGTACACCTAAATTTAGCTCAAATCAAAACAGCAATTTCATTAATACGATAAGTTTGTTTCCAAACAATGTTCTCAGGTCATTGCTCCAGTTACTCATATGAAGTAAATGGTTTACGTGTGCTAATTTATTTAGTTTTTTATGAAATCGAAGTTATTTAGCATAGATATTTAATTTAGCATAGAAGTAAAACCAGCCAAGTGCGAAACACGAAACTATGGCTACAACAAAAAACACTTTACTCGTCGTTATTATTTGTTCGTAGTTCCATGTTGGTCTTGGACTTAAAAATAATTCGTTAACTGTGTTCCTTGTCTAGCATGTCGTAAAAGGTGACTAATGGTATGTCGGGTTTTAGGTATGTGATTGTGTAGGCGACGAGCTAGCCACTTGTCACAAAATTTCCCATCTAACCCAACCCAGTTTTAGTTTTGGCTGAATGTAGTTAAAGAGGCTTACTGCTTCCTTGACTCTGACTACCCCTTCGGGGATTATGGGCGGTGATGCTATATATTTATGTATTATTTGTTGTTATAGCACCAATACTAATACAGAATACTGTGAAAATCCACTGTGTACGGTTTTTCCGGATTACGGTTAATGAGATACAGACAAATGACAGATAAATGACTAAATGATGAAATAAAATAAAATGATCGTTATTTATATAGGCTTCAATAAAGCACTTATAAATCGTCAAAACAAATTCAATATGAACCGGTTCAAAAGGTAGCTTCTACCGAGAAGAAACCGGCAAGAAACTCGATGGTTACTGGTCAGCGGAGGCTTGAAATAAGGTCTCTTTGCCGGTCGTTTTATACGGAACCCTAATAATTAAAAATATCTAGAACGTACTCTTTGATTGCGTATTGATTGGAACTATAACACTGATATACAGTAATGTACTTACCAATTTCGGTCACAAACAAAAATAAATTCACGTGATTATAGAAGCTAGTTCTAATGAAAAGACGCCGAAAACTTGACGCCGATAAGCTCTTTCAGGGTCGTAAGGTCGAGAAGCTCGCGTAAACAGTCTCGCTGCGATAGCAGGAGCTGGCAACACAATCAGGAAGTTTTTTTTATCTCGACGTAAAGTATTCTAACGTTCAGATAACAATAAAGCAAATTTCGTCTGTATTTGAAAAATATTTGTTTTGACACGATAACACGGTGGGGAATTCCTTTGTAATCTTATTTGTGGTTTGTTAGCTTTCTCTTGTATTGTTTTCAGTTTAAGATTCTATGTTAAACTGATATGGGTCATCATCTTCCTAGCATTATGTCCCGTGCTTAGACGGGGTCCGCTTAGACCACGATCCAGGATTTAGCGAGTCTGGTAATTACATTAAAGCGACTGCTGATCTGACCTTCGTAACCCTAAGACGGGGGAACCAGACAATTGTTGGATCATGGTTACAAATCCAAAGTTGTTTGAATTTGCAGGTTTCATCACGATGTTTCCTTCACCGTCGAGCTAGTGGTATAAATACGTACATAGACTTGAAAAATCCAGATGTACGTGCCCGGGTTTGAACCCGCACTCCTTGGTTAAGAGGCGCGTGTCCTTACCATTGAGCTACCACCGCTATAAACTGATATGGGTACTATGTAGGAATTTGTCAGCTAGTATTGACGTGACCAATTTCTTATATCATATTCTTTTCACTGTTATGTACTAAGGCACTTTTTCAACTGAAAATTTACCCCCCATTACCTACTTTTAAGGTTGCATACGTTGTCAGTAAACCTAGAATATCATAACGTTACTTATTTGTACACGTTATAACAAACAGGTCGGTCAGTAGGGTTTAACAACCTTTTTGAAGTCGATATGAAATCAAACTGTAGAGTAATAGGAAAATGGCGTGGATTATTACATTTGTAAAAATCCTAGACATTTTCCTACTAAAAGTAAAAACTTCTGAGGAGTTTATGGATCTTAATTAACAAAGCCGTGATTTATAGGCTGTCATACGTAGAATTCTACCTGGCCTTTTTTTTCATTCTTATGCCTGCAAATTATATTTAATGAGCCTGGGCTCACAAAATTTCCGTATAGCTTCTCACAGACAGGTGTTATCCCACAGGCATATCGTTCTACAACCTGCGGCGGCACCAGCTGCTGTACCCGATGGTGTGCTCGACGGCTGCACAGTCGTCGATGCGGCTCATTTACGCGGCCTCGTGGCGCGCCTCGCTTCTCGTCGACGCGGCCAAGATCCTCGCCTCGTCCGTCACCATGCACAGAAAGTTCCGTGTGCCGCCCGGACTATGGTACAAACTGCGACCGCAGTTTTGGCTCACCTTGCCGCATGATGGTGAGTTGCGGAATTTTTCTAGAATTTTTTAGGTGTTAATAGAATAGAATTATCTAACCGGTTCGATCATGCTGTCAAATTCAAATGTGATTAGAAAAAGGTTCTCCATCACCGCTAGGATGAGTAAGGGCTATTACAATAATTATACAATATTATCTCAATGACAATATATCTGACAAGCTCGATGGCGCATTCGGTAGTGACCCTGCCCCATGCGCCAAGAGTTGTGGGTTCGATCCCCACCCAGGACAAACATTCGTGTGATAAATATTTGTGTTTGTTCTGTGTCTGGGTGTTAATATCCAATATTTAAGTACCTATATATTTGTAATACCACTGTTGTTTCTGATATCCGTAACACAAGTGCTTAAGTTACTTACTTTGGAGTCAGATCAATATATGTGATGTCGTTGAATATTTATTATTTATTATTATTATTATATCTAGTCTAAGTATAGATTAATTAAGTTTACAAATTTGTAAAATTTTGCATTTAAAAGGGTAACTATCGAGTTTCTTGCTGGTCTAATCTAGATAAAGTCTACTTTTCGAACAGGTGGTATTATTTCTTACCTTTTTTTTTGTATATTGACTATTTATAAGTGCTTCCTTGAAGCACATATAAATAAAGATATTTTGAATTGACTGATTCTGTACGGGGTTAAATGTGTTTATTAAATAAAATCTGTATCCAAAATTTATTGTATTTTAAGTTTTAATGTAGGTCATACATATTTACAGATTATTGTATTGTAAATAAAGGCATATCGCAACATTTTATATTGAACTTAATTAACCACTGTGCAGTGCTATAGCTAGCACGCACCAACTAAGTGTCACCACAAATATGCAATTAAAATTCATAATCTATACTTATAATAAATCTGTAGAGAGGTCAATTCTGTACATGAGATATATTTTCAAAATAAATATCAGGGGGTGTTTAGTGATCGATACTGATGCCAAAAATGCAATCAGTAAAATTTTTGTCTGTCTGTCTGTCTGTATGTACCTTATAGAAACAAAAACTACTCGACGGATTTTAACGAAACTTGGTACAATTATTCTTCATACTCCTGGGCAGGTTATAGTATACTTTTCATCACGCTACAATCAATAGGAGCAGAGTAGTGAAGGGAAATGTTGGGAAAAAGGGAGAAGTTACTACATTTTTTATGCTTCCGTCGCGTGTTCAGCCTTAATGGTTAAAGTTACATAGAAATTATGTATGACGGAAATAGTCTTTAAAATAGTAACCATAAACGCGGGTGACACCGCTGGCACAGCTAGTGATAATTAAAATCGTTCTTTATGTAAAGTACTATTTTTAATTGATATACGAATGAGACGTTTGTTTCGGAAAGAGTGTCATTTCAGTCTAGAACTTTCATTTCAGATATCGTAAGGTAATATTATTATTAGGCTTATTAATTGTACTATTATCTCTCGTTATCAATATGTATATATTACCTACTTATTAGTCCCACTTTGGGTGATCTCTGACCATTCACGTTGAACGATGGTGGCTCGTTACTAACTGCTGAAAATATAATGGACGGCTAACTACACTGCACAATTATTTGTTTGCTGAAATATTGATAAGCGTTGATTATTGTTTGGGGTATGATACTGTTGGGCAAGGCATAAGTTAATTAACATATTTATAATAACTGTTGTAGTATAGTTACCTACTGATTGCAGATATTTCTGAAAACAACAGCAATATTTTTCATGCATATTTTTCTCAATCTTGTATGAGAACACTTAGATAATATTAATTAGATCCGGTCCTTAATGTGTAAATAAAATTATTATCGGTATATTTTATATACATAAATAAATTATGGATATCAAAACTACATTATAATGAAAAACGGAAATGAGTGTCATTAATAAATGACACATTAGCTTGTCAACACACCATCACTAAAAATATGTTAATCAAGATACATTTTTTTTATTACAGGTTGCGTGCTAGATGAGGAAGACCCTAACCGAATGGAGATAGAGCCGAGAGTGCCGTCCAACCTGGTAAGTGAGGAGGACTACGCATTTTACTTCTGCTAGCGTTGCGCACTCCTGTAATTGCGATGCGTCCACACTGTCGGACGTGGTAAAAGTAGACGTTGGGCTCCTGGACTATAATTTTAATAAGCGTTAAAAAAGCTATAATTGCATCCTTAAAAAATTGGGTTTGCATTGTTAAGATTTTTTTTGAGTTTTTGACTTGGTACAAAACATGAGTGCATAATTTTCGTTTGAATGACTGAGTGAAATCTCCTCGCTTGGTACCCACTATTTTGTAAATATATTATTTGCAAATGGTCAGACGAAATGGTTATGATGGAATGAACATTAAACATAAATTTATACTAGATGTTCATACCTTAAATCACTCGGATATCAATACAAATACGGGTCTTTAAATGCTATTTTCATAAAACTTCAATATTATTGCAAATAAATTTACAGCTAAATTGGTCCAGCCATTTTCTTGTGCGTTTAATGTATATTTTAATTAAAGAAAAATACGTCTACGTCGCAATCACAGGTTGTCGTCGTTATAACTGATATGAGGATTCTAGTGCCATAATTTGTAAAGTAATCTAATCTATGATAATATACATATTTTTCGTGTTTTGTATTAAACTATTTTAATCCATAAATATTGCATTTCCTGTATGTAAATATTCATCTAATCTTTTTATAATCTTGTGATTAATCTATGAGTGATATGATTAATTTATGTCATGCTATTTATTATTTTGATATAGTATTTAGTCAGACAATTTTTTAGACAACAAAAGCCTTGTATATAATATTATATTTTGTTGTCGATAAAAAATGTTAGAGGAAGAAACCATATGTAATATTTTGTAAAAAAAAAAAGGCGTATTAAATTGTTTATATATTATACTAACGCATGAGAGAGTTATATGTAATGTTGATGGTGTAGCATGGAGCCGACATATGAAAATATTATAAATACATATTTAAGTAAAGTTACTATGATGTAAACCAATAAGATTCGAGTCATTCCTCCAATTCGACAAGAAACAAGAATATGTTTATATATTATATATTGCATGGATATTGTACAATATTTAAAAAATGGATATGACTAATACTATGAGGATAAACAATTGATATATTTATTATTATAAGGAATTTATGGGGATGTTGTTATTAAACCGTGTTTTAAGTACTTATGATATGTATACATATTATGGAATGGAATGGCTTGAAAATGTTCACTCAATCGAAATTCGCCATGCGGTGGACGGGCCGGTGTGTGGCCAGTGTTGCCAACTGATTGACTTTTTCCCCGAAACATGCTTTAGAAACCTTTCAATCGAAACTAATTCATACTAAAATACCCCAAGTGCTATTGTCTCGTACATTAACAGTTAAATAAAAGGTCGCGGCTCCAGCTTGTATTATAAACGTTCCACATTAGACAGACCGTGATATATGGCGGTCGATTATCTCTGCCTCTTTTATGGAATAGGCATGAAGTTAAACAAAAAGTTGGAGTCCAGAAACTTTTTAAGCATCGGTATCTAATGCTTTTTACCAGTTTCTTGCCGGTTTGTTCTCGGTAGAATCAACATTCCGAACCGGTGGTAGGTTTACATTGCTTTATTGATTTTTGTAAAATTTACATACATAACATCACGGCCATAATCCCCGAAGGGGTAGGCAGAGTCAAAGGGGCAGCAAGTCCCTTCAACCACATTCAGCCAAAAATAAAGCCGGGCTAGGTTAAATGAAAAATTGTGAAAATGCAGTGACAAGCGGCTAACTTGTCGCCTACACAATCACACACTCAAAACCCAATATACCTTTTACGACATGCTAAGCAAGAACCACAGTTGGCATATTCTTTTTAAGTCCCAAACCAACATGGGACAGTGAAATTTACGATTTATACGTGCTTTTTGAGGCCTGCATAAATAAACACATTTCGAATTTTAATTTAAAAAACACCGTAGAAAATGTACCTCCATAAAATAGCCTTATTAGTTACCCCACAAAGTAGTGCATGAGAGTCGGGTTCACTGTCCGCGGCTGACGAGGTTGTGTCCGCAGGCGCGCTTCAAGCGCCGCTACTGGCGCCCGCAGCTGCGCGCCGCCGGCGTGCGCCCCGCCAAGCGACAGCCGACCGACTGCCCGCTGGCCGCCGACTGACTGCCGAGTGACCGTCACGTGACTGCCACTCGCCGAGTCAATCGAAGCTGTCCTCCAAATTGTATCAAGTCGCTGCCGCCACCGCCGATCCTAATTCTCTATAACATAAATTAAATTGGTCTTGAAAAATTTTCTCTTGTCCCGGGAGGACTATGAAAACGGGACAGGGAAGAAATCGATAATGAAAACTTTTTTATTGACTAAAACGCAACATTTAATCTGTTTATAACAAGACAACTCTACAATGACGAGGACTGGAGACCTGCATTTGATTTTCGAAAAATTCTAAATAAATAACATTTACTTTATGTAGGATCCATGCTACGCTTAATATAAGATGACATTTGTGTGTCAGAACAGTAGCCCATCCGTGGAAGTCGTCATTATTCTATTAAACGCCACTTTGTGAAAAAGTTATTCGGATTTATAAATGTTAATTAATAAGCTGCCCCATTTCATTCCACCGATATGGTTCCACGATTCAGTGGGCCATAAAAATAATTCTATGACTTCTGCTATATTCCACACGAGCATTTCAATCTCTTGCCGTTTATTTTAAGCTTGTTTTATTAAGACCGCTAGAAGATCGGTTATGCAACTGCATAAGAAACATGATTAATACACGATGCAATATTGTTGCATTAGTGTTAATTGTAGACAATATTTTTATATAATTACTAAGATCTTAATAGCACAACACATTGTTGTGATTTCATTTTATTAATCTGTAATTAAAATTTGTCAATGCAATGTTGTGGTCATTGCATAATATTATTAAGATATTATAGAAAAACAAAATATTTACCCAAAATCTCAGAACTATATAAGCAATTTGCTCAAACTGTTACCAATAGATGATTGAATGGATACTAATTTACCAGATTGAATAACAATTGAAACTTGAGCAAAGAGGTGTGAGAGACACAGTTTATATTGTAAAAGTCTATAAGTTATGGTGACCGCTTACCGTCATTAGTACGCTTGTTTTTGACCCTAGTAGTATAAAAAAAACAATAAACTATGGCACGCGAGAGTGCTATAACTATCAAGTAACTTTATGGTATCGTACTTGTTAACTTGTTATGGGTAAAATATGTTAACTTCACCTATCAGTTTCACCATCGTACAAATATTATATAAGTAAGTAGGTGCTTAAACTTAGTTGTAAGGGAAATGTTTAATTCTAATGAAGACTGTGTATAATTTGACTGAATGAATATTATGTAGTGTTTCTTTACAAATTAAAAGAACTGTGATACACTGTACAATATTTTATTGAACAACCTGACTGTAATACAAGGCTTAATTCAATAACTATTGGTCTCGCTTTACATAATTAAGCTTACATATCATCGTAATAGTCGCGCTAAACGTTTTCATTAATTTGTTATATGTATTATTGGCACTAGAATCTTTTAATTCTTTCATTGTGCATCGAGAATATAAGTCATTTTTATGACAGCATTAATTCATATTACATAATTTATTTGTAATTATTTTGAGAAGTTTATTTAAGAATTATGTGACAGGATTTTGAATTTTCTTTGAAACGTTAAACCATGAAAAATGGTTAGAATAATAAACAAATTGATATGTCCCTTAATTACTCTGAAAGTTCATATTGTAATCCATACTGTATTAAACAGATTTGTTGGAGACAAAAGTAAAAAAATGTGTGTTGCTCAAACGCGCCTAAACGAAAAGAGTGTTGGTTCAAACCCGACCAAGTAGGTACCTCTGGTTATTAAAATCAACGTACAGATCACTAGAGCTTAGTGGTGAAGGAAATCATCGTCTGAGAACCTGTATATTCAAATTATAACTATACAAGTGAAATCAGGATCCAATTAGTCAGGTTTCCCTGCCTCGAGGTTCAATATAAAGTCAAAATTGCTAAATAAAATCATGGTCCAAGCGGACCCTGAAAAATAATAATTATTTTCCCGAAAGGAAACCGCAGTATCTGCTTGCTGATTGGCTTACTATTTATTTGTCATAAACCATAGCAAGACGCTGGTTGGTCAAAGACACATTACCTATACTAGGTTTCTATTGGTTATCAGTTTATATATTGTCAATGAGAAAGTTTTGGAACTGACCGCCAGTTTCGTCTCTTTAGCTCTACAAATTATTTAGCTGGTATAAAAGGAAGCGGGTAGGCTCAAATCACTTCTTGTTTCCAGCTGAGCGAGATTCTGCCGAGCCCGTACGTGAACGGCTTCTACGTGGACGGCGTCGAGCGGGACTACCGCGTCGTCGTGTGGGAGTGACGCGATGGTGACCTCAGTGAGGACAGTGACGCTAGTGACGAGTGTTAGTGCTGGGCTTGGGAACTGAACTGCGTTGACCTTTGGTACAGCCTCTGTGAGAATTAGGAAATCTAAAAAAAAAAATCTAGGGCACTGGCACGTTACGTGGGGCTCATTGTGTATACTCGCAATTGTCCTGGTGCCTACTCGCTCTACCCTCAGCGCAGTGGCGTAGCGTAGGTTTTTCTCGCGGGGGCATGACCCAAGTTTCCTAATAATTTTCTAAAAAAAAAAAATCTGACGAATTGAGAACCTCCTCCTTTTTTTTTAAGTCGGTTAAAAATGGTTGTCATGTCATTTTAAATTTGCCCAAATAGTGGCGCCCCCTTTCGCCCCCACCACACTACGTCAATAGGACGGCGCGCCTCTGTTGGTAATTCAAAATTGTTCGTGTACCACTGCGTAACGTAAAGAATCTGATGAACGTAATCTGCGTAACGTAAAGGCTCATGCTCGAATTAGTGCCAAAAAATCACCTTTGGAAATCCTTACTCAGTTGTACGTAATTTGAAACAGTTGTTACAATGAGTGTCAAGCGGCTTTACACAGTATCATGACCAGGGATTGCTGAATATTGACCGACCCGGCCCACGTGCCTCTTCAGCATCAAGTGGCTAAAGAGAGACGCGATCTAGACCGGACTGAATCATAACTTTTTTATGATCTGGTCTGGTCCAGTTTATTTTTTATAATTAACAATTTGTTGTAAAGCCACTTGATGTCAAGTGTCAAGATGTATGTCTAACTGCTGTACATCATCAGTATTTATCTCATAGTATGTGTAATGCGCCTTTTTAGTTAAGTTATATTAAGGAGTGTTTAAAAGTTGTGGGAGTATTCTTCATAATTTATGTATTGTAACATTACAAATAATTAAGGTATTATAGGACACAGGTAGATTAAATGTAATATTGTTCCCCAATTTTAATTAATTCCAGGGTTATTTAATGAGGCTATGAAATGGCGACAGCTGGGTACTGATTTATCACGTTATTATTTTCTTTATAGGTAATTGCTAGGAGTTAGAATTCCTTTATTATAATTTTGTAAATAAATATAGCACAAGAGATACTGTGTTGCTAATGTGTCTACTACAATATAATAATAATATAAGTTTGGTATTACCTATATCATACAACTGGAAACTTGTACAAATTAAGGAATAGGGACTAACATAATATGTACGACAATTAAATATCTTATATAAAGTTATCGGTGTTTTTTTTTTATCACCCAATACCAGTTACTATACCTTATAAATTTTTTTTTAATCAATACCTATCTGCTATTAAATCTAAAACACAAGTTGGGTAAGATATAATATGTATCACTCCTTAGCATCATCATCTTCCTAGCGTTATGTCCCGTGCTTAGACGGGGTCCGCTTAGACCATGATCCAGGATTTAGCGAGTCTGGTAATTACATTGAAGCGACTGCCGATCTGACCTTCGTAACCCTAAGATAGGGGAACCAGACAATTTTTGGATCATGGTTACAAATTCAAAGTTGTTTGAATTTGCAGATTTCATCACGATGTTTTTCTCTCACCGTCGAGCTAGTGGTATAAATATGTACATAGATTTTTTAAAAATCTAGAGGTACATGACCGGGTTTGAACCCGCACTCCTCGGTTAAGAGGCGCGTGTCCTTACCATTGAGCTACCACCGCTCATGTATCACTCCTTAGCATATGGAATGATAATTCGTTTTACATATATACAAAGACATCTGATTCGTTTTACATATATAGAAAGTCCTGACAGAAAAAAGTGATGAAATTCCGTTTAATGCTGTTATTTATTATTCCAATAAATGTATCGTATCAATTAAAAATCCTAAATAAAAATGTATGTGTAAACGGAAGAACTTTTTATTTTTAATCTGGCTTAAAATACCAGCTGCCAAGCGCAAAGATTTAAGAAAAAATATAGTGAACGTCATTGACAGACAGAAATGTCAGTAGTCAAGCTAACTTTTTAGTTGTTTTTCGATTCTTCGTGTTGGATGACGTTTCGTCCTATAACGCAATTTTCGATAAAAAAATTGCTATTTAATTAACTTTCGACTATTTTATTAGTGTTTGTGAGCAGGTCGTAGGGCTGCTGTAATTTTTGTGTGTTCTAGTGTTTCCACTTTGATAGGCATCGCAGTTTTTTCAATTGTTTTTAATTTGTCCTACTTGCCGCTTCTGCATACCGCATCAAAGAGAACTTGTTCCGTGTTTCGGTCAACGTCAACGCAACCAGAATGTCTCACTATGTAAGTACTTGTCAAATATTTTATACGCCAGATATATTTTCCTGTGTTACCTACTTGGATCGCCCGAACTCGGCGTCCCCGGTGACGTCAGGGTTCATATAGGGCGCAGGGCGGGATTTCCTGACCTTGGCTGGGTGAATACCAACACCGACACCAGAAAAATTTATAAATGACTGTTCAGGCCATTAATGATGATTACAACTAGAGTTGAGTGAGTGATTCATTCTGTCTTATAATAGTGCATTCATAGTTTATTCGTTGGGTGAATCAGAGTTTCGATTCTTGAGTAAGAAGATGTAATGGGATTTATTTTTGGACCTTATTTCATTAAGCTGGCAACAACTACTGTTACTGTATTAATACATTCAATACATAAATTTATAATAAGTTGTTGAATACAACTAAGTATACCTATTGATATTTAATGAGTTATGCGCCCTAGATTGTGATTGCTTTTACTATGTAAGTATGTTTTATCTCTTCCAAACTTACAATGTATTTATCCTTTCCACTAAATAACTTTCTGTCAAAAGTAGTTTGCTACCACGGACTAGTAAAAAAGAAGGACTCCACCCTGTCATACTATAGCGTGAAGCCACATTTATGTGATGCATGTGAGAGTGAGATACGTAAGGATACCAGATATCAGATATTTGTCATTTGGAGCACTTATTATGTCAATGTGTGACGTAAGTTGCTTGTCAAGTTGGAGCACCTGAGGAGCTTCAACATCTAGTCGAAGTCCAAAGTCTGAAGTCACTGAATGTCATAATTCAAAATATTCAAGAAATAGCCAGAGTCTAACTTCAGTAGATTTTCTAGTATTTTACAATGGGTGTACCGTACCTATCATATAGCAATCATGTTCTGTTAAAATTGTGTTATCAAATGATTCTTTAGTTTAAGGCTTAGTCTCAGTAATGCTTTAGTTTCTTATCTTTTCAAATCCTCTTCTAATGAATGTCTATTAAGACATAAAGGGCTATACCTATGTCACTTGGTGGTAAAAATGATTATGTGATCTATTGTCAGTATTCTTTAAGTTTCTTATCTGTTCAAATCTTCATCATTAAGACATTCATAAAAGGGCTCTAACTAACGTCTGTTGGTGTTAAAAATGTGTCAAATTTCACCACTCATTACACCAGGCGAGGCGGCTAGTCATTGATGACAGCTATGTCTTCGCTCCAATCTCTGGAACTCCCTATGGTTGAGTAGCTTTTTTTGTATTTTACCATTATGTCTAAGTATATTGTCCCATGCTAATCCGGGACTCAAAAACAATCTACTATATATATGATTTTAAACTTTCGCGTTGCATTATCACTAGAAATAATATTGATGGGACGGGATGCATCAGTCCGCTTGTGACCAAGGTTGTTGCAAAGCGTCCTAAACGTCAAGCTGTAAGTACTTATGTACTACATATTGAATATCGCATTTAGTCCCATTAGTATTATTTCTAATGTACCAACTGTTTGGTTGTCTAGCATGTCGTAAGAGGCGACTACTGGTCGGTATTGGGTTTGTGTTTTTTGTAGGCGACAAGCTAACCACTTGGTAACACTATTTATCACAATTTTCTATCTAACCCAATTAGATTTTTGGCTAAATGTGGTTCATGGAGCTCATTACTACCTTAGACTCTGTCTACCTCTTGAGTATGTAGAAGTATTCTATAAGCTATTTATTTAAGCAGACGAAATCTCTGATGACCACTATTGATGTTATTTTTGTTACCAGCGCGAGCCGACCGTGGTGGGCGTGCAGAACTTCAACGCGGCGGAGGATGCGGCCACGCTGCGCGCCGCCATGAAGGGCTTCGGCACCGACGAGCAGGCCATCATCGACATCCTCACCACCCGCTCCAACCAGCAGCGGCAGGCCATCGCGAAGGCGTTCACGCATGAGTACGGGCGGGTGAGTAACATTGACTAGTGGTCATGCCTCTTTCGTAGGCACTAGGCGTGTTGGCTAGGGTTAGTGGTAGTCTAACGAGGTCGAATGGGGCCTCTGAACTTGCAGGAATGTTTTAGAATGACAGGGGTGGAGCTCAAAACCTGTATAGCGCCTGAAGAAAAATCACTGTCATTTTAGACGTAGCAAAACTTTGGGAAACTCCCTATCGTTCCGAGTCCGACACACCCTTATTTATTATTTCATAAGAAAAAAGTTCTTAAGCACCACGATCTTATTACTGACGTCTCGCTAGAGAGCTTACTTTGTCTTTAGTTATGGCGTAATAAAATCTTGGAGCCGTTCGCCTTCACTGTCTAATGGTCGGTGTGTTCAGACCTTCGAAGTTTCGAATGGATTCTAGACTACTCAAGGACCAGCAGCCAGGATCAATGTCTTGATCCTGGCTACTTTTGCAAGGTAGACATCAAGTTTGGCGCTCGCAAAGGGTAAGGTGGTCGTACTAATTCGTGCGCTATTTAAATGTCAGCAGCCATAAGATTAAATAAGCTATGTCGGAGACCTTGATGAAGACTAAAAAACTACTAATTAATCGTGTGTCCTTCATTACATACTATTTACCAACATGCAACAAAATAATTTCAATGCAATA
This sequence comes from Glyphodes perspectalis, assembly GCA_951394215.1. Taxonomy (NCBI): domain Eukaryota; kingdom Metazoa; phylum Arthropoda; class Insecta; order Lepidoptera; family Crambidae; genus Glyphodes; species Glyphodes perspectalis. The sequence goes on along the minus strand of OX596209.1, from coordinate 1,458,743 downwards.
AAATAGATAACATGCCTTTGGAATGATTTAGGTCATGCGAATACCTACTTGCAGTAGTAATCTAGTTTGAAATATTTTTAGATTCTATTTATTATTACATTTTATTGCTTTTTCCTCTAACATCTATATTTATATCTTCTGTTGTTCTATCTCAGCGACGCATCAAACTATTTACCGTAATCTTTTGTATACGTTTTATATTACTAGCTGTCCCGACGCACTTAAGAGAAAATTCGTAACGCCCGAGAACTTATTATTTTACTCGTAATGTTTCCATATTTTGTTACTGTACAAACCTTCCCTGGAAGATTACAAATATTTTAAAATCAAAATTAGCCAAATCGGTCCAACCGTTCTCCAGTTTTAGAGAGACTAACGAACAGCAATTAATTTTTATATTATATAAGAAGAAGAAGAAGATACAACGGTTTTATCCAATGAAGCTAAGTTATATAACTTGTGTGGGTAACAAAGAAATATATAATAAATATTGCCTGTCTTATCATTCTATACCATAAAAGTAATTTAAACTTAAATTAAGTACAATAAGTAATTAAATTAATCAATCAAAGATATAGCTAACCAATATGCACGATTACTACTGATGAAATACGACTGTCAGACTGCTTCTGTCTAGCCTAGCTATAATAACAAAACGTCACGATTATCATGAGACACCCATTGCATAACTCCATAATAATGAATCATCATAAATCTACTGTAACAGATAACATTCCGAAAATACACCGGCCGGATTTTCTATTCGCGACCTTCCGCCAATGCAATTAATGTCTTATTGTAGATGGAGGAAAAAATGGAGTACTTAAGTGATGTAGTACGTGTTATAGAGGTGAGTCAACATCATCACCGGTCACGGAGCGAACGGCCTTGATAGTAATGTGCGTGGCGTAAGATGATGATGCTGGTTTACTTTACGTAATACTACTACTTACTTTTTGTTCATTTCCGATCATGATACATTATTATTATACTTCACAAAATGTTTTAAAGCAGGACTTTAGAGTGAAGCCCCTATTACATGGTAATCGGCGGGGGGAAGGTTGATATTTGGTTTGAAGGTTTTATTTTAATGAAGGAAGGATGTGTGAGCCGCGGAAGGCCCAGGCTCACATACCACGACCAGATTGTGTGTCGTGTATTAACAGAATGTTAGTAGTCATAAAAACTGTTGATTTTGTATGAAAAGGATCATGGATGTTGAAGAGGCGAGTTAGGTGTGTAAAGATCGTGCTATATGGTGTTCGGTTCTCTGCCTACCCCGCTAGAGGAATGTCGTGAAGGTAGTCAGTTAAGTTATTTTCATTGATAGTCTATAATCTTACGGGTAAAGTTTAAAATCTAATCATCTTATCTTTTCACTTAGTTCATTAAGCGTTATCTACTTTTTGACAAATGTAGCTTTTCGATTATGTAGGTGACGAGCTAGCCACTCGATTCTACATTTTCACAATTTTCCATCTAACCCAGTACATTTTCGTTGTTGGCTGAAAGTGGTTGAAGGGGCTAGCTGCCCCTGATTCTGCCTACCTCTTCGGGGATTAAGGGCGTGATGATAATATTTATGTATGGATTTCTAAAATTAAAATACATACTTACAATGTAAACATAACTGAGTCGTACAGAGATATCGCAATCACGTTTGTCTTTCCGACGTGATCCCTCAAAATATGTAATAGAGTAAATCTTTCGATAAACCAACCGCAGATCTTTCCTTCCAGAAAGGTTGTAGGTACCGCGGTCCCGTGAAACTAACAAGTACAAATCGGATTACCGAACCGACTTAGATTCTTGACATCTATACTTATAATAAATCTGTAGAGATGTCAATTCTGTACTTGAAATATATTTTCAAAACAACTATCAGGGGGTGATTAGTGATCGATACTGATGCCAAAAATGCAATCAGTTAAATTTTTGTCTGTCTGTCTGTATGTTCCTTATAGAAACAAAAACTACTCGACGGATTTTAACGAAACTTGGTACAATTATTCTTCATACTCCTGGGCAGGTTATAGTATACTTTTTATCACGCTTCAATCAATAGGAGCAGAGTAGTGAAGGGAAATGTTGAGAAAACGGGAGAAGTTACTCCATTTTTTAAGCTTCCGTCGCGTGTGCAGCCTTAATGGTTAAAGTTACATAGAAATCATGTATGACGGAAATAGTCTTTATAATATTAACCATAAACGCGGGTGACACCGCTGGCACAGCTAGTATCTAATAAAAATAAATAAAACAAATTCTCCAGACTGACACACCAATTCCCTAGTTCCAAACTAAGCTTATCCTTGTGCTATGGATACTAGATGAACGGATAGACATACTTAAATACGTTTATAAACATCCATGACTCGAGTACAAATGTCCATGTTCATCACACGAAACATTTGCCCCTAGCGGGATTCGAACCCGCGACCCTCAGTTTCGTGGCTAGAGTCTGACCACCCGACCAACGGGCCAGACAATATCTACTGCTACATTTATAAAATGTACGACAAAGTTACGAAATCTGGCTATCAGGCCTGCCTTTAGTATTGATAAATTAATTCATTAATACTAAATATCTAATACTTGTCATCTTTTATAGAACGTAATAATCCCAATGTTTTTATTAATAGAATAAATTATATTGCTATGTTGATGCCTGACCAAATATACGCATTAGAATGCTATAAAGAATTCGTCCATACTACGGGTACAGCTCACAGTGTATGAAAAAAAATTAGAAAATCTTATCTAGCCATATCTTTGCTTAGAAAAATAATACAATTTTAATTTAAAAAGCATTAAAATATTAAATATTTTTACTATTAAAGAGATTTTTTACTTTTAAACATCAATAATTTATATGCTGTTAAATAGATCGACAAAAATCGTTAAAACAGCTTATTTTTTAAAGTTTGTAGTCAAATTACTAAAAAATCTGACGTGATGGAAAAAAATTTATAACAGAATTGTATTAGGCTGGTACTAATCAGTTAAAAAAAATATAAATATTTTCGGCACCAAACAAAAAGTGTTATTTTGTTGGCCTGTGTAATCAGTATGCTGACAATATCCTAGGTACATAAAATATATGCATGCAGTATGCAAATCTTCTTATCTATGAATATATTTAGAACACTGTTATTTATAACACATACATGATACTATGCACCACTACATTAATTGAAGGAGCTTAATTCACAAATAATGTTATCCTACATTCAGCATATCATTTATCCTGAAAATACTGCGTCCTCACCTGGTGTTTGTGTGCCCTGATAGCTCGGCGAAAACAATTAGGAGGGTGCGGCATCAGATTACGTCATAGTGCGCCCCGGATTGGTAAAGCAACAGTGAACTAGGTCGTATGTTGCCCTACTTTAGGCAATATTGCAACTATGTAATGATAAATATTTGGTGCGAAATTCATAACATATCAAAAGAAACGGATAGTATGCTTATCATTGCTGTAACTTTTGAACAACCCGACCACCACAAAATACTTATAATTGACTGAAAATCAATAGCAATTATTACCTAGTCGTAGGTCGGGTTGTCAAACTAAGTATCGGAATAGAAACCGCCAATATGTTGTGTCTTCCCCAGCCAGGCACGATACGATAACGAGATGAAACCAGGATCAGCGAAGGTACCAATCACAAATATTCGGACTTATATATACCTTTTTGTTTAAACGGGTTTTTTTCTTTCGGGCCTGGGTGTGTGTCGTGCCTTAGTCATAAGTCTAATTACCTGTCTTTTGAAAATCAGAATTGACGTTACTACTTTGTACGCTAGTACAATTCTGATTCAAATTCTGCGTGAATTGAAGCTACTACTTCAGTACACAGTACTGAAAGTTACTTGACAAAGTAGTAGCGAATTGACACTACTATTTAACTAGTTGTAGCTTTGTACAAAGTAGTTTAATAGTTACTTTGAGATCAGATGAATGTATGTGATGTTGTCTGTGTATTTATGTTCAGTAAACTTGCGCAGGACATAATCGAGGACCTGAAGTCGGAGCTGGGCGGACACTTCGAGGACGTGATCGTGGCGCTCATGCTGCCGCCCGAGGAGTACCTCTGCAAGGTCAGCCTTTTGTTTTTTGGTAAATTTTTGCGTCCGAGACGTGAGAGTCACATAGCTTTTGTCTATCATATTCATACCAGGGTTCGAGAACCGTTGTCGTGCGTTATGAAGTGCTCACGAATTCTTTTTTTTGTACTATTTTTAATTGCAAACACAAACTAACATTTCAATATAACACAATTTTAAACAGTATAGCAGTTTTCATATCTTTTCTGTCTACCAGAATTTGCCAACTGTGTTTCTTGCCTAGCATGTCGTAAAAGGCGACTAATGGTTTACGGGCTTTTGGGTATGTGACTGAGTAGGCGACGAGCTAGCCACTTGTCACTCCTTTTTCACAGCTTTCCCAACTTTCCCATGTTGGTTGGTCACTTAAAAAGAATATGCCAACTGTGGTTCTTGCCTAGCATGTCGTAAAAGGCGAAATAGTATATCGGGTTTTGGGTGTGTGATTGTGTAGGCGACAGGTTAGCCGCTTGTCACTGCATTTTCACAATTTTCCATCTAACCTTTATTTTTGGCTGAATGTGGTTGAAGGGGCATGCTGTCCCTTTGACTCTGCCTACCCCTTCGGGGATTATGGGCATGATGTTATGTATGTTAAACTCGAATGCCTACTACACAAGGAAGATGATAATGGTGGTGATGTTGTCGTTGCGCAGGAGCTGAACAAGTGCATGGAGGGCATGGGCACGGACGAGGACACGCTGGTCGAGATCCTGTGCACGCGCACCAAGAAGGAGATCGCCGACATCGTCGACGCCTACGAGCGCCGTGAGTACCGCTACACTCATGATAGTCAAGAAGTAGTAGAAAAACATTTGTGATGATAGTGATAGGAGGTCGCACTTTTTTTATTAAATTTGATTTTGAACTCATGTTTTGATGTAGATCCTCATATAAGATAATAGGCAAGATGACTAACCAATTCTGCTTAGTCCGTCAGTTAGATTATAAAGAAAAAATTAAACACGTATTTTTTATTTATTTGTCAAACAAACATTGACAAAGATGCAATGTATTCAAGTTGAGTGTGACGACACACTTTCGTAAAATTTTAACAAAATAGTGACGTCGCAAGCCCCCATTTCAAAACTTTAATGCTCTTTATCTTTGTGATTTTTGTTAATTTGATAAAGCGAAAAATATGTGTCTAATATTTTTGTAAAATCTAACTGACGGACTAAAAGAATTATAGTTTTTTAAAGTCATCATCCCTATTGTCGTCGCGAAAGAATTTATCACTTCTCCAGAAGAAGATATTGCGAAAGTGACTATTTGAGAAAATGACATTCTGCGAATTAAAGTTATACATTGTTTTTTAATGACGATTTGCGGGTATGACGACCTGGATTTAACATTCAGTTTACAGTGGTAATGTACGCTATTTTACGGGAACATGAGAGCGACACAACGACAGGCTACGATGAACTCTAACTTGGTGATATAAAAAAATAAAATAAAAATAATATTAATATAATCGACTGCTCGATGGCGCATTTGGTAGTGCGCCAAGAGTTGTAGGTTCGATTCCCATCCACGACAAACTTTCGTGTGATGAATACTTGTGTTTGTTCTGTGTCTGGGTGTTAATATATATTTGTAATACCACTGTTGATTCTGATAACCGTAACACAAGTGCTTAAGCTACTTTTCTCGGAGTCAGATCAATGGATGTGATGTAGTCTGATATTTATTTATTATTTATTATTATTTATAATCTCAATTCGAGGGAACGTGCGATGTTCTACCTGCTGAGGATATATTCGTTTGCGCTTCCCAAAGTTGTGCACGCACTAGTAATTAACCTTAATTACATGCAATGGACATAAGTCTTCAACAATGGGGTCACACAAGTTTGACTGTCACGGACTAACTTTATTGTATATTCCATCGCAAAAGTTAACTAATCATTGTTAATGGGATTGGCGTAGTTTTAATTTTATCATCATCTACCGTTATGTCCGTTTTTTTATTTATTTGTCAAACAAACATTAACGAAGATACGATGCATTCAAGTTACGCCTGACGTCACGATTTCGTAAAATTTTTAATAAATAGTGACGTCGCAAGCCCCCACTCCAAAACTTTGATGATCTTTATCTTTGTGATTTTTTGTTATCTTGATAAAGCGAAAAATATGTGTTTAGTATTTTTGTATCATCTAACTGATGGACTAAATAGAATTATAGTTTTTTATGCAGTCATCATCCCTATTGACTAGTCCTCTTAACCTTACGGTTCATTGACCTCCATGTAATATGTATGTTTCTCTTTCTGGCCGAAGTGTACAACCGACCGCTGGCTGAGCACATGTGCTCGGAGACGTCGGGCGACTTCCGCCGGCTGCTGACGCTCATCGTCACCGTGAGTCATGCTCCTTGATGCTCTCAGAGTCTCAGACCAACACTGATTTAGTAGGATCCAGGACATTAGTTCTCAACAAAAGTGTCTATCTAATGAAAGTGGTATACAATTTCGTAGCATTACCTAAAATAGGTACCTATTGGACCTACAATTCAGGTATTCAGTTCAGGACGTAAAATCCTGGATCCTTCGCTGCTGAGAGCATTCTCATTGTGTACGCAGTTATTTGATTAATGGATGGCTAAAACAAACTGTCGTCCGTTCACCTAAAGACTAATCAACAGTAACATAATACGGGAATGCTTTGGCGTTGTATTTCGTTTGCATGTCATTTATCATAATTTGTTCCACTAACTCACTACGAACATTATTTGAGTTGAGCGAAAATGTTTGTGTTGACCGTTATTATACTTGACCGTGTTGCATCTTGGTCAAAAACTACATCATCTCAGCCGAAAGACGTCCACTGCTGGACATAGGCCTCGCCCAAAAACTACATATTAATTAATTGTTCGTAACATACATTTTGCTAAAAATTCTTCATAATTAAACATGATTTTTTAAATAGATCTAGAAGTTTAGTTTTTCTGGTAGTCTCGATTAATTTACATAAAAAAAGTTTTTAATATTTCATGTATTGCTCCGCTACACATTACACTATGTTAACGAAACGCCGTGTCATAGTCATTAGTGTAATTACCAAAATACAAGGTTGTATATGAATATCATTGAATCAGCTAACTTTGTAATACTACGAAGAACCTCACAGCGAAGCAATTACAGCACCCTTGAACTGTCGTGACTCAGCATCATGCTTCGATGGTACCATGTCGCATTCATGGGGCGCCCCGCGCGGCACTAATCGTGGTACGTGGAGCGAGGCGCGAATGCGACATGGTACTAACCTACCGTTGGTATTGGCACGTCAGTAGCGAATGTTGATTAAACACTTTTCTTTGTTATACCTGTATGGGAAAGTTGAACCACTTTAGAGCTCTCGTCATTTATTAATCATTCACCGGTGAAGGTTGGGGCTCGTACAGTTAACGGATTCTGACGCACTCCTTCGTCGATCAGCGGAAAGATTGATTTTTCGTGAATATTTCTGACGCTGGATAAAGGCTGTTTTGTCTGCGGACTAAGTATTACAATGCTTACATTGAGAAAAGACGAAGTCACGCGCTTAGTGGCCGTCCATTAATCACGTGAGGCATAAAGGGGGAAGGGGGGTCCGATAAAAAACACCAAATATCGCAAGGGGAGGGGGGGTTGAAGGAGATATCACGTGTATTTAATTCCTGTCCTGCCAATAATCCAAGAAATATAACATAGGCATCCTTACGCGGAGGTCGAGAGAAATTCTCTGCGTGATGCGCGAAAAAACCTACCTACAATTAAACATACCTACTTAGTATGTACAAAAAGTATCCAGGGAGGAGGGGGGGGTCTAAAAAGTTGCTAAAAAACATCACGTGATTAATGGACGGCCCCTTAGAAGAAGAATATTGCAATTTATGATAATTTGAGTACTATGCTGGCATGTCTTTGAATAAGACACGGGACGAGTATCTTTTCGGTGTCAACTTTTAAGGGTAACTTTTTCTGAAGGAGTATCGGTACGGTGTGTAATTGTTCATGTTCCGTACACGCCTCGTGGGAACCTTTACACAGCAGGTACAATAACAAATTTCCGTTGTCGGATGGCCGACATTTAATTATTATAAATTCATCCATTGTTGCCAACTTTGTCATGTATATCAATACCGTTAAGAAAATCACAGCGAGTGTTTTTTTGGATGGTCAGCTTCAAATATTAAGTTTGGTAAATTGATGATATTTTCCCACAGTTTATGTGTTATTAAAATCTTGTTAATATTGGTTAAATTGGATCATTGAAATGAACGCTTATCTTAGAAACATCGAGATCCATTAAAGACTCCCAGGATATAACTTTTAGAATACCTATGTCTACGTCGAAATATATAAATTTTAATCAACATATCGCTATTGGTTTTACAAAGCACACACAGACAGACACGCCACTTTCTATTCTATCGCTTGTGGCGCGGGTTCGGCATCCCCGGGGCGGCTGCGTGTTTCCAGGATGATCTATCGATTCGAAGCCGGACGATGTTTACTTTGCGATCTAAAATTACTTTTCTGTTAGAAGACTTTTGGGTCATGTCATTGGGTCAGATCATTTATTTTATGGGATTGGGAATAAAGTATCTATCTGTTATTGATTAGATGGACTGCCACTTAAATAGAAGCAGCATATTTTTTTAATTATTTGATAGAAGATATTAGATATTACAACATAATCATCAAAAATGGAGATTAGGGCATTGACCTTAGTCGTCGTTATTACCGGAAAGAGTCTTAAATTCATTGATATTTCAGTTTTAACACGAAATCATAATTAGTTATGATGAAAATGATGAGTCTGAAAAATAATGTTTAGGGGCATATTAAGTCTGCATCATCGTGCCATGTCTATATCATGTATTTAGATTTCTGACAGACTGCAATTTCTTATCGGTAAACCGCTCGAATTAAAATCGGTACGATCGATAGTCGTTTTGAGACACGCACGCCGCGGCCGGGGCTCGCTAGAGCCGTGGCTACGTGTGACGTCAGGGCGCTCGGCAGGGCGCGCGCGACGAGGAGGCGGGCGTGGACGCGGCGCGCGCGCAGGAGGCGGCGCAGGCGCTCTACGACGCCGGAGAGGCCAAGTGGGGCACCGACGAGGAGATCTTCAACAAGGTGGGTTCAATAAACTGACGTGCAGATTAGATAAGAAAATAAGCGTAGAAATTAGAATTGGCAGTAGATGGGAAGAGTTTATTCATTAAGTTAGGCTACACGTAACGTAATATGTAATTAAACAGCTGATCAATAACTGCACGAAGGTATTATAGTTGGCATCAGGAACGAGTTGTGCAAATGCAGTTCTTGGTTAGCAAGTCTCTTTCGTGCTTCCTGCGTTTACTTGTGGTCAGAGTAGTATGGATGTATACTAATTGCATATGTGAAGAAAAATACATACTTGTACCTACTATCAGTTTATGTAAGTCACCGTAGATGTACTTACTTGTGATTCTTATGATATTCATCATCTCAAAACATTAAATCTATAAGTACCTTTCGATGAACGTCTAACATCTTGCTCTTTATCTCCATTCCATTTCACATCAGTACCAGTGGTAGATACTGGTCATCAATGAGCCAATTCACATTCAGCTCCGATTTGAAGGTGCACAGACAGTACGTCATACCGTTTGTCTGCTCAGTGTAGTTAGTATGTGATGAAAGTTTTATTGTTTCTCTGTTCTTTTGTTTTTTTTTTATATAGTTTTATATAATTCTACTGAATTTTCGCTTGATTTGTTTCGTTTTTTGTTTTTTAATTAGATTGCTACGTGTTTTACATTTTCTTGCGCATGCTGTGACACCTTCAAACGTTGTGCATTTTAAATTATATTGTAGACAAACATTATTATTTCTTAGAAACAATGTAACAACCACTGGATGTCCAAATAAATAAATAAATGTCTGGTATTTGTTTTATTGATTGCTTTATGGTGTGTTGTGACGTAGATCCTGGCGCACGAGAGCTTCGCGCAGCTGCGGCAGATCTTTGAGGAGTACAAGAACATATCGGGGCGCACCATCGAGCAGGCCATCAAGGCCGAAATCGACGGCGAGCTCAAGGATGCGCTGTCCGCCATCGGTCAGTAACCCCCCACCCTTGGGATCCTTCCGGATACCTAGACAGGTATTATTACCCTAGTTCTTCCAAAAAGGGCGCTTGGAAGAACCAGGGATGGGATAGAATGTATGTGACTTCGTGGATTAACCTCCAAGTTTTGGATTAATCTGGCAAGTGTGGTCAGTACTTCTGTTATCGGACAGTCCCCCTCCCCATTCTTTGTCAATTGTGGATCCCTCTGAATGCCTTAGAGGGGAAGATGGAAGGAGCAGAGTGAGATGTGTTCGGTTTGCACGGATAAAATTTCCAAGGTCGCTTATTCCTTAATCCGGGATCCCCACTGGACGGGAATTGGCCAGTTTGTCAGTATCCCCTTGTTGCTATTTTAATGCGGAGGGACTGTGTCCAGCTCTCCCGAGTCTTTGAAGTTGATGCTATCCTGTTACGGAGTCTCCAACTCTAAAATGCCATATCTAAAACTTTCTCATAGAATGTATATTATATCTACCTTTTTTGAATTTTTTTTTTTAATCCTACTTAAAATACCAATTTAATTTTGGCTCGAAGTCTCTTTTTTGCCTTCTGCCTATCCCTTCGGGGACTGCGGGTGTGATGATGAGTGTGTATGTGTCATCATCATCATCATCCTAGCGTTATGTCCCGTGCTTAGACGGGGTCCGCTTAGACCATGATCCAGGATTTAGCGAATCTGGTAATTACATTGAAGCGACTGCCGATCTGACCTTCGTAACCCTAAGATAGGGGAACCAGACAACTTTTGGATCATGGTTACAAATCCAAAGTTGTTTGAATTTGCAGGTTTCATCACGATGTTTTCCCTCACCGTCGAGCTAGTGGTATAAATACGTACATAGACTTGAAAAATCCAGAGGTACGTGCCCGGGTTTGAACCCGCACTCCTCGGTTATGAAGCGCGTGTCCTTACCATTGAGCTACCACCGCTCTCCTTGTATGTGTATCGATAAAAAATATAAATAATTTAGATAGTTTATAAACCGTATCGTGTAGCATGTCATCTAGAAAAATTAAAAAAAAAAGTAGCAAAGTGCTAGTCGAGATACTTTTTTTTCGACGATGATTAATTCTAAATGATCACAGACAATATGAAGTCGACATTCCTGTGTTATTGTCATCAGACGGTTGTTGCGTCGCTCTTGAGCAACCAATTGAGTCAATTTCGTGAGTAGCGCGGCGCGGGCGCAGGAAACTATTTATTAACTTGCGCTATGACGTGAAATACCAAGTTCATTGCAGTCACGGATAAAGCGAGACGACTTACGAAAAATTATCTTGGTCAACTTTTGTAATCTAGTTGATTAAAAATGATGTTAACTTAAAATACAATTAAGTTAATCTTTTGACTAATTACGAAGGGCCTTTCATTTGTAGTATATTGACAGGACAGTTACTTACCTACATAGTTTTATTCTATTTGAATATGTATGTATATTGTATATCGTTTATTTATCAATATGAACGAGAATAATGACTAATTTTATTGGCCTCGTGTGGCTGAAACTAATAATTCCTTCTCTATGTGGGTACCAAATGAAATAGTGTATTGTTTCCATAGACAAGTTTAGTAGAGTTTTCTGATTCGGATGAACCACGTGCCATCTAAGAATTCCCGATCACATTAGTGTCGTTGTAGCGACGATGCAGAACAGTACCCTCCCAGCTAACCCGGCCCATTCCAGTGGAGTGCGTGGAGAGCGCGCCGGCGTGGTTCGCGACGCGCCTGCGCCGCGCCATGCAGGGGCTCGGCACCGACGACACGACGCTCGTGCGCATCCTCGTGAGCCGCGCAGAGATAGACCTCGCCGCCATCAAGCGCGAGTACGAGCGCCTGTACGATAAGACGCTCGAGAGCGAAGTGCGGGTACGTGCCTGGCCACGAGTTTGGTGGACGGTACAGACTAGGGGGCCCTGCCCCCGTTTAGGGGGCCCGCTGCCCGTGTGTCTTCTCATCTGAGCCAACAGCCCCTGTGACGCTAGTCCGGCGTCACACAGCGCGGTCTGGCCTCCAAGGCGAGACCCTCGATCCTAGCGAGCCACCGGCGTGGGTATGTACGTATATGTCTATTTCTAGTGGAGTGCGTGGAGAACGCTCCTGCGTGGTTCGCGCAGCGCCTGCGCAAGGCGATCGAGGGCGTCGGCACGGAGGACGCGACGCTCGTGCGCATCGTCGCCAGCCGCGCCGAGATCGACCTGGGCGGCATCAAGGCGGAGTACGAGAGGATCTACGATAAGACTCTCGAGAGCGATATTAAGGTACGTTGGGTCACTTTTGGTCGGTGGCAGTATTTGAGTATCTAACGTTTAGTTATTACTGTTTTGTTATAGTCACTGTCACTACATCGATGGGGTGATTGATATCAATACCAAAATATATATTCTATCATCTATATATACCTACATAATAAAATCGTGTCACAGTGTTAGTTGCCATACTCCTCCGAAACCGCTTAACCGATTCTGATGAAATTTTATATGTACACTTGGTAGGTCTGAGAATAGGTTTTTATCTATTTTTCATTCCCCTGAGTGATAAGGGGGGTTCACCCCAAAGCTATAATTTGAGAACGGCTTTAGCGATTTCGCTAATTATTTTTTAGTTGTGTTTGTTAATTTCAAGTGAAGGTTCTTATGAATAAAAAAAATGGGTATTGAAAATCCGAGAACAGGGCGTTACGAAGTGCGCCAGGTCAGCTAGTATACCTATATAAATATTACATATTGAGTGAAACACACTGAGAAAACAATAATTTAAGAGACGACTACTTTTTAAAGCCTTTTTAAACGTAGATCGACCGTCTCTTGCACATTTGTATTTGGACAGCTGTTAAGAAGTCTACCAAACACCTTTTGCAATACAATTGAATACTTACCATGTTGTATTTATTTTTTAAGAATTACTAAGTATAATGCAAAACCAGCACCATTTAAATTGGCAATGCATGTTGATAACTCAAGTACTGCCATAGCTTTATCAGCTCGTTTCGATTCGCACAATTATGTCCCACCACATTACTCACATGAAAGTAATGCATTTCTTATCCACATTTATTGCATGGATCATAATACATAGCTTTTATTATTTATTTATATTGTTTCACTTCGCTTTAAATGGTTCTGTCAAGTATATTAGACATTACTTTTATGTTGTAATGTGTCGATTATAATTGTTTAACATTTCTATATCGCTACTTGTGGTGGTTGGAAATAGGAGGTGAGATATGATTTTGATGTATTAACATTTATGTTATTTTTTTTATATAATTTATATTTTACTTTTGTTATATATTCTATAAATCAAAAGTTATAGAGAAGGGAAAAATGTCGCAGCTACGGACATTTGTTTGTATGAAAGCTTTTGCATCGTCATGCAAGGCGTAGTTTGAATATTTACTTCAGGAATTCCCAAGTTTTTATATATTGAGTCTTTAGTATGTTACTATAATTTAATCTACAAAGTTGGATAACTTGGATAATCAATGATCCATGAATCGTGAGAACAATGGATTGAATACTCTTAACATTTTAATGAAGTTACCAGTTGCTGGGAGATCCTAACTCTACGCTCGAAGCCATAATTGAAAGCACAAAATCTGATCTTTTGCTAGATTCGATCACAGCGCTATATACTGTTCGTATTTTATATATTCATCAGCATCTAAGGCTTGATGTGAATAACCCACTAGCGTTTCTATCTGCGAACACTAAACTAATATGGCCGCTCTCTCCCCACGCATGCGCACGCCTCCACGCCCTGCGCGTACTACATCGCCTCGCCGTCTGTTCCCGGCGCGCCAGCAGGGCGAGACCTCCGGCGACTACAAGCGCGCGCTCGTCGCGCTGCTCGGGCCTGCGTAGGCGCATCTCCGGGGATCAACACCAGTTCCAAGAGTTATTCCACTGGGCGCTTTTTGAGAGAGTCCCGATTAGGTTTACTGTAACACTTCTTGATGTAACTTGAAGGGGTCTTTGATGGAGTTGAGTAAAATCTAGACGTATATAGGTACATGATCGAAAGCTGCCTTTGTGGTGGCTGATATCCAATCTGTACCATGTAACGCAAGAATGAGAAAAATTAATTCAAAGCAATTTTTTTAAGCTAATAGATGCTTGCGCCTGCTTTGTTGAAATACTCAGTTTAATAAACGATTTTCTCAAAAATTGGCCATGTGGAATAATTGAAAGGTTAATTAAGTAATAATTAGATGAAAGAGCATTTGTGTTTTAAGATATACATCGAGAAGCTCGTTAGTAAGATTTGTACTGTTGTATTCGTTTTATATTTATGTAAGAAAGTCTGTTTTTGGAGACAGGTGCAACTATTTAAATTTAGATTTTTGATAGTAATTTATTTTAAAAGTATTATTTTTGTCTCCGGCTCTCATAATGAGGCCTATTCATACTAATTTATTTATCGAATTGTTAACTGTGTCTCGAATGTCGCTTCTGTGATGGTAACACGCCTAAATGTATACACGTTAATCTTTGATGTCAAGAGTTTATTCACAGTTACAGAAATAGAGCCTTAGTGTATTGGCAGTGCCTTGATTGTTCCAACTATTATTTGTCAATTGCGTGTTATTAAACTTTATTGAGATTGTTACTAGAATTTTATTGATCTGCGTCCCGACTAGAAGTCGCCGTAACATTCCCCTCTACGATTATAAGTTAAGAAATTAGCTTTAATATTTTTCTCATCACAATATAGATAATTTCAATGCAAGTTATTGACTTTTATTTCACAAGAAACCCTTTATTAGATGATTATTCCCAATGTCTCCTTCATCAGATCATTTCATGCTTTAATCTTCCACGATAGGTCATGCACATGTAATCTATTAGGGTTCATTCTATGAGGGTTTTCAAAAATTAAAAAACCGCCAGATGGCACGAGGGAGTCTCACGGTCTTATCACTGGCTCCTTGTTGACAGCATGTCAGTTTGGTCTGACAACTAACCAAAAAAGAGGGTGACAAGACCGCAAGTCACAGTTACGCCATCTTTTCGATGTTCTAATTCAAAAAACCGTCATTTAGGCGTTTGCTGTCGGCCTTCTGCAGTGCTGGAGCGGTGCGGTAGTCGCCCTGCGCACGGACGAGCGTGTTATCTCATACAAAGCGTGCGGTGCGCATGCGGACGACTGCAGCGCGACAGGAAACGCCTAAATTGAAAGAGCCCTTAATGTGTTTTCGAGCTGGACTATTAAAATTAAATTAAAATGCAATTTCAAGTACACGGGTTCTAAATATTGGTATTAAAAAAAAAAAAAAAGGTTAATCATAAAACTTATTATATTTACTCGTATGCCTTACGCACGTAACAGCCATTCGTAAATCATCTCCAACGTTACAATATCGTAGTAAAATACTCGCCGCGGCGCCTCGCGCTCTTTCAGAACGCTCAACTGGTTCTTTATATCTTTTCTTTACACATTTTCTACATACATTTACATTCAATTCAAGCAATATTCTCTGCAAAATAATTGTCGATATGTTTCACAATTTAATAACAAGATTCAGATGTTACAAAAGGCCAGACGCGACCCCCGACCGGAGATGTCTGCGACCACCAACAACGACTAAATGTTAACTTCCTACGTAACAACCGAGCGACTACCTGACCTACGGACCTCCGAGGCAGGGGCCCATACATCTCTACCAACAATTATCGCGACTACGAACATTCCATTACCTGAATTGCACAAACTCACTGGCAACATTGGCAAAAAACAATTTCAATATTTACACGGAATTGCCTCGTCACATTGCACGTCATACAATAAATTTGCTACAACTAAATATTCGCTTAAGCAACACAATGAATTATAACTAACAATTTTATACAGAGTATACATAAAAATCACTTAAGAGGAACATACTTGAAGAACAGAAGACAACATTACAGATTAAAACTTTAATTATATCTCCGAATGATTGATACATTTTATTTTTAATTTATACCTCGATAAAACAGCTTGCGAAACCTATTGAAAAGCGAAAAAGATCACGTTTACACTAATCAAAAGATCTACACCTCCGGACCCGTCATCAGCGACGCTCTGTCTCAAAAATGTACCTACATAATGCCGTCCTGACCGTTAATTATTTTTTTTTGAGGAAAACTTATCTGTGAACTTTGTATCATTCAGAAGTAATATTTTATTATTGCAAACCAGGAATTCCAAAGTCAGAATATATATATAAGTTGATTGTTGTAGATTAATAAACATTTTATTACGCTAAAAAATTAAAAATCTACATGAATAAAAAATATATATAGCAAGCATCATCATCTCATCATACTACAGAACTAATGATTTATAAAGTCAGTAAAATTTGCGGGGACCATAAAATAGCCTTGATATTACATCGGTTAGAATCCAGGACGCACTCGAGTCACAGAGATGGCATAATAGCAATCTACTTTTTTTTTATATTATATTATATTTGTGCTGGGACATTATCGTATAATATTATACAAAAGTTAAACTACATTGTGCACAGTTCTCTCGTAGGCACAGTCGTGTTAACAACATTTCATCGCAGAGAAACCTTCATTTCAATAAGAATATCGTCATTAACGCCCGATGATAAATCGCGTACAATTATATATACCTCTAAAACGTATGTTCAGATAATTTTATGATTATCTGCAGTCAAGTCTTACTATACTGAAACATACACTGCCCTAAGACTTTACTCAAATAAACCCTTGGTTTCAGAATACATATAATAATAGTCTTTCAGCATTGTCAATATGTTATTTTTTATACAAGTTTTTACTTTTTAAATATTCAAAAGGAGGGCTTGTGAATTACAACTTAGTTATTACACCGAGGCGTTTATTTAAATGAAGTCTAGAGTAGACTGTTCTGCGCATACTTGGGTCAATCACACTCCACAATACGATCGTAAACTATAATTGGATACACAGCCTGGGTTAATGTAAGTGAAGCTGATGTGCAGTGCGATCAGTCCAAGCCCGCTTGAGCCTCACTACCGCGCGTCCACACTGGAGCACAAGTCGCGATCTGATACTAACTACTTTTGTGTTTCATATCACGATACGATAAGCCTCATACGCGAGTAAGCACTACCGAGACTAGCATAACGAGAAACGAATTAGAAATTTTAATCGAGAATTTAGTATCTGAATTCGATTCGATTATAAAAAAATCATTGCTCGATTCTCAATTCTAAATATCGCTTCTTTGCTTCAATAGCGTGTTATCTTGAAAAACAATTTTACAGAAGGATATTTTTTACTGTCAGCAATATTTAAGACAGCTGATGTATTGTTTAGGTCAA
The DNA here is from genome assembly GCA_951394215.1 of Glyphodes perspectalis. Lineage (NCBI taxonomy): Eukaryota > Metazoa > Arthropoda > Insecta > Lepidoptera > Crambidae > Glyphodes > Glyphodes perspectalis. Next base: position 1,441,226 of record OX596209.1, on the reverse strand, counting down.
TTAGAGATTAATTAGAGGCATTAATAAATAACCCTTCTAATAATGTAATAAAATACTGAAAATTTAATAAATAGTCAAATTATGTTTTTCAAGATGTCATGTTTTCGAAGCAAAGAATACGTATGTGCTAGGCGTATTGGTCCGCTTTGAGGAGTGAGCCGGTCAAATAAGCGTTCTTAGTTGATATTATGAACGCTCCCAAGCAGATCACACACATGCTTACTAGCGTACAGTCATACTTATACACGTATGTAATCTCATTCGATCTTAAACCCTATTACATTGAAATAAGAATTGAAGCGTATTTTACAACTCATACGTGATGTATGTACACACATTGCCGTACTGAAACTTGTAAATATAAAATACAAAGAGTAATTTTTGGACATTGCAGAAAATTCAAACTGTAGCTTGATCTCGCTGAGAGTCTTGAAATTTTTCAACGCTGTACGCAGGTAGATGTTAAAGGCTTCCGGACTAAACATACAAAGTTGATAATTTCATATGATTACGAATATCAAAGTACAGTTTAAATTTCGAACAACTGTGGTGTTAGCTCGGTAATACTAATTCGACCGACAATTATACACGTCCGTTCGCTACGGCGACTGTGCATCGACTGATTCTGTCAGTATACAAGTTGACAGGTGTTTGGACAATGCTCATTGTAAGGTCATTTTACCAGCTGCCCACCACGTGCCTGCTCGCCCCCGCGGGTGCGCAGTGCGTCGGCTGCGCATGCGCAGCTCAGTCGTTGGCGCCGAACAGCTTGGCCTGAAGCTCGGCGAGCGGCATCACTTCTTCGTCTCCTAGAGCCGGCTGCTGCTCTGTCTTGGACTGCTCTCTCAGTTCTGTTTGAACGACATTCATTGTTTGTAGACTAATACCTACTAGGTCATATAATAGAAAATAGGGTAATAAAATACGTGTTATTAAAATTGACTAGGTATAGTAAAATAATTAATAAGCCATTTGGTTTTTTCACGTGGTGTAACTAAGAGTCAGAGCAGTGGTTCAGGACCAAGGGGTAATTACTCTTAAAAACATTGTTTTATCCATATAGGCGAACAATTTTTCGTAATATATATGTGATGTGCCAGTAAATATACGATTTAGAAAAAAAAATCATCAATCTATGTAAAAGGTAGTGGGGAGTGGGACAATAAAGGGTAGGAACAGTTGCCCGGCAGGGATGACGAACCATTGGCATGTAATACAAAATCAGTTTTGCATTTTTTAACAATTTGAGAAAGTGCTATATTTTCTCAAATTTTTCAAAAAAAAAAGCATATTTTGCTACAGTTATAAATAAAAACAATGTTTGACGGTAACATAGCAACCAGAGTGCCTAAAAGTAACGGAAAGTTGGTCAGTTCTGAAGAGCAACTTTAGCTCGTCTGTTCGAAAAGGTGCACCACCCCTGGTGGGTCGCTAGCGAGTCAGTCGGCAGTACACGTTGCGCGCACTCACCATGCCAGTGCTGCAGCAGCCGGTTGTAGTGGTCGGCGCGGTCGTGCCGCTTGAGCTGCGTGAACACGTTGACGAGCCCGCGGTAGTCGTACTCCAGACCCGAGTACCGCTCGCCGAACAGCTTCAGGCCTGCGGGGGACGGTACACGATACAGGGCCACGGTAGGCGTGCGGACAGACAGCGTACTGCGCGAAGGACATGTAGAGACGATAGAGCAGCGTGCAGCGAGACACACATCGCACGCATAGATATTATAACTTCTTTACCGAATTCCGCCACGACGGCTAATCAAACATTTGAATGTTTGATTAGCCGTCGTGGCGGAATTCGGATTAGACGACCAGGATTAGACGACCACGCAAATATTATAGTGCTTATGCATGTCTGCGCAAATACAGGTGCACTCTCTGTTCCTTCACTCTTATACTCCGGAGAGACGGCAATCCGATATGGCCGGAAAGAGGTCAGGGGCAGAACCAACGGTTTAACGTGCTTTCCGAGGCACAGGGAGTGATTAAACCGCTTTTTGAATTATGGCTGTTACTGAGTAATTGCAATATTGAAATAACCAGTCACAATTTTTTTTGGTATTTGTAGAGCGAGGCCAGGTGGCCGATGCTCAACACCTCGCAGTCATAGTGGCTATAGACACAGTGGCGGCACTCACTGATGCTTATGGAGCGCAGGTAGAGGCGCTCGGCGGCGCAGTGCATGTTCATGTGGTAGTTGTAGAGCGAGGCCAGGTGGCCGATGCTCAGCCCCACCTCGTAGTCTTCTGGGCCCAGGAGCTCCTCCTTGATGGCGATCGCTTTTAAGTGCATTGTTTCCGCATCCTGTAAAGTACATAAAATATGATAGAGACGACTCTACATTTTCCTACTCTCAAAATACCACAATAAGTATAAATCTAGTCTGATGGTGGGCCATAATCCGACTTGTCTGGCTCTACAATCTAGAGCAAAAATAAACAACATTATAAAGCAAATATGTGTGCGTGTATGACCTGGAACTTCTGCATGCTCTGGTAGAGACGTCCGAGGTTCCCATAGTGCTTGGCGGTCTGCACGTTCTTCTCCCCGAAGGCCATCATCGACAGCGCCAGCGCGGCTTTGTGCAGCGACTCCGACTCCTCCAGCAGGCTCGGCTCTGTGACAACGACCGCTCGTTACTCTACACTCACTCGTCGAGGGGTATCGCACGATACACGACTCTACACCACCCGGGAGGGTCACTATGACCTTTCGATCCCGTACAAAATCCACGTGCATCCATAGTGGACGCAGTTAACCAGGCCTGCTATATCAGGGTGATATTAACCCCTCTGTGAAAATACACAGCAGGTGTTAAAAAAAATAGCTGAACACTTTAATCTTCACTGCTATAGAATGTAGAGCTGTTACAATAATCTACGCTCTTAGAAACAAAAAAATATTACTCAACATAATTAGTTAACACTTCCTTTTACACAATGGATGTTGACTGGCTAGTCAATTGTGATACTTTTTAAGAGCTGTCAAAACGAAATCACTTCATAGATTTTGTATGGGCTTGTCAACGTGTGACGTCACTAGTTTGTATAGTCAACTGACTTAATATTAAGCAGTTTTTGTAAAATTAAAAATCTTAGACTCAATATGATACAAAATCAATAAGGCTTAACAGCATCCTACGATACTTTCTTTTTCAGAATTGATATTTCAAAATTAAATATAAATGGTGTCAACATCCCAATTATAACGTTAGTAGTGACTCTGCTTAACCCTTCGGGGATTATGGGCGTGATGTTATGTATGTATGTATAAACGTCAGCAGCATGTATGTACTCCATGTAATATATGTTACACTTGTAATGATACGATACTCTTCCTTTGTATAGAAGCTGCTAGCTAAGCACGGCCCTGAGATTCGATTTTGTATCTAACATACAATACAAAGTCTAAATAAGTAAGTAATACTTAAAACTACCACAATACATAAAAAAAATTAAAAGCACAATAGCATGCTTTATACATTTTACTGCACATTAAACTCTGTCGCCTTTAACACAAACCAACAAACTTCTTTCCAGAATATTCCCATAGTATTGTGGCGACCGCGCCACCAAGATAGTCAAGATTATAGCTTCAGTAATACGTAAACAGATGACGTCGATCGAACATAGAGAGACGCCACACAATCCTGCATCGCGCTGACGAAGTTATTCTCGCCACTAAGTATATATACAATACGCCGAGACGGTTAGTCGCACCGAGGTCCCCGAGCAAGCAACACCTAGCTCGGCGGAAGTACTTCCACTTTTAGTGCGAGCGCGTAGTTCGCACACTATCGTACTATAATTTAAATGTTACACGACAATTTAGAGTCTTAATGCAAGGCAACAGGGCTTAAAATACAATTGCCGCGTGCACACCACCGCTGACGATAGATTAAAAAAAGCCGCAAGATATTAATGAAATGTCAATACAAATAAAGAGTATAACCAATATATGACAAATAATAAATATCATAATGGAATTAGGTATTTGACAAATGTATTACAATATAAATATTGAATATGGCATGTAATTTAATACATAAATAAATAAATAAATAAATATCAGACTACATCGCATACATTGATCTGACTCTGAGGTGATTAGCTTAAGCACTTGTGTTACGGATATCAGAACAGCAGTGGTATTACAAATATATAATTAAATATTGGATATTAACACCCAGACACAGTACAAACACAAGTATTCATCACACGAATGTTTGTCCTGGGTGGGGATCGAATCCACAACTCTTGGCGCATGGGGTAAGGTCACGACCGAATGAGCCATTTTTTTTTTGAGAGGACTTCGGTGGTTGGCCGAAGGCGGCCTTAACTACATACCGGACTGGCGGGGGAGCGGAAAACTTTCAACCCTAAAATTTAGGCAACAGCCGGAGGGCGCCCCCTATGGGGCTCGAACCTCGCGAATCCGCCATCGAGCTTGTCAAAACATATAAATATTGTTGTGAATGTTTTATATATTATGTATATTTTACAAATATATATATATATATTGTTGTGAATGTTTATCGGCTTGCAAGCGGTCAGAAGGCGAGGCGGCGGCGGCACGCGGCGCGAGGCGCTATTACCACTCATCTCCTGCCCGGCGGGGGTGTCCAGAGCGATCTCCTCTAAGATCAGCGCTTTGACGCGTTTCGCTGACGCTAGCAGAAGATGGTCCGGTGGGACTAGATTCTGAAAACAAGTGGTACACATTACATTACTCCACTATCAGCGCTTCTGCGGTGTTGACGCGATGCCGCAGCAGCATAATGCTGAGGCTGGGACATAGTCCAGTGTTGGTCTGGGAGTTAAAAAGAATTTGCCATCTGTGTTTCTTGCCTGGCATGTCGTAAAACGCGACTAATGGTATATCGGGTTTTGGGTATGTGATTGTGTAGGCGGCGAGCTAGCCACTCGTTACTACTTTTCACAATGTTCCATCTAACCCAGCCCAGTTTTATTTTTGGCTGAATGTGGTTAAAGGGTCCTGCTGTCCCTTTGACTCTGCCTACCCTTCGGGGATTATGGGCGTAATGTTATGTATGTATGTGACCTAGTTGGTAGCACATACACACGTTTCTTTCTAATGCCAACTTTTATATTTTTCCTATTTCTATTTGTCTGTTGTTTATTGTCTGTTTAATTTTTGTCAGTGTATGTGTTTTCAATAAATGTTTATTTCTTTCTTTCTTTCTTTCTTACGACATGCCTTCTCACGTGTTAATGATAATATGAAACCTTTTTGCTGAGAGATACTGGCCAAAAATATGTCATACATTGTTTTTCATGAAAAAGAAATGTAATTTGGCAGATGGGTAAAAAAACGCGGCAAGACGTAAAAACATTGTAATGGTATCAGATTAAATAAATATTTGTAAAATTTTAAAAGTACGTAATTATTATTCTAGACAATAACTTTCGGCGGGTAAAACATTTAACACACGTGATAAGCAGATTTTTTTTTATTTGGTTAATAAAGGTCTGTCTACGAAGTATGTCTACGTTAAGAAAACGGGTATTATAAGCGATGGGTGCGATTACAATCCGCCCGGCACGTACCTCTAGACTTTTCAATTCTATAAATGTATTTATTCTGTTCAAATTGTCGAAGGTCAGATCGCAGACGCTTCAATATTAAAAAACTTGAATCAAGCTCTTAGACAGTATTTCCAATTTTTTTTTTTTGAGTTGAGTTGAGCAATGATGAAATTAAAATGGTCCTGAGTGAGATTGACTGACTCAACCAATGACCTCTCCCGAAATACTGGTTATTAACTACTAATTAGTGTTGCCGAAAAATCGATAGCTTTGCTATCTATAGTTGAACGTTAAAATGATCTATACGATTAATAGGACAATCGATAGTATTGATGTCTCTGCTAGTGCAATACTATCGGTAAACATCAATACTATCGATAGTATCGATAGTTTCGATCGCTGCTAACCAATGAACTATCAATAGTATGGATACATAAATAATAGACAATCGATATTGGCCTATCGAGCGGCAACACTACTATATGCGCGCCAGGATGATTTTCAAAGTCATTTTGCAAAGAGGAATCAAGAAAAAACGGTAATCTGAAACCGCCTCTGTGCAAATAGTATAATCAGGTCGCAGCTCACCTCGATGATGCGGATGGCGCGCTCGGCGTGGTCGCGCGCCTTGTAGAAGCGCCCCGAGGAGTACTCCAGCACGTAGAGCGCGTAGGCGAGGTCCTCCTGCGCCGTCGCCACGTGCAGGCTGCTGCGGCCGAACACGCCGCGCAGCGTCGCCAGCGCCTCCTGCCGGGACCACTTGTACAGGGCCGTATCGACAATCGACAGATGGACATTTTACGCGACAATTTGTCGAGAACTTCGAGCTTTAACACGCTTTAAGGAGTAATAAGCTGCCAACAACCTGACTCAAGGCTGATAATGAAAAAATTCTATATTAAATTTCTTGTCAATGCTCAAAGATCTTCATTGAAATTCCACATCGGTGGGAATATAAAGGCTTTTGAGTTTTAGCCTAGGACCATATGTATAACAGGCTCCCGTTTATACGTACCGCATGTTTTAATAATAAAAACCATTTTTAGGTAGTAGTAGTGCAGAAGCCTCTAAATTCACTGTTCGCCCTTATTAGCTCAATGCATAGGATAAGCGGCTCACACCCGAGGGGTTCTGGGCCAAACCCGAGTCAGTACCTCTGGGTTTTTTAAATCTATGTACGGATTTATACCACTCGCTTAAAGAAAAACGATGAGATCTGCACATTATAGGTATGGATGGTAAGCGTGATTCAATTTGGTTTCCCTATTTAAGAGTTACGAAGGTCAAATCGGCTATCGCTCTAATGTAATGTAAATGTAATGTAGTCAAACTCGCTAAATCCTGGATTACGGGCCAAGCGGAGTCAGACTAAGCATGACACATGACAGGAAGATCGACGCACCTCATAGACGGCGACGCTGTGCGTGATGGAGTCGATGTTGAGCAGGTAGAAGCCGTAGTCGAGCAGCGCGTCGGCGTAGCGCGGGTGGCGCGGGCCGAACGCGGCGCGCGCGCGGCCCACCGCGTGCCGCACCACCAGCGCCGCCGCGCCGAAGCGCCGCTTCACCACGCACGCCTTGCCGCATGCGCGCACTACCTCGATGCTGATCCTGGGCGGGACGAACACTATTGGTGAGAACTGGCCGCCTTGAGGTACTCCCGGATTATCTTGCCAGCTCACGTAAAAAGTGACGTCATAGGACATAAAGACGAGCGATGACAAGTTAGTGCCTTAAGGTATTCCCAAAATACCATCTTAGGCACTCATATAATGAGTGGAGTCCCAGAACATAATGACAACGCGCTGACAAGTTGGTGCCTTGAGGTACTCCCAAAATACCATCTTAGGCACTCATATAATGAGTGGAGTCCCAGAACATAATGACAACGCGCTGACAAGTTGGTGCCTTGAGGAACTCCCAAAATTCCATCATAGCCACTCATATAAGAGTGGAGTTCTAGAACATAAGGGCAATAAGGTGACAAGTTAGTGCCCTGAGATACTCCCAAAATCTGAACATTTTATTATTCAGAAACCTGCTGCCTTGAGGGACACTTAATAAATAATTACATACTATTTTAGCATTATAAATTTAAATTTTTAATAATAGGGTATCTAATCCTAGTTTACTTTAAAAATTTATTAAATGGTATTTATATATGTTTAATGAAATAAATTATATTATAATTTATTTTTTAAAGTTTTTTAATTTTGAAATATATTTATTATATAGTGTATCGTCACTACCACTCACATAGTAAAAACATAAAGGACAAGGTAGTAAAAGCGTTGCCCTAAGACTTAAGTGTGACAGTTTTCACAGCCTTGCTTTAAATCAAACATTGTTGCTCCGAGGGTTCCCAAGTGCACCCAAGTGCTCGGGGGGTGCCCAGGGCAGCCCCTGGGCACCCCCCGAGTGCACGAGCGCGCGGCACTCACTTGACGGGCGTGTGCGGCGCCAGCAGGCGCAGCGCGCGCAGGCTCCAGGCGTGCGCGGCGCTGTAGTCGCAGCGCACGAAGTGCAGCGCGCTGAACTCCTTCAGCACGCGCGGCACCAGCGCCTCCATGCCCCACACCGCCTGCCGGCCCACGTTGAACCCGCCGATCACCTCCCCCTCCGCGGCGCCCTCCACGTCTGTGGGCTCCTCTGTGCTAAATTGGAGAACGGGACTAAATTAGGACTTGGGATTTCAAGGCTGGATTTAGCAATTCAGCTGGATCCAGCACAATTTTAGCTCTTACTTTAGATCCAGCAAAAAATGCAGCTGAATTGGTATACCCCCAAGGTATACCCCGGTATACCATCCTTTCCTTCTTCCTGCTACATTAAAAGCCTCCGGGAGTCCGACAAGTCTGCTGATTCGTGCCCGGTATTGCATTTCCAGTCATTATTTTCAATAAAAAAAAGATAGATCAATGACTCAGTGCGCAGCCTCACCTGGCGTCGTACTCGCCGTCAGTCTGAACAGCGACGTCGCGCGTCTCGGCCATGGCATAGGGCCCGCCCAGCGACTCGTCCGTCGCATTCTCGGGCAGACCCAGCAGCTGCAACGCCAGCGAGTATGTCTCCGCCGCAGCGGGGAAGCAGCAGTACGTCGATTGTGTGTTTAGTAACCTGCAAGGGAATAACCATGATCTAATTGCCTGGTTCATCTATGAAGGTCAGATCGGCATTCGCTTTAATATCATTTCCAGACTCGCTTAATCTTGGATTAAGGTCTAAACAGACCCCGACTAAGCACGAGACATAACGCTAGAAGGATGAAGTGAGAGGAACGTGCAATGATGAATAGGGTTCCAAAGATTAGGCATAATAATTTGGAAGTTGCGAAAGGAATCTGCAATGATAACAGTATTGAAAAATTTAAATACGATGATGTGGTAGCAAAGGCTAAAGTTGACATCAGTAAAACTTAGATTTTCTTATCATTCAACGAACTTTATGTGTAAAACGTCATTGACACGCTGTCTACAGAAACAAGACGACGGTTTTCTAGAAAGCGATAGCTTAATGACGACATTATAATTATAATAAACCTAAACTTTACACAAGCTTATTTATTTTAGATGCGACACATTGTATACTGTCACCCGGCTTAAGATTAATGGATGCTGGTTTGGATAGAGGTTTGTTATCTAACTCGAAAGGTTAATGAAAAATTTATTCGCCGTATCGTATCGAAATTTGAAAGTAATCCGGTTTAGTTTTAATGTACGGATTGTTTAGAAAAGAACATAAATTACTATACGAAAGCGACCCAATAAAATAGATAATATTATACTATGCATATAATACTAAAATACTAAGCCTTCTAACATAATTCAAAAGGTAAAAAAATATACTCTGAATTGTATTATTAAAACAAAAATAAGGAATTTGTTAATCATTTCAAAAGGTTTAGTTATTAATTTCCATTCAAATCGCGTGTTTCATTGAACCACATTATTTATACAGTAATTGGTCTTGAACTGAATATAACATCTTCGATTTCTAAACGATTCGACACGAAAGCAATAACTAAATAGATATTGGAGAGCTAAGTACTACAAATGTTAAGAGATGGCGGGCAGGTCATACAGAAGAGACCCGTAGCGGGACAAGTGTTTCGATAGAAAAAAATAAAGAGAAAGACTATAAGAATTAATGGTGAGTTACACATCGGGCAAGAAACTTAACTTAGCTGAATGTGTAAATGACTAATGAAGTAGGTACAATAGAAACAACAATTAGTTAAAATTCTTCCAATGGTAGAAAAAAAAAATACCTTTTAAAGATATTACGAAACCTCTCAAGTTTATCTAAATTACTGAAGCTAATCTTCAATCTTAAAAGACCAAAGAAGAGGTCTAACATGAAACGTGCTCGCACCAACCTGTGACAGCACTCAAGTGTGAGCCGCTTGTAATACGTAGTCTGTGGCTGAGCCTGGCAGAGCTCTCTGCATCGTACCAGCACCTTCTGGGCGTCCGCGTACCAGCCCGCCTCGTTCAGAAACCCTCCTGAAACGCGAACAGGTATTTATATCAAATATAGAACAATCATATATATTTTTTTTTATATAAATATCCGACGACATCACATACATTGATCTGATTCCGAGGTAAGTAGCTTAAGCACTTGTGTTACGGATATCAGAAACAACAGTGGTATTATTACAAATATATACTTAAATATTGGATATTAACACCCAGACACAGAACAAACACAAGTATTCATCATACGAATATTTGTCCTGGGTGGGGATCGAACCCACAACTTTTGGCGCATTGGGCAGGGTCACTACCATCGAGCTTGTCAAAATGTCATCATATATTACACATTACTAAAAGATGTCTATTTTAGGACATGTATTTATATGGAACGGAAGGTTTACACAAGGTTTGCACCTCGTTCCTAATTCTTATATGTATTGCATTTGCGGTATTTAACCAATTCAATGAATCATAGTCAATATTAGCGATATTGATTTCATCTAAAATGGAGATGTTCATGAACGTTCAAGCAACAATATTTTTCCAGGCGGTGTTGTCAATTGATTTCATTGTTTTCATAGCATACATCATGTTACGTTAGTTATTTACGATAACGTTTGATTTCTGTGAGATTTTCTGCTCCTGATTATAAAGAGCCCTCAATGTGTCCTGTTTTCAAAACAAGGATCATTTTTAACCGACTTCAAAAAAAAGGAGGAGGTTCTCAATTCGACTGAATTTTTTTATATCAACTTAGCTATCAAGGTTGATGACATTACAATAATATAAACAAGAGTTAATTGGACTACACTTCTCATGCAGCGTTGACGATCCGCAAGTACTTTTGAAATCGATATCAATGAAGATAATTTTCTACTTCTATTACAGCATAGCATTTATGCAGTTCTCTATCGGAGTATAGAATTACGGATTATATAAGTAGAAAAAAAAATGCTACTAATTGGTCTTATTAAACCAACTACACGTAAGTAATTCTTTATCGCACGAATACATCGACGTGATGGAATTCAGTCATAAACTAAGCAGACCTTTAATTATAAACTGTACAGAACAATTGAAACGCCGTATTTATTTTTTTCTTCACCAAGTTACATAACAAAGCTTTCAATGCGGCCATTCGGAATCATTAATATTCATTATAACGGATACTCCGTTTACCTTATTTGAATATTATTGTGTGAAATTGGAACAAAGTCGGCGCGGTCATAATATCTGTGTCGACCCTGACTTCTCACCGAAAAAATGTGCGCAATTTATTCAATTGCCATATTCGTGGATAAAGAATATTTTATCTCGTCTATCATGAAATCAGCTGGGAGTGAGAGAACAGAGCATTAAGAAAAGTAACCGACTGAAAAGAGTAGTGATCTAGCATAATTCATGACTGAAGCGTCATTTTAGCCAACGTATCTGGTTTGCTGATGTTCCATCTATGTTGTATGTCATATCTTGGTTTGTTTGCATTGTGAATAGGCTCCGAAACTATTGAACCGATTTAAAAATTCATCCACTAATGGAAAGCTACTTTATCAGCGAGTAATAAAGGCTATATTTTATCCCCGTATTCCCATAGGAACGGGAACTAAACTGCCTCGTTGGTCTTACTTTAAACTTCTTACGTTAAATTACTCAGTAACAGCCCGGAGTCAGGAAGTTGGCAGTTTGATCACCCCCGTGCCCCGGAAAGCACTTAAGCCGTTGGTCCTGCGCCTAACCTCTCTCCGGTCATGTCGAATTGCCGTCTCACCGGACTATGAGAGTGAAGGAATAGAGAGTGCGCTTGTGTTAGCGCACACACTTGTGCACTATAATATCTCCTGCGCAGATGGCTAATCCTCGTTGAGATTGGCCGCCGTAACCGATATCAGTTAGGAGGACATTATAGAGTCAAATAGAGGTATGATCATTTACCAAGCCGGAGTCCCAGCTGGATAAGGTTGTCGGTGGGGCGGGCTCCCGCCTCGCACTTGCCCAGGTAGCTGCCTGCCAGCTCCGTGGACAGTTTCGAGCCGTGTTCTATTACTGCCTGCAACAAACACACACACCGTCAAACAACTTCTTATATTAAGCTGTCAAAATAATTAATACTTAAAATTACGAACATATACGATCGCAGTAAAAATGGTAGTACTGGTTGTAAAATTGTTTTTAGGCTTGCTCGGGGGGGGGGGGGGGGAGGTCCCTGGTCCTTACAATAGTACTAACTTTTGCACACGACTCCAATAGCCTGGAATTCGATATGATGTGTAGACTCTGTCTGTCTGAATCTTGCGCTGTGCCATCGAGTCAGTAGCGTCTTTTGTACCCATAAGCTATATTTTATGGGTACAAAAGACGCTTTCCGTCTGAGGATATTGTTTCTGGAATTACACCTTACACACAACATGTTGCAACACTATTTATTTACACAGTGTAGTCATTAAATTTCCCACTGTTGACGAATAATAACAACTTAAGAATGTAGTACAAGGTAAATACCGTGTCGATGATAAACAGCTAGAGTATAAATAGAGCGGTGCAGTAAGCAATATATTAACACATGAAATGCAATTCATGCGAATATATGATTCAGAAACACGAGGACGCGGATAGACTAGAGCAGGGTTTCTCAAACTTATGGCTCCTTTTAAAGTCTCCAGAGGACGGCGAACGCCGCCGCTCTCCCCCCGTAGTAGGTTCAGATCAGACAGTACCTACGTTCAGTAGCGCGCCTGACAAGCGTGTCGAACGGTTCAGTCGTTACTCGTTCATCCTCCATTACGTAAATCCTCCCGCAAACCCCCATGATCTAATGGCGAACCCCTAGGGGTGCGCGTCCCTCCCCCCCCCCACCCCTTGAGAAAATACAGAAATATCACCAAGCCCGTAATCCCCGAAGGTGTAGGCAGAGTCAAAGGAACAACCCTTAACCACATTCAGCCAAAAAATTAAACTGGGCTGAGTGGACTTGACACTACTTTTTAAAAAGTAGTGTCAAGTGGCTAGCTCGTCGCCTACACAATCACTCGCCCAAGACCCGATATACCATTAGTCGCCTTTTACGACATGCTAGGCAAGAACCACAGTTGGCACGTAGTCAACAAAATTACACTTTTTTTTTACCACAGAAACAATTCATTACTTTTTCTACTGATCAGTACCAGCATAATACAACTGTTTCAAACATTTTCCCATTTGGTCACATTTTTTTATTATTTGACTACAAACATTAAAAAAATTGCAATTTAATCGATTTTTGTTGATTTATTTAACAGCATAAAGATTATTAAAACGTAAATATAATACATTCGATTGATAGTCAAAATGCTTAAACATTTCAATGTACTTCGAATTAAGTTTCTATTATATTTTAATGCAAAGATAAAGCTAGTTATGCTTTACCATAATTTTTGCATACATTCTATGCTGCGCCTTTTATATGGACGAAAATTTATATCATTCTAATGCGAATATTTTGTGACGCGTCAATATAGCAATATAATTGACTCTGTTAATAAAAAAAAATGGGATTATTACTTTCCAAAAAAGATGATAGATATGAAAAATTTTGTATTTATTAATGGTTTATCAATACTGAAGTCCCATCTTAAAGTCAATGTTAGTAACTTTGTCCTCAAATATCTCAAAAATGTGACCTGATGGGCAAATTTGGATGACAGAATCTGAATCAGCCGTTACTGATTTATCAAAAAAGCAATGATTTAATTTTGTGGAAAAAAATTGTTGACTAGTTATTTATAAGTCCCAGACCAACATGGGACAAAGAAAAATATCCATAGGAAATGTAAATATTTGCAATACATATATTTAAATGTTTAGTAACTTGTTTAAACAATAGAATTCGTACTAACATTAGTCATGATTGTATTGTTAAACAATGAATGGTAAGTACAGATGGGTATTCTAGAATACGCTGAGATTTTACGAATTCGCTAAAACAGTTTTAAGAAATATTTAATTTATTTTTATTAACCGAACTTGTCAAAGCGACAATTAGTTTTCGGAAAAATTTATGAATCCTTTTGTCTTAAGTTAACATGTAACGTGTCGAGTCTGTGATTCTTGCAAACTACACTGAAATTAAATTATCTTTATTTATGTATACAGGCTTCATCAAAGCACTTATAAATCGTCTGAACAAAATTAAAAACGGCCGTCAAGCTCTTACACACGAACACGACGTCTTTTTCACGTTTGCAGAACGGTATAGGTACCGAGCGATTTGTTCGCCGCAAACGCGCGAGAAACGCGCATGAGCAACTCTCCTCTACAAAATAAAACTCGCGTAGAACGTCGCAAACGCGCGTGTATCGCGATGGAATCGTGCGTGCGCTATACGACCGACCGACATATCGAGGACACGTAACGCACGTTGGCAATTAAACAGACGCGCAAAAAAGTCGTCGTCTGCATACTACCATTTTATACATATAAGTATACATACATATCATTGTGCCCGTAATCCCCGAAGGGGAAAGGCAGAACTAGCCTCCTCAAGCAATCACACTCAGCCAAAAAATAAAACTGAGCTGGGTTCGATGGAAAATTGTCAAAAAGTAGTCACAAGTGGCTAGCTCGTCGCCTACACAATTACACGTCCAAAACCCGATATATCATTAGTCGCCCTTTACGACAAGCTAGGCAATGAACATAGTTGGCACTTTATTTTAAAGTCCCAGACCAACATGGGACAATTTCATGAACGTGTGAAAAGGTGAATTGGTTGCGATAGCGGCGCGTTTGAAGCCAGTGAGACGCGCGTCGACGGCGCAGGAAAAAAACGCTGTGTGTAATGACTGTAAGTAAGACATACGTGTGTTGCGGACCCACAATACGTATACAGAAGAACAAACGCGGAAATTAAAAAGGCTCCAATTAAAGCGGTTCACGTAGGCGATTCGAGCCTGTGCTTTATTTAAACAGTGTCAAAGATTACATACACAATCGATCGGGCACATTTACATAAGCGAGTTTACGGTCGGCGTAATACATATATACACGTACGACTACGAATATAATACATTTTAAGACTATTTTAATTGTTTAATTTACTCCACTCGCAATAGCACTAATTACACGTAATGCGAAAAAAAACCTACTCAAAGGTTTTTTTGCAATTGTTATTATTTAATTATTGGCTAAAAGCTGTTCAGTAAGCTTGCTGTTCTTTGGACTTCAGCAACCCTTACTTTGGTGGATAAATATCTGACACCTGGCTTCTCCATTCTCATCAGATCCATCTATGTATCAAATCAGTTTATTGTCACCGACATATCGATATATTGACAAATACAATCAAACAATTAGCCACGCAAACTCGTTTGTCTCACGCATAGTTTACGCTTTACATCGCATTAAGAGCTCTGTTCTCATCTCAGACTCGCACCGTGGTCGGTGTAAACAAATAGTGAACGGTCAATGTTATTGTACACTATTGGTTAGAGACTGCGTCAGACGCATTCCTATACGTGCATTGTGAATGAGCGTTGTGTCACGACTGGCGTCACGGCGTCGTAAGGGCCCGGCTATATTACTAGCATGTCTGGTCAGTCACATACATTTTAGATTTCGTTTAGACTTGACACAGACAGATGTCGCTACAGGCATTATTTAGACTGATTGAGAGATAAAACCGAATAAAAACGTTATTAAGTATTTCACTTTAAAAAAATGCGTTTTTCATAAAATAAGTTATTTACGTAATTTCTTAGATAATTTATGAAATTTAGGTGAAAAACATGAAAATAAAATATTTTCTTCAGAAACAAACCAAAATAATATTTGTTTTAAAACCATGAATTTTTCAAAGATTGCGTATTATTACTAAGAAATAACTAACCTGTGCTTGTAGGGCCATCTTGTATTATTCCTGACAAACAGACTTTAATTTGCTGTAGTTATTACTCACCACTGTCGCTGTTTTTGCGCGAGTTATAGTAGTATTTCAAGTATGGGCAGTGACCCTCTGTTGTACGTAGTATATTATTACTCTGTGTTACTAGTAAGAATTGCCTATTGGATCTAGGAATCCATCTGTATCTAGCACATTATTAGCCTTGGTGGATCCAGTGTGTGGCATTAGCTACCAATGTACCTAATCTTTGTTATCAGAAATTGCGTGTTCAACACATGATGCTGCACAATAAATAAAACGTCTTTGTTATTCAAAAAATTCTAGGCATATACCGCAGACGGACATAAAGTGGTATATATAAATATATACATATATTTATATATACCACAGATAAGATTAACTACATGATGACTTTATCAAACTTACGTGTCCATATGGCTACAGAATCGATGCAGCAATGCTCCCATTTCATGTTCAATACATCGTTAGTGTTAAGAATGCATTACACATCCGTATAGTCTACTGTAGTGTTGCCGCTCGATAGGTCAATATCGATTGTCTATCAATAAATTATCGATGGTTGAAGACAATCGATAGTATCGATAGTCTATCGATACTGAAAACTATCGGTGAACAGCAATACTATCGCTAGAAACGATAGTTTCGATCGCTGCTAACCAATGAACTTTCAATCGTATTGCTCTTCAATACCAAATAGACTATCGATAGTACAAAACTATTGGTAGTATCGATACTATTTATACTATCGATAGTATCGATAGTTCATTGGTTGGCAGCGATCGAAACTATCGATACATACTATCGATAGTATTGCTGTTTACCGATTGTATAGATGATTTGGCCGTTAAACTATCGATTGCAAAACTATCGATTTTTCGGCAACACTAGTCTACATATATCTATACATCTCGTCCTGACGTATATAGTGACGTTCATACATTTTATCTCACAGAAGATACAAAATAAAATTATAATCATAATTATTTTAATAGAACTACGAGTACGTATACTTACTATACACATGCAGATGTATCATCATCACAAAGGAAGCATTGATTTTGTAGACGTGACTTTCGTGTGAAGGGGATTTCCATAAGAGCCATTCATTTTAGTCATGATTAGTTAGCATATACCATAAATCTTCTTAGATTAGACATTTCTATCGGACGGATGCAAGGTGTAAAGACTCCATGACGAAATAAATGGTGGTTTTACAAAGATATTGGCCACTCCCTCTTGTCAGCTACTTTGTCTGATTAGGTAGGTACACGAGCCCGTCTAATATACGCTATATGAAGGTATTAAATATTCGACTGATGGTTCCCGGGATAAGTGCCTACAAACAAACACTTCCCCTATATTAAATATCCGACTACATCACATACATTGATTCAACTCCGAGATAAGTAGCTTAAGCACTTGTGTCACTTGTGATATCAGAATCAACGGTGGTATCGCAAATATATACCTAAATATTAGATATTAACACCCAGACACAGAACAATCACAAGTATTCATCATACGAATGTTTATCCTGGGCGGGGATCGAACCCACAACTCTTGCCGCATGGGGCAGTCACTACCGAATGGGCCATCGAGCAGTCTAATAGTCTATAATCTTTAAGAAACTTGCAATTTCAAATATTGTACTTGACTTTTCTTCCTAGTAAGATGACTAATTCTAATTGTTTGTGGTGGCGTTATGTGGCGGGTCGTTACATTCCCTCTGATATGGTTGAGTGAAACGATGGCTGACACATACGTCATGCTTGTGCACAGGTGCCACCTTTGGGGGCTGGTCTGCTCTGGTTAACCTTACACTTTTATTGTAAGTAATCATATTATGTCATCTCCCGCAGTCATTGATTGTATGATTTGGTTTAGAACATTTAAAAGAAAAGTGTATATTACTCATGTATATTTTGACGCTGAAAAGAGTAACTACCGAATTTCTTGCCGGTTTCTTCTCAGTAGAATCAGCATTCCAAACCGGTGGTAGATTCACATTGCTCTAAAGATTTTGTAAAATTGACGATTTATAAGTGCTTTTTTTTTAAGGCCTACATGAATAAAGAAATTATAATTTGAATTTGAATAAAAACTCTAGCCTGTCCAGCAGTGTACAATCTGCGACCGTCCCTCTCACCTGGAAGCACTGCAGAAGCCGCAACTGTGCACCAGTGAACCGGAGCAGCCGCTCGAACGTGTCCAGCTCTGACAGCTCAGCGCTGAGTATACACAACTTCTTCTCCTGCAGCATCTGAAACAAACGCACATAATCATCAGTTAGGGATTCCGCAGTTTCAAACATAATATACTTAGATAGATTCCAAGCATAAAGGTGATTTTCCACCAGAGGGGCGAGACGAGACGAGGCGTGAAGAGAATTGAAATATGTATGGCAAATTCCAACCACCAAAAATGCGCTAGGAGAGGATTGAAAATTTGCCATACATATTTCAATTCTCTTCACGCCTCGTCTCGTCTCGCCCCTCTGGTGGAAAATCACCTTAACATTAGTCACACGCTCAAGTCGAATGCCTAAAGCTTTGAGTTATTCCGAACCAATGAATTAGTGTTAAAGGTAGACCGGAGAAAAATCATTTGGCTATAGACGTACACACATAATTACATAACATCACGCCCATAATCCCTAAATGGGTAGGCAGAGTCAAAGGGACAGCAGGCCTTTAACCACATTCAGCTAAAAACAAAACTGGGCTGGATAAGATGGAAAATTGTGAAAAAGTAGTGACAAGTGGCTAGCTTGTGCCTACACAATCACATACCCAAAACCCGATATACTATTAGTCGCCTTTTACGACATACTAGGCAAGAAACACAGTTTGCAAATTCTTTTTAAGTCCCAGACCAACATGGGACAAATAAAAAGTAGACTATCTGACTAGCGCAGTAGATAAACATGGCTCCAGATATTGTTACAGTAAGTCATTCAACCGAATAATATGGGAGCACCGACATAAGCAAAGCGACACACCTTATTACACAAATGTACACGTGTATAATGTACGTATAACTACACAAGCTATCTAACATGAAAATAGTCAGCCGCTTAAATATATACGTATAACGCCAATTACTATCAGTTACATAATAGGCTAGATGACCAAAAAATTCTGTTTAGTCCGTCAGTTAAATTAGAAAAAAATATTGAACACGTATTTTTTCATTTATTTGTCAAAAAAAAACATTGACGAAGATACAATGCATTCAAGTTGCGCGTGACCTCACACTTTGACCTCACACTTTCGTATAATTTTTACAAAATAGTGACGTCGCAAGCCCCCACTCCAACTCCACTTTGATGCTCTTTATCTTTGTGTTATTTTGTTTATTTGATAAAGCGAAAAATATGTGTTTAGTATTCTTGTATAATCTAACTGACAAAGTAAATAGAATTATAGTTTTTTAATGCAATCATCATCCCTATTATAACGAAGCCATTATAAGGAAGGAAGGAATGTAGCCACTATTTACATTCCATCAAGAGAAGCCTACAATGTACCATGCCGAAAGGAATTTTGTTGCAATTTACAATTGCGGACCAATATTTTACGACCGCAACAAAAACCACTAACTGCCTAAATTATACAGTAGTTATTAACATATTTGTAGGGAGCGGAAGGGACCGACACCCGATACTATGTAGGGACGCATTAAACGCAATTTTGTATGTCGACGACCGGCTGCTGAACAAGACGAGCATAAAAAACTTGCAACATGACTACATTGTGTTTATATTTCAATGTATCCGACGATGCAAGAGACGAGCGATCGGGGATCGGGTTTCAAGAAAACAGCCAACTACTACCTATGTACTAACTACGTATGATGAAGTGACTGTACCCATCTCGTTTGCAGGCACTAGAAGGAAAAAAAACACAAAACATAGAGCCATTAATGTCGCCATCTACTGAATATTCATGTTATTAATGCATTGTGCGAGTGTTTTTATCGCGAGTTTCTTGGTCGCCTAATACCATTGACGAGAAAAACAAGGTAATGAGTCATTTAATGATGTATGAGGAATCTGCAAAGTATTCGGTAGATGAGAGCAGAACAAAACTACGAACAAAGCCACCTGGTGCTTTTTTATCTAGCGGTCGTAAGCTATGAATCATCAGATCAATGAAATTCGGTTCTCTCTGCCTACTCCGCTAGGGAAGTGGCGTGAAGTTTAGTAGTTAGTTAGTTAGATCAATGAAACCCAATCAAAGTGAGATACTCCAAATAATCATCTTCCTAGCGTTATGTCCCGTATTTAGGCGGGGTCCGCTTAGACCATGATCCAGGCTTAAGCGAGTCTGGTAATTACATAGAAGCGACTGCCGATCTGACCTTCGTAACCCTAAGATAGGGGAACCAAAAATTTTTTTTGGATCATGGTTACAAATCCAAATTTGTTTGAATTTGCAGGTTTCAACACGATGTTTTCCCTCACCGTCGAGCTACTGGTATAAATACGTACATAGATTTGAAAAATCCAGAGGTACGTGCCCGGATTTGAACCCGCACTCTTCGGTTAAAAGGCGAGTGTCCTTACCATTGAGCTACCACCGCTCTAAAGTGAGATACTCCAAAGTCTTCCTAAAAACGCAACCTTGAACTAGATTGCCTGTAATTCACAGCAATAACTGTATCGTTAACTGTTATCCGAAACCGAAGTACTTTCACCCATATGCGAATGTCCTTAAGCTCGCCTCTTGAGCCCCAAGTACAATGCCCGCACGCAACTCTGTTTACCTAGCGCTCAACATAGCTATGTTATATGCATAGTAACCTCAGCGTCTCATTTGCGAATTGGCCCGATGAATAACGTACACAATTGGGCACGTGTTCAAACATACTTTGCGTCCACTCGGACGGTGAATCAGCTCGATTTAGTCCTTAGATTATGCAAATGTATGCGCAAACAGACGTTAAGACTTTTTCTAATATAGCAGTTTATTTGGATTGCACGTTACAAGCAGCTGATTATCTTGAAATAGTTCCAAAACGATTGGTTAACATTATTAATTAAAATTTTCCAGCGTTTACTACTACACACACACAATAACAAATGCATAAAAAAAAAGACCGTTATCCGTAAGGGGTCATCTTCCTAGCGTTATGTGCCGTGCATAGACGAGGACCATGATGAGGTCAGATCGGCAGTCGCTTCAATGTAATTACCAGATTCGCTAAATCCTGGATCATGGTCTAAGCGGACCCCGTCTAAGCACGGGACATAACGCTAAGAAGATGATGATAGACGAGGACCATGATCCAGGATTTAGCGAGTCTGGTAATTACACTAAAGCGACTGCCGATCTGACCTTCGTAACCCTAAGATAGGGGAACCAGACAATTTTTGGATCATGGTTACAAATTCAAAGTTGTTTGAATTTGCAGGTTTCATCACGATGTTTTCCCTCACCGTTGAGCTAGTGGTATAAATACGTACATAGATTTTGAAAAATCCAGAGGTACGTGCCCGGGTTTAAACCCGCACTCCTCGGTTAAGAGGTGCGTGTCCTTACCATTGAGCTACCAGCGCTCTTCCCCTTACCGTTATCCGTAAGGGGTAATCTGATTCTAAATAGCAGTGAGTATCTTTAATCACTTTAAGAC
The DNA here is from genome assembly GCA_951394215.1 of Glyphodes perspectalis. Lineage (NCBI taxonomy): Eukaryota > Metazoa > Arthropoda > Insecta > Lepidoptera > Crambidae > Glyphodes > Glyphodes perspectalis. Next base: position 1,419,680 of record OX596209.1, on the reverse strand, counting down.
AAAAATAAAATTGAGTACTTAATAAAACTCTTTGTGTAAAATCAATACTACTAATATATATCGCACATATTCGTGATTTCAGAACTTTTATCAGCGGGTTTTATTAATAGCATGAGCGGACTACTACTTTATCAATGTAATTAGGTATAGTTTTTTCTTCAGTGTCAACATTAGCATCTCTCGCTTATCAGCAACGATTAAATTATAAATTTTCAGCAACTACATATAACGATTATGTTATAATTTTTTCTCCGCCACAACATACACAATCGAGGCTCCAACGATTCAGCGAGGCCGAGCGATCATTCCAATCGCTCAACTGCAATAACCATCTTGTTATGACTAAAATTACACGTCATTCATTTCATTCTGTTCATTTCCAATGGACCGCTAGGTACCACCGGGCTACGGTTACCATATCGCAGGATTTGTCCTGATTTTCCATACGAAAGAGTCGTAACAAGTGGCTAGCTCGTGGCCAACAGTCAATACAGAATGGGGTATTTTACTCAAAACATTTTTAAAGTCCATAAGTTAGACTATCAAAAAATATTAAATACCTAAATTTTACTATATCTAATACTTGAAAAATGACAAAGATACGCATCAAATATCCGAAATTAGGCGCTTTACTCTCACAACGTCACTCGGACAATAAAATCTTACACGCCTAGTGACGTCACGCGATACTTTAACGCGCTGTATCTTCATAATTTTTACTTTGCTGAACAAAATAAAAAATACGTGAGCAATTTTTTGTAACCTCAATAGTGGACTATTAAAAAAAAAATGCAAAATAGCCTATTAGTTGCCTTTTACGACATGCTACGCGAACAACACAGTTGATCAATTTTTCGAGTCCCAGACTAACATGATACAAAATCCCTGGATTATTTCAATGAACTTTTAAACGTTCCATCTGGTAACCCTAAAGGGAGCGGGTGTTATTGACACAATCTGCACGACGAGACGGACACGTGACGCGACCGATTGTAATAAACGGTACAATCATAACGTGGCGTGGAAGAAATGTTTATTGCGATTGTGGCCGAGGCCGTTTTCAGTCATTATCGATTTGCGGTGCAGGGCAAACTGTGAACATCGATGGTTACCGATTAACTGATGATACGAATTTGGTTTCATTTTAATAGGCGCAAGTGCATTAGGAGTATTTATTACGTTTTTTGTGGACCATGAACGTATGTTGGAAATACTGTAATATCAGAGAAAAATCTGAATAAGTTATGGATAGGAAAGTGCTGTAAGTCAGTAATTTCCTATAGCTTGCTTTCCTTAATTCCTTAGCTAATTTTACTACTAAAAAACAGTGATATCAATATAATGGTCGGTATTGTGTTTAACACTAATGATGTCATTGACTTTAGGACAAAACAATACAGTCAATTAGCTGACCTACACAAACGACTTTATTTACTTTCGCTGCAAATGCCGCAACCTTTAAGATGTTAACCTCTACTTCACATTAAACGACAATTTGAAAACAAAGAAAATGTCTTCTAAATCACCATTTTAACCACGTGAAGCACTGCGTCAGCGTCGGAGTCAAGGTAAGAAGAGGCATGCTCCGGTAGTTCGGACATGTGGAATGCGAAAGTGGAAGGATGTAGGAGCCGCGGAAGGCCCAGGCTCACCTAACACGACCAGATTGGTCGTGTATTAAAAGAAGGTGATGTTAGGAGTCATAAAAACCGTAGAGCTTGTATGAAAAGGATTATAAATGTTGAAGAGGCGAGTGAGGTGTGTAAGGATCGTGCCATATGGCGTTCGGTTCTCTCTGCCTACCCCGCTAGGGAAGTGGCGTGAAGTTTAGTTAGTTAGAAGCACTGCGTAGCGCAAAATTGCAACAACATTTTAATAATGCTCTGGTTGTGACAACACACACCATCAAAATGCCATCGTTGGCGGACGACGCACCGCACAGGACCGGGAGAGCTCGGAAAAGTTCCGCACCTTACAACCTCGTGGCTCACTCAAAAAACCTGCATATCGGGCTACACTTGAGTTACTGAATTGACTCTAAAGATATTCGCTGAGTTATCCATAACTTCACAACAAATTACGCATCCAAACAACTCGAGCATCAAACTCAACACATACGTTTCTCAATTCCACACACGGGCGAACACTATTTCCCCAATCGTACACCTTATACGGGCAACCGTTAACAGTTAGCACACGATAGCGCTAAGTCTATTAGCACGCTAATTACGTGCGCTAATAACCGCCAGTGCAGCCTCGTTAATGCATTAATCAGTCCATTAAGAGCCGAGGATGCGGCGTAAAAACTATCGAGCGAACCAACGTAGGCATACCTGGGTAACGTTCTAGAGGTCAATGAGCAATGTTAACATTACGATTTAGTTATTAAACTAACCTCTGATCGCGAATTTGCTTGAACCTTAGAACTAATAATAAGGAATATCACCCCATGAGACAATCATAGAGAATAAAAGTTGTGAAAAATTCAGTTAATGTCTCTTAGTAGTTTTTGGTTGATGGTTTTCAACGTTAGATAATGTTTGTTGTTAGACACATCAAGCTTGCGATGGTTTTTTTCAATACTATTAACATCTCTCTCGAATGAAATCAAAAATCTTAAAAGAACAATCTTCACTACGATGTGTTCTGCGATGTCAGTATCCTTCCACCAGAAACGTCACAACAAGTACCAAAAAAAATTGCACCCTGGCTTTTTAAATCACACCGATGTACTCACGACATCTATACTATACGTACATATATATATACATACATAACATCACGCCCACAATCTCCGAAGGAGAGAGTCAAAGAGGCAGCGAGTCCCCTTAACCACATTCAACCAAAAATAAAACTGGCTTGGGTTAGATGGAAAACTGTGAGAAAGTAGTGACAAGAGGCTATCTTGTCGCCTACATAATCACATCCCAAAACCCCCATTTACCATTAGTCGCCTTTTACGACATGTTAGGCAAGAAACACAGTTGGCACATTATTTTTAAGTCCCAGACCTACATGGAACATAATATACTATACGTCTGTGGTTGAAACGAAGATCTAGTAGCGGTAACAAAGGTACATCAATAAAAGTTCACACCGGCCTTCACTCTGTTGCCAATTTAACGCGAGCTTCAATTGGCACCGCCGGTACATTACGCGATTGTTGAACTAATACGGACCATTAGCGAAGGAGTTACGACACATTGGGTGTCAAATGAGAGTGTACCTATCTAAATCGGTGTCGTATGACACTTAGCAACAAGCAGAGTTGGCGAGATTTTGATTAATTTACCTGGATGCCATAGGAACAGCGATAGGAATTATATGTACATATATTATGATAGCTAAGGAGGTAATTTGCGTTTAGTAGAATATAATTAAGCCATTACTCATTAATATTATAAGCAATGAAATTATCTTGTCTTTATTTAACATTTCAGATAATATTTTGTTTAGCTTATTCTTATATAAGTTGTTACTGTTATTTACAAATTAAAGTGTATGTTTTTAATAGTCAGAAACATAATATAAACATAAGTGTGACCATTTAAAAAATTTGCATAATACTAATAAATTGATCTTTTATTTTTTAATTAAATGTGAACTAAAACAGTGCGAAGGCATAACAAATGACAATATTCCAAAAATTCAAAACAGAGGACGCATTTACCTTCACGACAGCATAGTAAACACTATATAGAAGCAAGAAACACAAATACCAACTCTAGAACAATGTCGCGTCGGAACAGCCAGCGACATTGTAGCAAGCGCAACATTTTACAGATGATTTACAAACAAACAAAAGACAAACGGAAATAGTTTAGGAGAAAAACATTTTGTGCGTAAACTGTGGTCACATTGTTGAGAGCGCGATTCGCGGAATCGAATGCATTAGCAACAGAGTTGTACAATCCATCAATTACTCACGCGAGAATTGGGGCCTTTGAACGCGATTAAAGGTGTTGTTTATATACTCATCAGTATGCATTTATTAAGCAGTTCGACATGGTTAAACTAACTAGCTGGCATTCATTGAGATAACAAATAATATTTAAAAAGACAAAAACTTTAACGATATTCTCTTGCTAGGGTAAATTAATTAAATTAAATAAATTCTCCAGATTGACACCAATTCCCTAGTTCCAAACTAAGCTTATAAGCTTATAGACATACTTATTTAAATACGATAGTAAACATCCATGACTCGAATAAAAATGTCCATGTTCATCACACGAAACATTTGCCCCTCGTATCGTGGCCAAGGTCTCTGACCATTCGAACAACGGGCCAGTTAATGCATTACTACAGCGACGATATTTTTGCAAAGGCAAATAGATACTTGTCAGACTACTGATGACATTTTCAGAGTGAAGACATTTAAAAATATTCACACGCACGGCGGTGCAAATCTGCAGCGTTAAATGTTAAATTCGTGATCGATACTCATTGTCAATTGTGGTTTTAAGCCGCGATGCGGTTAAGAAGATTAAATCGCATCTCGGTATTAAAGTCACGTCAACGTCGTCGGTCGAATCCTAATCGACGGGTGACATATGAATGCCGGCGATGCTCGAACGCGGAAGACGTGTGGTCGTTGGTACCGTATGGTGTGGTCTCGCATGGCGTTATAGTATGTGGCGTCATCAACTCTTTGTTTCCATTGACTTTTTGAGGCAAACATCAAAAAAAAAAAAAATCTGCTCACTATAGTTTTGTTTTATAAATATTTTATTTCATTTTATCATCCAAGTACCTCATGGAAGTGACGTTGGTGCATTTTGTCAAAGATTTGTGTAACGTAATTCAGTAATGTGAAGTACATGAAATAACAAGACATACTTAATATCGAGCAATATTCAGTCACCAAATGCTGACTATATCAAATTTTTTAGCTAAAAATCATACCGGTTTTAACATTCCAAGCACTTTTAGCCAGTTTTGACTACCAAACTGAAAGATATAACCTACAAATAAATAGCTTTATTATTACCAACGGTAGAAAGAAAAGGAGTGGGATTACGTCGGTTCTACAGACCGCGGCGTGGCTAACAACCGTTCAACATTCGCCGCGCAACGCACCAAGTCGCTCGAGACAATGACTGCGGGTCATACAATGTACCACGCAGACTTACAAGCCACGGTGCGGTTAGGGTTACCACCATAAGTAGATATCCACCCCCGGTCCTTTAAATATGGGGACATGTTCTTATTTCCCAACCAAATTATATGGAAATACAGCCTTTATAGTAATCTAGAGAAGGAAAATGCACCGGGCAACGTCTTTGGGAGAACAGCACAATATATGAGACTTTCAGGACTTTCTGAATAGATGGACCACACTCCGCCTTTTACTCCGCGCTATGGGTCGATCAACCTTGAATTACCACCATTGACGATTACCATCACCATAAGATATCTGCAACTATTCAGGTCGAAAAACTCATGAAAATACTTTGAACTAATTGATAACTTGCTAAAATCTTCTGAAGAAACTCAACTCTACGTCAAAATCGGAATTAGCCTAATCAGTCCGGCTCTTGTCAAATTACCTGATGATGCATTGCATGAAAATTATATATACACATATATTGACAGAAGACAGTGAAAGGGGTTTTATAAAACTGCAATGGCAACCCTAGCCGCGGTGCAGCCAGGCTGCATTGCCGCTGCACTCGTGTAAATAACAGCTGCATTTACATGCAGTAAGCAGAACACTTAATTGCGTCGCCGGTGACATTTTCATTTATATCAGCTACGTTATTCATGGAATAAACGTAGAAGGGGTTAATATGTAAACGCTTCTGTAAATACATTGTCGGTACGATGTATGCACATTTACATAATACATTGTGAGGAAGAAACGGACTTTTGTGATTGTTGAATAATTGATAACAACGTAGAAATTAGCATAAATAAAAGTTGTTGTAAAGCAAGCTTTTCTTGTGGCCAAGGGCCAAATGAATGGGATCGAACGAATCGAATGAATACCTTCCTATAAGCTTCTTCAATGCTAACAGAGCCATATCTTTAGTACAAAGCTAATGTTAGGTGAACGTTAACAAAATATATTGTTGACAATTGGACAAGGAAATCAATGTGAGAATCATCGTCCTCCACTCATAAACAAAAATTACTTATTTTTCAGTTAGAACTAAAGTCTAAAGCTTTGAAGGGATTGCTTGGTTGTTTTTAGGGAATGCAATCTCGTTCTCGCGAGATCTCGTTCTCGCGAGATCTCGGCGTTTTGGGCGAGATTAATCTCGGTCGAAAAATGGGGCGAGATCTCGCGAGATTAACGAGATTGTACTGGAGTATAAAAATGTGTCATTCGAAGCGCGGCAGCGCGCGAACTGACACGAACGGACCTTCGATATGCGCGGTAGGCGGCAGCCTGAGGTTGCGGTCGCGGGACGGGGTCTCGCTCAGCGTTGCCTCATGCGTGCGTGCAATTGGTCAAAAATTTATCCGAAAATAAAAAGCCGTTTAGCAGACGACTCTTTGGACATTTTGTGCTTCTTAAGGAGATATTTTCAAAATAATTCCTAAATTGTAATACATAGTGATTTGTGATTTTAATTGAACAAATATTTCATTTAATTGGTATATTTTGTTAATTATTAATCTGTAATTTTCGATGTTCTACTGTAGGTACTCAGTAGATATTGTTTGATATAATTTATTTTATTGTTATTTGATAGATAAATACGTAAAAGCGTAAAAGTATACTACTTAAAAGTTTATTTAAAAAATTTAGACAGTTACGTCAATCTATGTTTAATGCATAAAAAAGTCTTGAAAAAAATTGTGAAAATAAATGTTTTTATAATACATACTTATAGTTTTTATTATTATTTTCCTCATTTATTCAAATATTGTTATTATTTGAAAAAAACAAACACAAAACAGCTAAGAAGGCAAGATCTCGGCAATTTCGAGATCTCGCGAGATTGATTTTCATACTCTCGCGAGATCTCGCTTGAGCCCAATCTCGCGAGATTTGCATTCCCTAGTTGTTTTAGAAATTAACAAAAATAAAAACCGACTTCAAAAAACCCCCGTAAAAATGTTTATGAAAAAAAACACAAGTAAGAACCTGTCTTAATAGCTATTTAAATGTCTGAACACTAAAAAGTATAAAATAAATTCTTCCGACTGCTTCAATGGAAGTATTAATCTTTAACACGTATTTAAATATTTACAATAATCAGTTAGTCAGTGAAAGTTATCGTCAGGACTTATGACAGCCGTACCTAAAATAATAGTAAAGAAAAGGATATCTTCCAATACATTCCTGCGCCAAACAGGAAAGCTATTCTTTTATTAACGGAAATTCTCGGGGTTCGCAAGAAGCCCGCAAGAAGCCCGTTAAAAGCCAACCGTCGCTGCGTAGTTATTCCACTCGATAACAAGACGGCGGGCCACAATCGAAATCAATAAAATTTCCAACCATAAAACTACGATACTACCTATATTTTATAGCCAAGAGTCAACCAAAGAAAGGCCGTTTAGCCACAATGATTGCACAACATTTAATGGCGATGAGAATACACTTCCCGGTTTCAGTAATTAGAATTCCGTAAAGTTTAACAGCGTCAAGCCAAAGCAATGAGCGATTGCGTCAGTGCATTTGTATGTGTTCAGTGAAAACAAATAACGTGTAGGTACACACAGCCAAGCTGCAGGCCTCGGTGCCAGCTGTATACTCTTGATATTAGTGGTTTACTGTCTAAGTATATTTTACTAAGTTCTTCTTTTGAGACGAGACTGAGCGAGAAGACATATTAATATTCATATCGGAAATAATAATAAATAAATAAATATCCGACTACATCACATGCATTGATCTGACTCCGAGGTAAGTAGCTTAAGCACCGGTGTTACGGATATCAGAAAAACCACATTCAGCCAAAAAAAAACTGGGATGGAACATTGTGAAAAAGTAGTGACAAGTGGCTACTTTGTCGCCTACACAATCACATAGGTACCCAAAAGCCGATATACCATTAGTAGCCTTTTACGACATGCTAGGCAAGAAACACAGTTGGCACATTATTTTTACGTCCCAGACCAACATGGGAACAAGTCGACCCTAAACCGTCATCGCCAAATGACACGACAGAAACGTTAAATGACATTTTGTTAAAGACTAAGGAAACAAAGTTACAATACGCATGCGCAAAAACTATACTATTATCCATTCTACGCCTGTGCTTAGTAATGGTGTCACCGACTACCAATGCCATACCAGAGTACACTAGGCATGTCTAACGATTGATGGGTTTCAACCATAGGGTTCGAGTTTAGGGTAGGCAATATCAATCGAAGATGGTTCAATAACTCGTCTAAATAATTACTTCGTTAACAGAAGAAATCTATTTGTATGGGGAGCGGACTAAAAACATATATTTAGTCCGTCAGTTAGATTATAAAAAAAATATTTAACACGTATTTTTTCATTTATTTGTCAAACAAACACCGGCGAAGATGCAGCGGATTCAAATTCCGCGTGACGTCTCACGTAGGTACTATTCTTGCTTACAAGTGACGTCGCAAGCTTGTACTCCAAAACATTGATGCTCTTTATCTTTGTAATTTTTTATTATCTTAATAAAGCAAAATATATGTGTCTTGTATTTTTGTATTATCTAACTGATGAACTAAATAGAATAATAGTTTTTTGACCTACTGTTGTAGCACAATTATACATTCTTATGGATCTATACTTATACTAATATTGTAAAGAGGGAACATTTGTTTGTTTGTTTGCATTGAATATGCTCCTAAACTGCTGGACCGATAATTTTTTTTTTTCACCAATGGGAAGTTACTTTATCAGCGAGTAACATACGCTTTATTTTTTCCCCTTATTCCCACGGGAACGGGAACGACGCGGGTGAAACCGCGAGGCGCTGATATCTTAAATTATTTATGCAATAACCAAACGATATCTCGAGATTATTTAGGCAGTGTCAGTGTCAGTTATGACACTGCCTAAACCTTATTAAAAGGAGCATACACGATTAAGTAGCTGCGCTAGCCTGTAGATGCGCGGGCGCCCGATACGCGCCGACTAATGGTGTCATCGGACTGTCAATGCCATCGGTGCAATCGATTTGTGCCATTCGACTAGTGATGGACACACAAGAATTCACTGAATTATTTCATAAGATTTTTTTTTCTGTGTATTACCCAGAGGGCTTCTGAGAAGAGTAATGCTACTCAGAAAATAATTTGGTTCATCAATACTTATGTGTTAGCGGTAGTGACTAGTTTAAACCCACTTCTAGCCATTACTAACCTAATTTGCTTATATTAAATATTCAAATATTTTTACGACGATGATGAAATTCACCTTGGGCTCGAGTTATAATTTAGGTAAGACCCCCTTTTGTTACAGCTGTTTGCCATATTGTGCGTTTTATAGTTTATTTACATTTAGATTGTTTAACGCGTTAGACGCCGTGACCATCAAACAAGCGGTTTCTATTGTGTCTGATTTCTCGCTTCAGCTATTATGGGAGCTAGCTATGAAAATTTGCCTCGTATATATAACTTACAAACGCAAATCTTAGAATAGAATTTTCATGAAAGCAGTAAGTAGCTATTTCTAACTACCATTAATTAAGAAGATTTAATTGTTATTTAGTTAAGACAGCAATGTACATGCATTAAATCGCTAATGAGTGTAGAAGACTCGAAAGGTGCAATCCAGGACCGTAGCAAATGGAAAGCTGCAATCCCTATCCTACACACATGGCTAAAACGCTTACAATAATGCGTTATTATTTACTTCTATAATTTCTTACATCTTGTGTAATTTCTTAATATATTTTCAAAGGAGCTTTAAATTATTACAACATCAAAGACCCGCGTCTTCCCAACACTAGCGCATCGTATGCACTGCACATTTATCGCCCGCTGCGCCGTTAAGCAACACAGACTTCAAGCGGAATTGCAGTCATTACAAAAAGCTTGAGCTTTGAAAGAACATTAAACACGTGAGTCATACTCAGAATTCGCAGTATACGTAGTCATACAGCCATTAGCTAATTTAAAAAGACATATTTATTACGGCAATCACAGTGCCGCTAGTAAAAGGATTCTGGAGACGCGTCCGTTGAGACAGAAATAGAACTCAGTTCTACTCGTTCTCGCTGGCTGACTTTTTAATTCGTCATCTCAGTAAGCGACGCTTCCAGAGAGAACGTAAGATCAAAATAATATATGCAAGAAGAATAAAGAGTTTTGAATATGACGAGATAATACACATTCGTAAATTCGTAATAAAGTTGAATGAAAAATTATAAATAAGCTGTCGGATCTTAACGTCCACTTTGAGATTTTCTAATTAACACAACTACCAGAAATTACTTGTAATATAGGTCTAATTGATCAAGCCGTTCTAGACGGATGACCTGAAGTTTTATTTTTATTTAGACATATATCAGTAGGACGAAATGTTAAGCAAGCTGTGATGGAAAATTAATGTTTTTTAATAAAATGTTTAAGTATATCATTTATAAATTCTAATTCGTAGCATATATCATTCATAGTCAAATAAGAACAAATGAATTAACGAATAGACTACCTAATCCTCAATAATTATTTGAAGATATCCTTGTATTGTTAACATTACACAGAACATTTCAACAGATTTCCCGCAAATGGAGTTTATATTTTAATTAAGCAATTAATCCGTCGGACAATATGCATGCCAAGCATTGTTATTCCGGGATAAAATAAGAACTCGATGACAACACGGTGGAACAACTAAGAAAAAAATAAAATGGAGACAAGACGGACCTCAAAACAAGGAAAGGATGAGGTTAACCGGTATTCACTCCGCAGTAAGTTGAGTTCAAGTTAATTAAAAAGAAAACAAAATACAGTTTAATAATAAAACATGCAAATGTGTGAGGTCGAACGAAGAGATAACTTTGTTTATTCAGTTAGACGCCGCTATCAAAAGAACAACTAACGTAAAAGAACGCAGGTTCAAGACTTTTTTTCATTTTTAACCGACTTCAAAAAAAGGAGGAGGTTCTCAATTCGACTGAATTTTTTTTTTTTTTTTTTTATCGAAATAAATCTGACTGTATTTAAAAATTAGACCTAGTTTAGTTCCTTTTCAGTTTATTTAATAATATCAGACTATATAACATACATTGATCTAACTCTGAGGTAAGTAGCTTAAGCACTTGTGTTACGGATATCAGAATCAACAGTGGTATTACAAATATATACTTAAATAATATTGGATATTAACACCCAGAAACAGAAGAAACACAAGTATTCATCACACGAATGTCTGTCCTGAGTGGGGATCGACCTCACAACTCTTGGCGCATGGGGCAGAGTCACTTCCAAATGCGCCATCGAAACAGTCAAATTAAACATTCAAACTATTAATTTAAACATTCTAACTTTTTCTCCAACAAGCAGTTCACTCCTGAAGAGGCGGACACCAAGTTAATGTCCCATTAATTTACGTCCACACAAATATAAACGTTTAAAACACATGTATGTATTTTGTTTTATACCCGTATGGTCTGATAAGACGCATTGAGCACGCGACCCCATATTACAGTTCGCGCAATATATGAACAGCACTACGAAATATTTAGCCAAAGTAATTAGCATTAAATAAAAACGTAACCAAAATAGTTTTACGTAGCCTCTATTTTGCGAACGATAATAACAAACATGTGGGACGTATTTCTAAAGTAACTACTCCGAATGAAGTAAGCGTTGTAAATGTCAGTGATAAGGGTGATTTAGCGCATACGACCAAAGGTTGGCGGCGCAAAACTTCTACTGAAATCGTTTTTTATATATAAAAGATGACAAACGAGTACGGGCATTGCACAACCAGAGGTATTCACAAGTACTTTAGCCAAACCAGTAAGAGTATTTTTGTGTAAAAACCATTTCTTGATAATGAAAAATCCTATTATATGATCGGATAGTGAGCCATAATTTCTACAATCTATCCTCTCCCTCTAAAGCAAACAAGAGCGAGTATCTAGCGGGATAGAAGCTCTCAAAACATCTGAGTCAGAATACATGAGGGAGCATAAGACCTTAGATCCACTGAAGTACACAATTAAATGAATAGCCAAAGAAATTACAGAGAACGCATCAATGATGGTTTTCAAAAATACAAAAACCGCCAGATGGCACGAGGGAGTCTCGTGGTCTTATCACTGTCACTATTGGCTCCTTGTTGACAACATGTCAGTTTGGTCTGACAACGAACCAATGAGGAGGGTGACAAGACAGCAAGTCACCGATACGCCATCTTTTGAATGGATTCATTCAAAAAAACCCTCATTTAAATGAATTCTAGCTACAAAAACAAATGAACGGATGAATTTAAAAGCCGATAATGCATGACTAGAACACACACGTAGGCACAACAACGTTGGACTTGCCCTTGGCCACTAAAATGTGCGGGCGTTTCGTCATAGCGCGTAACATTTCTGTGTCGCTTTCGTTATTTTTTATTTTCTTCGTCTTCCAGTGTACAGAACGCGTTTTAACGCGAAACATCGAGATATTGATGGTCACGTCTATTTAACATGATAGCACGAATTGTTTTATAGTTTCGTAATATTAAGAATTGCTGTTGGATTAACGTTTAACTTTGTTAACATATCACTTATGTTAATTAGAAAAGTAATGCTTTTCTGATCAACAAAGATACAAAGGGCATCTTTTGTGCCCAAATATTATAGTTTATCCTGCCATAAAAAACAAGTTTCTTAAGGCAAGTTGTTTTTAATTATTTAATCTAATCACACTTACAACATAGTTACATGCATAAATAATGTTACAACCGAAGGAATAGGCAGTCAAAGTAGTATCAATCTAATTCAATCACATTTATCCAAAAATAAAATCTAACCCAGTTAGATGGAAAATCGTAAAATAGTAATATAACAAATGACTAGAATCACAAACTCGACCCACCATTAGTCGCGAGAGCACCAAATTATCGACATACCGCAAAACATGAACACGCACAGTATACCGAGCGAAACAACGATATTTTTCGCACACGACCAACATCCCCGCGGCGGCCTGCAAGGCCGGCGCCCGCGCAGCGCCCGCTCACCTGTGTTTTGATTTATTTCTGTATTGTTCCGCTGTCGCCTGACGCCTGTCCCCTGTCGCCGACCGCATTGTTTACACACCTTTTATTGTTTTGCGAACGCAAATTATTTTTTACCAGTTTATCGACGGATTGCCGTTGGGTTTTTATTACTGTATTGTTTAGACGCTTGTCAATTTCCGTTACCTACTCTATCGCAATTAACATGGGCCAAGTCCCATGTTGGTCTGGGACTTGACCCATGTTAATTTGGGACAAAAAAAAAAGAATCTGCCTACTGTGGTTCTTGACTAGCATGTCGTAAAAGGCGACTAATGGTTTACGGGCTTTTGGGTATGTGACTGAGTAGGCGAGGAGCTAGCCCCTTGTCACTCCTTTTTCACAGCTTTTCATCCAACTCAGCCCACTGTCCCATGTTGGTCTGGGACTTGAAAAGAATATGCCAACTGTGGTCCTTGCCTAGCATGTCGTAAAAGGCGACTAATGGTGTATCGGGTTTTGGGTGTGTGATTGTATAGGCGACATTTTAGCCGCTTGTCACTGCTTTTTCACAATTTCCATCTAACCCAGCCCGGCTTTATTTTTGGCTGAATGTGGTTGAAGGGGCATGCTGCCCCTTTGACTTTGCCTACCCCTTCGGGAATTATGGGCGTGATGTTATGTATGAACTCTATCGCCGTTGCATCATCATTCTATTAAATAATTTATTTATTTACTGATTTAAGTACATATCTTTATACTGTAAAGAAAGAATTTACAATGCACCTACATCATTGTTTTAATTTGTAATAAATAGCCGATTTTATTTCAGGTTGTCAGTATTATATGATTACAGAACATGATTAACGGTATAACATATAAAATGTATGTCACATCTTATGAAACATTGTATAGAAAGTACGACATATGTATCTAAAGATGTTATTTTATTATTAGATGCGACGGAGTGAAAAAACAATGTACAATTGTACATAACTCAAAAATTTTAAAGATATTCAGTGCACGACCGTAGACAAAACTTACTGTTTACAAGACATTTCGAGGAATTGAAAAGTGTACATATTTAATGATAGGTATAGCAAAATTAAGCGACATATTTGAGTTCTTATTACGTTGCAATAAGGTCTATTATCGAACGAATTCCATTAACGCTTTCGACTACACAAATAATAGTAACTGATAATAATATAACTTGCATATTTTTCCCCAGACACTATTACGCGTTTTACAATAATTATTTTATTTACATAACCGCACCGCGACCTGTCGAAACGGTTGCACTACTTTGTAGCTAGAGCGATAACGAGGGGAGTGCGCCTACACATCTCTGCCCTGCGACCTCAGGCAAATCGGACAATTACTAACATAGTAATAATACGTAGGTACTAGTCAATACATCATCACACATCAACTTGTATAACAGAAACCTAAATTTTATACATAAACTCGGACTATTGATTAAACTTTGAACTTTATATTATAAAAAAAGTAGTTACAGTTAACAGATAACATATTACTCAGATAATATTATGTTAAGTATAATAATTCTGTGAAAGAATAGATATTTTTTTTTATTTCCTATAGACATAGTAATGAGAGGCAGCAAAAATCACAAGGAAGTGATGAACATATTATGTAAATGTTAGTGTGTAAAGAGAGTTACTAGAGAAGAGGAAGATGTATTTGTTAAATATGTTACGAGTGAAGGAGGGTAGACGGTCAATGACGACTGCAAAGTATGCAATAGGTCAACATACCATGTCAACGGCAAAATTATGATGATGATAACTAACTAACTAAACTAGCGAGGTAGGCAGAGAGAACCGAACGCCATATGGCACGATCCTTACACACCTCACTCGCCTCTTCAACATTCATAATCCTTTTCATACAAGCTCTACGGTTTTTATGACTCCTAACATCACCTTCTGTTAATACATGACAAATCTGGTCATGGTAGGTGAGCCTGGGCCTTCCGCGGCTCCTACATCCTTCCACTTTCGCATTGAATATGATGATGATGACGATGGTGACGCCAATACCATACGTTTTTGATTAGAAGCCAATTTGTAACCGCGTCTCTTATCTTATCAGACAATATCACTACTCAAGAATCATTAAGAAAGAAATGATTTAACCAGCCACACATACTGTTTCAGGTTCAGCAAATAGCATGCGTACAATGTGAATATTCCGAATCAATAAACTCGAGAAAAATCAGGTTAGCATATCGAATCGAGCCGAGCGCGAGCGATTCTAGACCGAGCTATTTTAGGTTATCGATATTTGAGTCAACATTCAAGGATTCCGGACTTATTAGTTTCGTTAATGTACACAGTTGTTCGCACTTCTAGCGTCAGTGATATTTTAATCAATCAGACATGTGTACATTGCCAAAATAGAGTCGTCTAGAGCTGGTAGCCATTACTCATTCGCCGTCACCGTGTATGTAATAATTAGTGTCTGGCGCAAAACGACTAGTGTGAGAATGTTATCAATGGACTTATTGTCTTATTGTACTCTTTAAAAATGTTACTTCATCTCGTTCGGTTAAAGCAAATAGCGAAGGCTGAAATAGAAGCAAATTGATCGAGGCTTGAGATACGAGTACACAAATAGAAATACGTATTGAGTAGAACAGTTGTGTATTTAAAGCTTTAGATTGCAACGTTCTACTTGGTCCGAACAAACCACAGACAACAAATAGCAACAGTGAGTAATCCTAGGATCGTGATTAACTCGTACCGGTTTTAGTAACAGGATAGAGCGGTGCGCCGAACCGGAAAAAGAATCAGTAGAATCGGCTCAAGGAATATAAACTCGTTAAAATAATTTTATTCTACGTACATCCTATCTTTCTATTAATAGTATATAGTTTAAGAGGATGTTTTAAACTCTTCCACAAAACTACTGAAATAACTCGGAATATTTGGGAAATTGGAAGATTAACCTTGATCTACATTAGCAAGGCTGTAAAGCAACTATTCCAGAATAATGGACTAGTCACAAGGACGCGCATTTATCAATTTATTTCTATCCAATTCGACTCAAGCTCAGTCAATGGCGCTAGCTATTTCATTCATAACATCATCTTGCATCCGATAGCATCTTCCAATTTTCCGAAATAAAAAATAGACTAGACCTCAGGATTCAAATTTAACGCGTGTCAAATTTGACCGCAAGCGGTTAAGTGCTTCAGACAGATTTATAAGAATGAATGTTTGTAATTAAGTAGGGGTTTTGCAGGCTTGAAAGATGGAAACATATTTTCTGTTACCAAATTACTTTAGTAAACATTCCGTATACAGAGCACTTTAAAACCGCAGATTGGTCGATGACGCGAGCTAGACGCTGCGCGGTCGGCGACCACGCCGCGGACAATGCCGATTGTTGGTGAACGATCGCCGTAAAGAGACCGCTCAGGGTCGGCAATCGGCAGCCGGGTGACGTGCCGCCGCTAAAATGATCGGCGCACGCGACCGACGGCTTTATGGTGGCACAGTCCGAAGTGAGCAACGAGAGAGTCTACCAGACATCTTAAAGCGAACGTGTGTTTAGATCATTGATTCTCAACTGGTAGATTGTTAACTGGTGGTCTTCCAAAGAATTGAAGTGGTCCGCAATTGTATCATGTGGTACTACTAAAATTACATAAATAAATAGGGCCGCAGTACATTACATTCCTGCTTCTTACGTAAATGAAGTAGTTATACTTGTTTCGTTCGTAGAGTCAAATATAATATTAAATTCCGTAAGTAAATAAATACGATCCACGGCACAAAAAAGTTTTCGAATATTATTTCATGTTCTACTCGATATTCGATTCGTGGATGAAAGATGCGAGTGGCTCAATCGATATTTTGTTACAAGTACCTAAATTACAATATATTCGCTTAGGTACCTTCTTCAGGTCTATATTTATTTATAAGCAAACCACTGAACCGTTGTCATCTAAAAAGGTCAAGACATTTACAAAACCCGATCGATTACCTCTTTGTCAGCATTTCCCCTTTCACCTTAACCTTTCCGATCAAAGAAAATTTCCATTTCACCCCAAGGTCTATTTTGATTCGAATTAAACCGATCGACTTTCAGATGGTGTAAAGTGTAATTAAAAGTCTGATAGCGCGAGAACGTGGCTCCCCAGACCTTGACCGGTGGTTGCAAAACCTTTCGGTCAATGCACTGTTGACGAATTGTGGTGTTGACGACTGACTACTGAGAGCGTCAACACTGATCTATTTACATTATGTTTAATACTGGTTGTTAATTTGGGTTGATTGTCGTTGCTTTTCTGTTGGTGGACTATTTAAATATTATTTACAAGCAATTTTTCTGCTAATCCAACTAATATTATAAATGCGATAGTTTGTATGTATGGATGGATGTTTGTTACTCTGTCACAAAAAAACTACTGAATGGATTTTGATGAAACTTTAGAATAATATAGCTCATACACCCGAATAACATATAGGCTATGTTTCATCGATGTACCACGCGAGCGAAGCCGCGGGCAGACGCTAGTGCTAAACAAATCTCATAGTTACTTATCGATAGTCTGTTTGTCTGTTTGAACGTCTCATGAAGCACGTCTGGAAGGCGGATTAGAAAAATATTTTTGTATTAGACCGTCAGTTTATAGAAGAATGCGTTAAGCAATATATGTATATAAACAAAGTCGTGGGCGGCCGCTAGTAGACGTACTAATTACCTACCGAAGTGCCTATAGAGAGCAGATAAAATCAGAAACCTAATGAATGTGCGTCATATTGATAAGAATTCTATACCGTTCTCATTTGTTCTTGATACATTGGTCTAAGCTTTTTTCATAGCAAAAACCTTTAGGGACTCCAGGCTATCACGACAAACAATATTATCATCTTCCTAGCGTTATGTCCCGTGTTTAGACGGGGTCCGCTTAGACCATGATCCAGGATTTAGCGAGTCTGGTAATTACATTGAAGCGACTGCCGGTCTGACCTTCGTAACCCTAAGATAGGGGAACCAGACAATTTTTGGATCATGGCTACAAATCCAAAGTTGTTTGAATTTGCAGGTATCATCAAGATGTTTTTCCTCACCGCCGAGCTAGTGGTATAAATACGTACATAGATTTGAAAAATCCAGAGGTACGTGCCGGATTTGAACCCGCACTCCTCGGTAAGAGGCACGTGTCCTTACCATTGAGCTACCACCGCTCCTGACAAACAATATGATTCGTTAAAATTATTACAGTATTGCACACTATCACGTTGCATTAAAATCCTCTAAAGATACGAAGCAACACTCATGTATGTAAATAGCAGGTACACGTGGTCAAAAACAACGCAATCACTGACATGCGATAAGCTATCGCGGCGGCATGGCGCAAGATCGTCAAAGGGAAATTTGCCTGAAGCGGGTCAAGCGAGCGGCCCTCGGAAGAAACGCCGGTGGAGATTGGCCGTAAAACTAAAAATTGCCAGTAACATAGGGATGCGAATTCAACGCAACTGGGAATGCAAGGATACAGAAAGGAGTGATAGATTCTCTCTGCCTACCTCGCTAGGGAAGTGGCGCGAAGTTTAGTTAGTTAATGATAGATACCGGTTATGTCGATAGTTCTCCAATTATATCGTATTTTTAAATGGCTTTGCAAAAATTGCAATGAACTGGAGTAAGTAGTTTATGACATAGTTTTTTTTTAATCGCGATAAGTTTAATTTTGTGTAGGTGTTAAATTTTAAACCGACTCTATAGTATCGGTTATCGTTTAAATTTTTTGTGTGTCACTCAAAATCGAAATCGACGAATCTTCGATATCGCAAAGTTATCGATATTTTTAGCACCGACATATCCATATTTATCGCATCTCCGCTGTACTGTTGAATTCTAAAACGCAAAAAGTCCATACAAAGTCTCATACAAAATGTAACCGAATAACAAACTTGTTAGATGGTCACACATCGGATTGTTCCGCATGAATCACGTACGGATCGCGATGCGCGCGCGCCGAGCCGCTCTGTAAACAACTCCTTCAAGATTGATATGCTGATAGATTCTCGAGATATTATCGTATTTTGGAATATTCCCGGTGCTGTGGAGCGTCACTAGTATATTTTGAACAATACGATCAGATAAGACTTGACCTCGACCTTAGACACTAAAAGTTATGAATAATCTTAAATTTTATGCGATTTTAGTTTATATGAAAACAGATCGGAGTTTACGACGTAGCTCGATGGAAACTTGTATATTTTCAAGTAATTCTTGAAGCTAAATCTCTGCCTACCCCCTAGGGAAGTGGCGTGAAGTTTAGTTAATTAGTTGTAACATAGAAATAATAAAAAAAATACCAGATTGCCAACCACTGGAAAGTTACACACATTAAATTCTAGGATCTGTAAAATAGAATGGTAAAAAGGTTGAAGAGGGACGAATTTTGATGGTAGTTGGATCTTTAGAATATGGGACCACCCCCAGGTATAAAAAATAATAGACTAATAACCGTTATAGAGGTGTTCCAACTACGGAGAGCCTTTTTGAAACCCGTAAGAAATTATAAAAATAAATCTTCAGAGAAGAAAAAAAATATTTAATGGTGATTTAGATATATCTATTTAGGAAAAGTACAGAATAGAAAGCCAATGTACCCCTACATTCAGAAAGTATATCCCTAATAAATATTATAATTTGGTTAAAAATTTAATAGGTATACACAGTTTTAAGACGAGCATCCGAGATTACTACTGCGCTGAAATGTATTGCCTGCCCACGAGCAACCTAGATGAAGAGTGACAACGATGTAGATTACAGCTGGTCTGTTTTATTAGTTGCGTCACACCGTTACGAAGGAGTTTGATAATAGCCACATATTGTCAGCGCTTCAATAGACACTAAGATTGATTTATGCAATTTACAATGTCATCATCATTAACAAGTACTCATCGTGGCAATTGATTTTAATTGGAAAGACACCATGATTAGATAATAATATGTAGATATGTTTGGCTATATTTTTTTTACTTAGGAGTCAAGTTAAAAAACTCAATTTCTCAATCTCGACTAGGTCAGAATTTGTCAGAATTATTGTGCGAAAATCTCTAGAACAAATAGTTACTTGTAAAAGAGCTAGTTCTACGAAATATAAACTTGCTGATTTAACAAATTTCATAAACACTAAGCAGCAAGCACTAGCAATTACGAAATTTTTCAGGGTCGAAAACTTGTTTTGATAAGTCAAATAAAAACGTATCACAGTCGATAAATTCAATGTACCTACATAGACAGTTGCGCTTGCGCATAAGGATGGCCTTATTCATGCCCATATCAACTTTATTCACCGATCTTGCTCAGTCGAATGTAATTTACAAAGGCCGTTTCAAGGAGCATTGAATATGTAGTTTAGATTCTCAGAAATAAATTACCAACCATAGACATCATCAAAGATCAGATACTAAAATCATTTATGGAACACAAACCGGCTGTAAAAATCTAACCCAAAAAAGCAGCTACATTCTCCTCTCTATTTGGAAACTCGTAAACACCACACACAGACCCGGAGCTTCTAACAACCAGTCGGCAATTAACACAGGCGTAATTGTGACCGCTGTCCCCTGCGCATACGCAAGTGTGCAAGCGGGCTACCGGGTAACCGCGTTGCTAGCGCCTAGAATGCCTAGATGCAGGTGTGTGAAAACGCTGGCACACATCGCCGTACCGACAGCCCGTCAATATCGCAGCACATCGCACTCTTTAATGTCAACGGTGTTTTGAGACGAAGCTACAACGCCGATTTCTAACAGTTTATATAAAATTGAATACTAAATAAAATGGCTTTAATTTTTCTTGTTCCTCTTTTCGGAATCTGCTTTGAACATGATACAAGATTTAGTTGGTCTGGCCTTTGCATTAAATGGACTGTCCACATAATATTCAAAGTCAAAGTTAAAGTCAAAATACTCTTTATCTATATAGATTTGAAACAGACACTTATAAATGGTCAATTCAACAGAAAAATTAACTAATAATATGAATCCACCACCTATCTACCACCATTTACTTTGGAGTTCTTAGTCCGTCGTACAGATTTCGTCGATCGTCGTTAATATTGAAAATTTATAGGGTGCTTGCTGATCTCAAAACAATCAATACCAAAATTTATAATGTGAAGGTTTGAAAAGATTTTGATTAATTTAATATATAGATTCAGCTTTGGCGCTCAAAATGTATATTTACCTAATTTAAATAAAACCGTCCAATATCAGTTTGTTAAACTTACACGATAATATTCGTAAACATGTACTTTTAATATTTTGCATTTTACTCATGTTACGCTGCAAACGGTACTAGGCTCATTATGTAACTCAGTCTATAGGTGGTATTTAGCAAAATGCAGGTGATTAAGGCATTCGAGTCGGCAGCTTAGCTCAAAAGTGGGTTGAAAAATACGGCGTCTGAGGTCGTTCTGAGGGCCGGTATAGACCACTTGTGACGTAAGCTCGGAGACAAACTCTGTGGTTCAGTTTCTAGAATCTAGAATATTTATTTTTTATATATAATCACAAAGCGGGATCCATTTTTCTTTGTGATGCAATTTTGAGTTACCTCAATAAAGGCCGCTGTGAGCTGCGCCTGAGTTACTGTGACGCCAATATTTTTCTAGGGTTATCCATATATAGTATAATAATATAATATCCTCCTAACCGATTTGTCACGGCGGCTAATCTCAACGAGGATTAGCCATCTGCGCAGGAGATATTATAGTGCACGAGTGTGTGCGCAAACACAGGTGCACTCTCTGTTCCTCCAGTCTCATAGTCCGGTGAGACGGCAACCCGACATGACCGGAGAGTGGTCGGGCGCAGGACAAACGACTTAACGTACATTCCGAGGCACAAGCGATGTGATCTGTATTAAAGTTGGTAAAGAGTAATGAGCTCAATTGAGCACGTTGATGAGACGAAATGTCATAGTTCTGGTAAAGCTACACCTATATTCTATACTATGTTGCTGCACATTCAAAACGTAACTCGTGTTATTAATTTCATAGTATAGTTCGTGTATATCTAATAGCTCACTGCAGTTGTTTACGGAAAAGCAATGTTGATTGATGTTAATGTTACAACGATTAGTTACACTATCATTATCTAGTATAATCACACCACACGACTAATATGATATAATCTACACTAATACCTATACGACAAAGATGCAAAATTGATTGTAAATATATATATAAATATATATATATATATATATATTGTAGGGGTGATCTTAACACTACTGTTCTGATTTGGAGGTGGTTTGACTGCCTCGTTGGTCTAGTGGCAGCATGCGCCGCCTAAAGACCTAGAGATCCCAGATTCAAATCCCGCGTCGGGCCAAAAATTTGTAGCTGGTTATTTCAATTTTGAAATTACTCAGTAGTTGGCGGTTTAATCACTCCAGTGCCTTGGAAAGCATGTTAAGCCGTTGGTCCTGCGTCTGACCTCTCTTCGTTCATGTCGATTATCGCATCTGTCTCACCGGAGTATGAGAGTAAAGGAATAGAGAGTGCACCTGTGTTTGCGCACACACTTGTGCACTGTAATATCTCCTGCGCAGATGGCTAATCCTCGTTGAGATTAGCCGCCGTGACTGATATCGGTTAGGAGGACCTTATGATTTGGAGGTTTTCAGTTATGGACAGATGAAGATGGAATAGGGCCTTAAAAGGAAAGGTTACATTAACATTATCTGAAAATCACATTTGCTGTAGACTGCTATAAATTTTATAAGGGCGGAAAAATGGTCCAACCTTCAAAAAAGGTTGTGGGCATAGCCATCCGAAAATCTTGCAAGTACACGCTCCATCTAAGAGCTTGTTCAGTTCATAGGCATCATGGACTCGCACTTGCCTCAAACTAACTAACGAATAGGCTAAGTAAGATGATAAACTACTTATGTTTAAAACCTTCAACCATCAATCCTGCCACTTGTTAGTTCAGCAGTTCCGTGCCGCAGTGAACTAATTCACAAAACCATCGCCTCCTCGCTCGGTCGAATAACCGCTTTGTGTTCGGACCACTAAAGTGACTCATAACAAGAAATTATATAAATCACGACTGTAAGGCGAGTAACACACGATATACATTTGCAAATACACTGGTTATCATTCATTCAATCGTCTTCCAGACACGTTAGCAAAATATCGATTCCATCCATTATCGCGTTTGCTTCAAAACCATGTATTCAGGCAAAAAATACTTACTCAAGAGTATGAGTATTGGCACACTTTAACTTAAACTAAATTAAGTATATGTGCATAAATGTATATTTATACACACATGGTTGTGCACACATAAATACTAAACAGATAGATTTTTTTGGACAAAAAATCATTCGTGTATACCAGTGTTCCGCAAACTTTTTGTGTTCAAGGTATATCTAGGAAAACGAGATACACTAGTGTAGGCAACGCCTAAGGTGGACGCGAGGAAATTGAAATAAAAAGAGGCATGCCTCGACTCCGATCTAAAAATGCGGTTCGCAAAAAGTGAAGTATAAAAACCCGAATAAATACTTAGCTGATTAGTCGTGAGATATAAAACGTTATTGACCGTGTTTATGAGCCCACTACTTGAACTTCTGGTGTTGATTAATTCGGTAGCTTATTTTTAGGAGCCACGGGCAACTTGTGGTCCATCTTAGAGTTTCCTTTGTTAATACTTCGCTTGTAAATAACAATATATCGTCAAGAATTGTACACCAATTCCCTAGTTCCAAACTAAGCGTATGCCTGTGCTATAGATACTAGGTAACGGATAACGAACACTTAATAAATAAATAAATTCTCCTCCAGACTGACACACCTATGACACTATGGATACTAGGCGAACGGATAGACATACTTAAATACGTTTATAAACATCCATGACTCGAGCACAAATGTCCATGTTCATCACACGAAACATTTGCCCCTAGCGGGATTCGAACCCGCGACCCTTGGTTTCATGGCCAGGGTCTC
This sequence comes from Glyphodes perspectalis, assembly GCA_951394215.1. NCBI lineage: Eukaryota > Metazoa > Arthropoda > Insecta > Lepidoptera > Crambidae > Glyphodes > Glyphodes perspectalis. Next base: position 1,395,582 of record OX596209.1, on the reverse strand, counting down.
TGACCACTCGACTAACTGGCCAGTCAAAATAAAATACTTTTAATACCATCCATGACGCAAGTACAAAGAAATTGCAATGTACTTACGGGGCGTCAAATTTATACCATAATTCATATTAATGTAACAATAAACAATAATGTAGCCAATAACCAATTTGAATTTGAAACATAGACATTTAAAATTTCCATTTGCCGCTAGCTTAATTTTGACCCGCAGCTTTTCGTGGCCAAGTACCTACTCTAACCAATCGATCAAAAAGCCTGAAGGCCAACAGTGAAACAATCCTTGTTTTTCTTCAATATATAAAACATGCAATAGCTATTAACGAATAGAATAGATCATGATGGACGGCACTCGTATCGAGTGCACCAATTAAGGCCTATCTGCTCCACCCTTAATAATAACGCGATAACGGCCGATAATAGCGACGATATTGCGCGGTCACCTCTTGAGCAGCTCAAATGGGCCTGCGCCCTTTATACAGCCACGAGAACAATAAGGCGAGTATAAATGAAGCCGAGGGGTAAACCTAGACAGACTTTCCATGAACTAATTAGAAAAATATTAAAAAAGTAAGAGTACTCTTTACTCTTAACCGAGGAAAATCACGCACAAAAAGACTAATGGATGTAGAAGAAGCGAAAGTTGTGTGAAGTAATCTCTGCCTCTCTGACTTTGGGAAGTCCAAAGTAAACAGTAAGCTCCATTTACCACAAATATCGAAAATAAATTTGAGTTAGGTCAAACGGCAAATATTATTGATACAGATACACACTTCATAAAAATTCCAAACGTTCAACTACTACAAATCAGCCGACAGATAGACAGATATGGATATGGATAGAAGAACAATCCACTTTCTCTTCCAGGCTCATGTAGGCAAATGTATGAAAAGACCGGTCCTATCCGCACTCCATTTCTTAAGAAAGCTTACCGACTCTGATCATCAAACTTGGTTGATAAAAGGCTTCTGGTCTCAAACTTTGACGTTCAAGGTGAAGTCAGTTAAACCTTCGCTTTAACAGAACAATAATAATTACCGATTTAACGCTGAATCGCAAACCAATTGCCCATATATATTAACACTGGATGCGGCTACATATGGCTTAGCGTTGTGTCATGGGTGTATATTACTGTGTATATTATTTATAAGTATATATGCATATATATGGCATGAATTTCTGCTGTGTGTGGTCGTGTCTGCGTGCCTTGAAAGCAATGATGTACTTTTATATTCTTATTATTACATTACATTATAACTGTATTTGCACTACTAACTATATGGACTTTGTCTGAAATAAACAATTTATTATTATTATTATTATTAATACCTAGCATACGAAGGAAGCAGATTGCCGGTAAACATAAGCACGCAACGCTTAGGTAAGCGGTGACTTAACCTACCTCCGGGCTAATGAACTAGAACGACACATCCGAGTCGGTTCGCGTTGCACGAAAATTATACTTTTAGCACACAGATACAAAGTTGTGTTATGATCATATGTAGATGCATTTGTACGACATGATAGGCAAGAAACACAATTGGCACATTCTTTTTAAGTCCAAGACCAACATGGGGATAATGGATTTGATTTTGTGAATAATATTGACACCAATAGGTACACATTTTCTTGGAATAATAAAGTTGTTTGTCAGAGAAGCAGATCATGACGTCACAGTGTAAACATAAAATGTATGAATTTCATTGCATTCTCAAAACGACGGTCATCAAATATTTTATAACTTTACCTCCTGTTAAAAACTGTTTTGCAGTATCAACTACAATATTCTTGCATTTATATTAATTAAACTTATACTATCTCTAGTACCTATTGGGCCAAAGTTGGCCATTCAAAAGTACAATAAACCTTCAATTTATCTACTGAGCCTTACATCGAATAAAAAACTATGTTCAAATCATTAATTGAACTAAATCCGTGATAAACATACCCCACCACCGCTTAACTTGAACAGCGACCATTACCTGAAAACAGAAACGCATCACATTAATAAAGCTATTTGCACTAATTATCCGTAAGCACAATAATACGGGTACAATAGCAAATGCAATGGTGCAATATCATCGCGTCGAAGTCGCGCAAACACAAAGCAATAACAGATAGTGATGCTCTCCGCATTACTGCTAATTGCTATCACAAGTTCCGTTCATTTCTACTAGTTCTATAGTACATATAGTATTTGTTACAATTGATACAGAAATTATATAATTGAAGTCTATTTATTAGTATTATATTATATTTTGATACGTTTTTATACAGGTTCGGAAGCGTATCTGCTGCATATTTGGAACACCAAATGTATTTGATAACTTGTTGACACCAAGCGATTTTCGGTAATAAATGTCACAGCTTAAACAACTTGTAATTTGAAGATTCCTAAGAAATAAATATTTATATTGTTGGATGTCATAATCATATTTGACGTGCAAAAGAATTTGTTATGAATCCACTTGCAGAATAAATTATTTCATTTCATATGAATTAACGATTGTATTAGAAAACAAGAAAAAAAAAACAGGAAATATGAAAACAAATGACTTCCTGCACAATTTCCACACTAATATTATTAACACCCAAATAAGTGTAGGTAATATTTGCGCAATTGTTGTCTACTAATTGAATAAACCATGACGATACTGTAAAACTACTATAAAGATGGCAAAACTAACTTATCGGATCTTCTCACATTACAATTTTTGATGTAACCCATCGAAATGAACACCAAGTACCTTGATAACAGATCCATCATTACAATTATGCAATCCGGTGGTTATTTTAATCAGAAAGTCATCATTACGTGGGTTTTTTAAATAAAGAAACACACTTATGCTAAATGTGAAATACCCTTATACAGAGATGAGCATCAAGTGATGATCCAATATACAGGGGTTATCTACTTTTCGTCTGCACAATCCGCTTTTTCACAACCCACCATCGACAGCATGCTAAATGCATTTCAAACGAGATCAACTCTCATCCAGCAACTTGTTCTGAACTGGAGCAGTGGGATACTGATGCTGGGTGGTGGAAGCAAGCTGGTAAACACCAACCAACGATAAAGGTCGCCGGGTTTACGTAAGTAGTGAAAGCGAAACTGGCGTTGGCTGTCGAGCGGTCGCCCACCGAGAATCGATGCAGCGAGACATCTCTTCAAATACACTTCACACCTAAACTCTAGTGGATGAAAGGAGAAGCAAATATAAACAAAAAACATTGGAAATGATTGCGGATCCTTTACGCGATGGTGCAATTGAGGCAGCGAAAGATCTCTTCAAAGATACTTTACACGTAGACCCGACTGGGCAAAGCGCAGCAAAGTATGAGGTCACTTATGAGAAATTACAGCTGTGGAGCATCTAGGCCATGGCGTAATAAAGGCAGCGAGAAATTTCTTTAGATTTATTTTATATATTTAAGTAGTTGAAATAAATAAAAACATAAGAATAATATGATTTAAAAAAATAAAGAATGTTAGCTGTGGATCAATGGATCAATTACGACATTGAAATGGAAAAAACAGCAATGTATCTCTATACGAATAAATAAAAGGAAAAAATACTCAAGTAGCGATCAACAAGTTGAAGATTTACTAAAATGGACTAAAGAGTAACTCTTTCAAAGAAATTACACACATACATATGTGTAGTTTACTGATATCCATCTTAACTGTGATTAAGTAGAAGCGTCTCTATTCTAATACGAGAATAACATAAACATTAAAAAAAAATTGTGTTAGTATTTAAACTCCGACTAAGTCTCAATCATTACGATACTTTATATCCGAAAATAGTTGCTTGTATTATGCATGAAATTTGGCAGACTGAAATATACAAATATACACCAAACATTACACACCCACATATCAATAAGTATCTACTTTCAACCAACCATCTCTCAAGCTACGCCTACCTAGTGCTACAGCTATATTAGAACTCCCAGAACACTTTCCAATCTTGGCCTAATTACATAGCCGACGCAATGCACGCAACAAAAGCGACATTCAAATGTGCAACAACGACACCATTCTCAGAACCTACAAAGTAGCTTAGCACAATAAATTCCCACGGAAAGTGAAAATGGAACAAAGAGCTGTCCCTTAACGAGTGCGGGAGAAATTCACCTTGAAAAGCGAAAGCCGACGTCACGTTTCTCGCGATCGGAGGACGATAGATACTAGTTGGAGACCGACTATCTATATATTGACGCAGCAGAATTGCGGCTAAAGGCAATTCAAAGTGAAGGAAAGTGGGTAAAATACGATAGTAAATGTTGGTTGCTAGTATGATCATAATGTCGGCGAAGTGGATTTAGTGCTTGCCTACATTGCTGGTATATTGCTATACGACAGATAAGACACGTGTACAATTTTGAATGTAGTTTTATAATGTTGTTTATAAAACTACATATTTTGTCTATCAATTTATGTTCATCCAACTGAGAGTCGCAAGTAAGGCTACATTACCTAAATTAAACGACATCGTCACATGTCTTGTCATTATAATTGGAGTCAAAGACCTCACGCAAAAAAAAGTAGTAGAAACGATCGCCCGCTCGTGCAATCAAAACGTCGCTCAATATGCACGGATCTCCTACACCTTATCAATGTCATGTAAGATAATAGTGAATGTCAGGGTTTTATAGACGACATATCTAGTGTGTCATTATGAGATATGAGAACGCGAATAAAGTTCACTTATGTAGCTCCGGTCAAAATATCGGACCTTGCGGGACCCCATCACATTTATCAACCATTAAAAGTCCATCAGTAAATATAAGCTTACGCTTTTGGACGCCAACGCCGTCGATTTCAAAATGGATGCAACGGCTCCCTAAAACCTTTACCGGGTCATAGTTTCACCGTGTTACGTCACTCGTTAAACAAGTCGAAGCCCTGTTAGAAAACAACCACTTATCAACTGCCACTCTCAAAGCTTTCCATTTGTTATGAATATTAGTAGGTGACAAAATTTTAGCAATAGTCGCAGACACTGTCATTTACCGTTAGACACTCGTCAGATTGCGATCTTAAGTGTCTGAGAGTCGCATTTAGGCGTTATTCGCTGAGCATAATAACAGATTCATAGAGTATGATAATTATACTCATAAATACAGAGAGATGAGAACCGGTGCTTTTGGACTTTTTGATGAGCCACACAGGAAATCTTTGATTTACTGTGACTTGTAAACATGTTTATTATTTTCAATACACACGTAACAAAGAAATATTATTTGAGTACATGATAAAGCTATGGTAACAAGCTATGTACAATTAACATAATATGTATTTTAATTACCATCAGAATATTACAAAGTCTACAAGAAATTAATTTAGAGAAAGTACATCGGAAATATGACTGGCTCGATGGCTCATTCGATAGTGACCCTGCCCCATGCGCCAAGAGTTGTGGATTCGATCCCCACTCAGGACAAACATTCGTATGATGAATACTTGTGTTTGTTCTGTGTCTGGGTGTTAATATTGAATATTTATTTAAGTATATATTTGTAATACCACTGTCGATTCTGATATCCGTAACACCAGTGCTACATCCTTAAATACGTAAACATCATATTATAAACATCCATAACTCGAGTACAAACATTTGCCCCTATCGGGATTCGAACCCGCGGCCCTTGGTTTCGTGGCCAGGGTCTCTGACCACTCGACCAACGGGCCGTCAAAAGTTAATCAGTAGTATATAGAAAAATATAAAATTAAAACAATAATTAAACATTTTTATTAATAGTATAGAGGCGATAAACTAAGTGTGAGGGAATTCACAACAATTTAACCGGCCTGTGTAATGTACCTACATGTTGTCCCATTACGTTATCAATGTAAACAATACATATTGTTTACTTTGTAAAAATAAATGAAGTTACGATAGATTCATCCCTTTGTGTCCCTGATAAAATTTCTGTAATAATATTGCATCATGTTACATAATACTACGCGGTTGTTTTATTATAATTAATCACACGTTGTACTATTTAATACGTACCTTTCTGTAATATCAAAAATTCAAATTCAAATTTGAGTGATTTTTTTATAAAATGTTGTAGTAACGAATGCTCTGATCAACCCTTAAAAAGTTCCATGATATTAGTTAGCTTCATTAAAACACCTTCTCTAATAATAAAACAATTTTGAACGAAGCGTAACACAATATTGTTGTGGCGAATACAAAGAATGGTGCATTATTTGCTGCGACGACACCGTATAACATTTCAGCGTTCAGGTTACTGGCAAAAAAAAACAATAGCAAAGCGACGGTAAGAATAATTCGATACTGACTCGTGTCAGCGTACAATTACTATCGAGTTTACAATTAGTTTCTGATGAAACTTGTCGCTATGCGCAAGAAAATATAAATAAAACTACATATATGATTAAAAATCATACGATTAGTCAGAGAAATCGAAGGCCAGCAGAAGGCATTTTAATTATGCAAATATAAATCTAAAAATATCGCTATAATATTATTTTTACGTAGATTTCAACACGGACCAAATCCTAAGCAGTAATTAAAGGTACAATATGATCTTTATGATAACAACTGCGAGTTAGCCCAAGGCAAACGAGTAGACGATACAAACATATCATGACATCGGTCTGTATTTGCTTTTCAATAATTCAGTGTTTGAACTCTGAAATCTTCCACCGCCCTCAATATCTCTACAGAGGCCGTCATTATCGACCTTATTACATCGACATAGACCGTTAGTCACAGAAACCATAGCTTCATGCGGTTTGCCTTCACCCAAAAATGCTAATCGCTGTACCGGCGCAGTCTCTAACGGTAAAGGACCGGTCGTGTTTCTCAAATTCTTATTACACATACAACTGCATATTTCCTCAAACCTCCTCGCCAGTGCTTTGTACCGTCTATTATTTATTCCGTGCTTGTTTTGTTCTGCTTCTAATTATGATTTGGCGCGCTTTGAATTAAATTTACCTCTCGCTTTATTATTGCGGGATCTGTCTCATTATTGTTGTCTGAAATTCCTTCTGGAATGGCAGCAATGAATTTCTTAACCACGTGTGGCAACGTTGTCTTTAGAGTACCGCAAAATCTGAGCATTCACATATATTGATCGTGAGAAGGAATTCAAGCAAGATTGTTAAATGTTTTATCTTACAATTTAAATTACGTAACTGATTTTTGATTGAGAAATTGATGAACTTAGATTTTTTAGTTCTTGATACTGCCATCATTACCTGTACGATAGAAATATACAGAATAATATTGCATTCTACATCATCTTTTTATAGAAATTTACAAATATGGGCTGAAAGAACTAAGTCTTATTATACGCATAACTAAAACAGAATCGAAAGGATTTCTAAGTAAGTCACTAAATTATATCAGCAATCCCGCACACAAAATAAGCATAAGATAAATATCAACGAATTTCAAGCCTCGCTTATAAAGCAAACATAAAGATAAAATTCAACGTAAACCACCAATTAGCAGGGATTAAAGTGTTACCACCTCTACGTCAAACAAGTGGTGATAAGATGTGGTAGTGGCGCAGCGTGATAGAGGCGTGGCGCGGCGTCACCACGAGTGTGGTCGGCGAGCCCACGCGCAGACAGGCTAGATAATTTCGGTACACAGCTATACAGGTTGATGCGGAGAAATTTGTCACTGAGTAATTGAGATAGAGGACTTTTTTTAAAGATTTTTTTCTATTGTTTCGTATAAAAAGGATCGCGTAAATGGTTGGTTTTATTTCTTAAAAGTAATGTTCCAACTGTGTTCCTTGGCTAATATGTAGTTAAAAGAAACTATTGATGGGTACTGGCTTTGTGAATATGAAGGCGACGAGTTACGACACTTGTCGCTAGTTTTAACAATTTTCTATCTAACTGAGCTTAATTTTGTTTATGATCACTGATTACTTTTTCACTTTGGACTTTGCTTATCTCCTCGGAGAATGCTCACGTGATACTATGTAATTTAATATGTATGTCAATAAAGAGAGAGATGGTTTCTTCAGGGTTTTGCTATTTTATGAATCCCTGGAATGGAATTCTACTAATAAATATTTTACGCCATGAAAATTGTTTCCAAACATAAAAGGCCTGTCAAACATTATCTTTAAAATACTAGTTTGCTTTTAGATCTTGCAAAAGCGTATGATAATGTAGTGCGTGATCATATACACAAAACCATACAAGTCATGCGAGTTGCGCTAATTTTGAATTTAGCTAAGCGTTTGATAATATTGTCTAGATATAAATAATATAGGAACTGCGATAAATCATAGCTGTGGGTACCTATATTTTTCATTATTTAAATGTTCATAGGCCAGCCGTAGTATGATTTGCCTTCAAATGTTTTACATGATAAGACTAATCCCCTCCCCCTAAATAATTAAAACAAATTTATTATCCTCGATAGATAGTTAAGTGTAATATAAAGGGACTTGCTGGCACTTGGACTCTGCCTACCCCTTCAGGGATTACAGGCGTGATGTTATGTATGTATGTATGTATGTATATAGTGTTTCTTCAATGTATATATATATATATATATATAGTGTATATTACCCAGCTCATTGTCTCATGTTGATCTGGGACTTAAAAATAATGTGCCTACTGTGGTTCTTGCCTATCAGGTCGTAAATGGCGACTAATGGTATATCGGGTTTTGCGTATGTATGATTGTATAGGTGTTAAGCTAGCCACTTTTCACTACTTTTTCACAATTTTCCATCTAACCCAGCCCAGTTTTATTTTTACCTGCTGCCCCTTTGACTCTGTCTACCCCTTCGGGGATTATGGGTGTGATGTTATGTATATATGTATACATATAGTGTTTATGTACCTCTTAATTCTTAATCAAGAAGATTGGTATTGTTCATGTGTCTTAATCGAGTTCGTTAGTTTTATTCGTTTTAAATAGGTACTGAAGTTGTAATAAGCATTATTTGTATAAATATATATAGTAAAATCATATTGTATAATAAATATATACTTTTAATGGTAAATGTAACATAGTGTTTCCAAATAATTCTTTGTTTACGGGATTACCTATGTGGCAATAATTTAATAATAGTATCGTACATACATAATGTCACGCTTTTTTCCCATGGGGGTAGGCAAAGATCACAATATAATTGTATCACTCTCTACTAATAACTAAGAGCCAATAAAGATTGTGACAACAACTGTGGTCTTAATTGACTGATGCATATTGTATTCCCCAATTATCTTGCTTTGCAGGGTGTCTATTAACAGATCGAAATCTAGGCTGCCGAATAAGCCAGAAAAAATATATCATTGGTGCTATAAATATGTCAAAATCAAGGCTAAATCACAATCACAAGTCAAGGTTTCACCTTCTATGCTATATCATAATCAGTAGTAATGTACTTCTTTCAATATATTTACAATCACGTTTTTTCCACACTCAACAATAACGCTATTTACTCGATAGTTGATTTAATATGCTTTCTACTACAATAAAATAACGTAGAATCATGTTGCTTTAGTACGATCGTATCACAGTGTAAAATAAAAAAGCCATTGTCGAAAAACACTTCGCAATAATGAAACTAGATTGAACATTACAAAAAAGGCTAGCCAAAAAAATGGACGGACTCATTATAATAGATCAATGACCTTTTCGCGCTAGACTTAGATAATTAAGTGACTAAGGTACTGAGACCAATTACCTAAACCAGAAGTTCCCAAGCTTTTTGAAGCGAATACTTAGAGATACAATTTGCACAATTCGCTACTCGTCTCGTACGAGTGGCGAATGAACATTATTTTATATATATAATTATTTTTTTTTATCTTACTTTCCCATGTTGGTCTGGGACTTGGCCCATGTTGATGGGACCAAAAAAAAAGAATCTATTTGGCCTCCGTGACGCGTCCCTCACCGCCAACTGTTACAAATCCGTACTTATATTTGAAAGACCTAAAGGTCTATCTATCTGCCTAGGTTTACACTAACATCCCTGGCATGTGAGGTACATTTCCATTGAGCAACCACTACTCCTCATCGTGGCTAATTCCTAAACACGCCACTTATATGCAAACTGTCAGATCAGACTAATAGTTATTACCCGACCGATCGTTACAATAAAATTGACATTGGAACACGCGATTAAACCTACAACGCATTTAAATTAGTTATACCTACCAACTCTTGAGATTAAAATGTGCAAATTACGTAAGTAATAATAATAATGTCCTCCTAACCGATATCGGTCACGGCGGCCAATCTCAACGAGGATTAGCCAACTGCGCAGGAGATATTATAGTGCACAAGTGTGTGCGCAAACACAGGTGCACTCTCTATTCCTTCACTCTCATAGTCCGGTGAGACGGCAATTCGACATGACCGGAGAGAGGTTAGGCGCAGGACCAACGGCTTAACGTGCTTTCCGAGGCACGAGGGTGATTAAACCGCCAACTTCCTGACTCCGGGCTGTTAATGAGTAATTTCGGTATTGAAATACCCAGCCACAAATTTTTGGCCCGACCCGGTATTTGAACCCGGGGCCTCTTGGTCGTTAGGCGGCGCATGGTACCACTAGACCAACGAGGCAGTCAACAAAGAAGTAAGTACGTAAGTAAGGGGTAGGCCAAGACGCAAGAATGACGACATCAAGAGACAACCAAGAAGATTAGAATATTTTAAAGAAGACAATTTTGTATCTATCAACAAAAATAGATATCGTCACGTGTTTTCAATGTTCTCTTCAAATTTATGGAACTAGTTTGATATGGACGTGGAATAAATGTGACGAAAAAGGAATAGAATTCCCAACGAATTCGATATAACAAGACTTATTAAGTTCACGTAATAAAGTGGCTTTTGCAACAACAGCGTTAAAAATGGAAAATCACTACCTAACTAAACTTCACGGCACTTCCCTAGCGGGGCAGGCAGAGAGAACCGAACGCCATATGGCACGATCCAATGGAAAATCACTAAATAGTACAAACGCAAGTTTAATATAAAAACGGCTAAAACCAACTCTGAAGTGTGATAAAATCTATACATATAAAGTGCTTTGACCTGAATGACTAACTCAATGAACGCCAAGTCTACACCGCTGATCGTAGAGCCCTGGAACTTGGAGGGTGTGTTCTTTGTGCGACGTAGGCATCCGAAGGAAGAAGATTTTTAGAAATTCTACCCCTAAAAGGGAGAAAAAAAGGGGCAAATTTTGTAAGGGACAACGTGATTCCTTGGTCCAATCTACTTCAAATTTTTAAAAAAACTTTCTTTAATACAATTGTCTTATACGCGGATGAAGTCGCGGGCCAAAGCTAGTCTGTTAATGATGATGAGGAATTTAACTGTATAGCGATGTTCCATTAGAAGATTGATTGCATAAATTCCTTCTTGCATTAGAATAATAATATGATTTGTCTCTTACGTCTTATGCACCTTTATCAGTATCAAGGTATTTTCATAGAGAAAAAGTTAGATATTTATTGAAATAATGAATATTATTAACATCACGTACGTTAATCTGATTCCAAAGTAAGTAGCTTACGCACTTGTATAATGGAAATCAGAGTCAATTAAGGTACTTTAGACTCATCAACTTTTTGTCCCGATGCGGGAATTGAATGCTCCCCTTGAATTCGACGCCATATCTGAACCATTGCACCAATGGGCTTGTAACATGTTTAACTTCACAGCAGAGCTTAACGTAAATGTTATTGATAACTGAACATCATTTCTCCCACACTCGATATATTCATTAAAACGTATACATCTGCAATCATTAACAGAAGAAACTAATTAAATTTATTACATTTGTTAAATGCCTGTCATAACGCTATTCATCTAATTGTTCATAATATTCAACTGTAATACATATTGTATAATATGTATACATATAATGATATGACGAATTACGGTATTTATTACATTTAGCCATAACTAAACGGTTGATAGCATCGAGTCGATAATGACAGTTCCCGATATTTTAGTTAATTAAAATAACCTTTAATTAATAAAAGTAGCATTTGTTTGCTTATATGAATAGAGAATACAAATTCTGCCTACCCCGTTAGGGAAGTGGCGTAAATAGAAATAGAAATATCTTTATTCATGTACCCTCCACAAAAGCACTTATGAATAGTCATAATAATACAAGAAAAATATTCTACCGCCAGGTTCGGAACGTTGATTCTACCACAAGAACCGGCAAGAAACTCGGTTTAGTTTATTTAGTTAGTCGGTAAAGTTTAGTTACTTAGTTAGAATAGGTATATTATTGTTTAGGAATGTCATTCTGCAGTCAAGTAAAAATTACAGGCCATTATATAACAATACCGTTGATTATATAATGAAATTCGCATACTAAAAAATACGCGACTTTTTACTTTATTATTCTTTCAAAACTTGGCCATAATCAAATTTCTTATGAATCGTCAACATACAGAAAATACTACCGCCATAATTCTACTACACAGTCAGAATAATATTTCTTTAATATCTTGATTAAAGTGATAAAGTTGGCACAGAAATGTGATTATTATCATGAAGACTGGCCTATCTCGTCCGTATTTCAATCGACATTGTTATCACAGTCAGTATTTTGTTTTTTTAATATATAATACATACCTACGAATATAATACATGTCAACTGACTGACGTATCTAAGAATCTATCGATACAGTGCGAATGCAGACATGTATTTTCGTGTGCTATAGACGAATAGCGCAAAATGACTTTCACATTATTCGCAGGAAATGTGAGCGGCGGCGTCGTTTCGTCGTTTGTAGAAATCTATCAGTATTCAATGTGGTGCGCACTTTCGATGGACGAAACCTTGCGAATGACAAGACATTGGGCGCCTTTCGCCAGCCTGGCCGCAACAGATATTCGACGTCACAGAATCGCGTCGCGGTGATCGGACGAGCACAACATACGCTCTCCGTAATTCGACGATCGCTATTGTCCTTTGTTTCCGAGTTATGATCGGTATATGCGTAATATCACATAGCATATGCATTACGCAGTGCATAGGTACTTACAACTCGTTTCGTGTTTGGCCATTGAGTATTTCGCTAAATATAATAAAAGTCGAAATGAAAAAAAAATATACTGTATTATGGGAATACGGGGATAAAATATAGCCTATGTTACTCGCTGATAATGTAGCTTTCCATTGGTGAAATAATTTTTAAAATCGGTCCAGTAGTTTCGGAGCCTATTCATTTCAAACAAACAATCAAATCTTTATCTTTATAATATTTGTATGATAATGGGAGTGCGGCCGCCGTACGAATCTGTTCATCGGTTCTTTTTAAATCTACGTACGGATTTCTATCACCAGCCCGGGCGTCGTAAGGAAAGTTGCCTATTAGAGTAATTATTTATGTGTAATTATGATCCAATTGTATGGTTCTATTTATTCATTCAATAACTACATTGGAAAAAATCCAGAATGAAAATGGAACGGACCCCGAGACACACGTCTACGAAGAAGCTAAATAAAGCCACTAGGATTCAATGATGAACAGTTGACTGTATGAGGAAAAGGCACTAGTAGATAATTCGATCCGTTTTAGTACACAAAAGAACTGGCTTGCTTCTCACTCACCACATCCTTATTAGGCCCACAATCTGGACGTTTCTGGAGCCCAGTTATTGTCATGATTGGTGCAACAATGCGGCTTGATGCAATTGCCAGCATCAGGTTACCTTGTCAACACAGGGGAATGACGCACGAACGTTATACGCACACACAAACATGCCCGCAAGGGGTAGCCAGAGTTCAAGGAGATATGAGCCCCTTAACGGCTTTTATCCGAAAATAAGATTGTTGGGTTTGATGAAATATTGTAAGAAAGTACTGACAAGAGGCGACCTCGACGCCTTAATAATCACAAACCCTGCCCAATTCCCAATATATTATTATTAGTCGTTTTTTACGACATGCTGGGTGCCGGAGAAAGACATTAGATTAATTATTTTCCAATATAAGTATGTATAGTAGATGGAGATAAATTGAGCATCCTTAATTTCAATAGGTGATATTTTTTAGCATTTCTAGCAAAGCCAATGCCTATTAATCAGTTAATGCTACAATATTCATATGAAACCTAAATATTTTTTTCCAAGTCTAAATTAATATTATATGTAGATGTAAAAATAAAACCGTTTGGCTGTTCCTTTTTCACACCTACACTATTGGACCGATGGTGATAACATTTGTTATGCTAAAAATTTCATCCATAATGAAGAACATAGAATACTTGTATTTATTGTGCATTGTGCATTTTAAATTTAATTATAGTCCACATAGCATGCCGCGGCAACCTCTAATTAAGGTGGCACTTAGCTATAAGTTTTATGTACCTTTCTTTGTCTGTTAGATTATGTTGTTTAAGTGTTTATCTTGTTGGTTGTCCTAATAAATAAATAAAAAAAAATTGTGCAATTACTTTTGACTCTAAAAAATCTACACTGCAGGACCCGATATAGTCCCTATATCAGACTGAATTTCAAGCAGACAGAATGATGGAAAGAAGCTAGTTACACTTTAAGTTATAATGAGAATATAAACAGTAAATATGATTCTATAAATGTATTAACAATTTCTAATAACAGTCACAATAAATTATTATTTATACTAGGTACTAATATCCTTGTTTATACCTGATAGAAATAAGTCTCAATTACTTGTATAATGCAAGTGTTACTTACATAAACCTAATTAATGTACTCACATTTTCCTGTACTTCATAAGTTAGTGTAACTGTTAATTAATTGAACTTTGTACAATTAATAACAGGTAATTTTTTCAAGTAATTGTCTAATATGCCAATCATTTTATTTAATACTTATTAACACTTGAAATAAGGAAGTACTGAGCCACACACTGTGACTATTAGCATACTCTTAGGCCTTGGCTAAAACACTTATTTGCAATTTAATCTCCCATTCAACTTCAAACACAAACACAAAGAATTATGTAGTTGCCTCAGTTGCACAAATGTTTATCATCATTAAAATAATACCAATACAATACATGTGTATCTTTTAACCCATATAAGTAAGACTCAATCTATATACTTAATAATAATATATTAAAATGGGTTTTTAGCATATATAAGAGACATTTTTATATGCAAGTAATTTAATACTTTCACCTTATCTTGTCACCTCAGAATATCATATTTTGCAATGTTATTTAAGTAGGTAAAACTTATATTCCCAATCCTGTGACCTGTGCAAAATTACTTCTTAACCTAATTTTCATCAGTTGCTATCTAAATACATGTAAATACGCATTTATTATTTACATTTACATTGTATTATAAACAGTGACCTGATATTTCTGTCTGTTTTGCCCCCAGTAAGTTTATCTGGTAGACCAAAAATAGAATTTATTACATATGCAAACATCGACGCTAACAATAGATTATTGTTAATTATTTTAAGGTAAAATAATTTAATTAGCGAAATTCGAACAGTAGTATTCTGAAATAACCTCTTTTTAGTTGCAACTTGTTGCTGATAAGTTAGGAAAAGCCTACATTCTATTGTTTGATAAAGGAAACCATTTGGAAATTGATTTTCAACTATCATTCTTTTTACATGTTGTTTTAATATTATTACAAACTTATGTAAGACTTTTCTATCTACCTACCTGCTAATATTAATAAGTACCTAACTACTTATTGTGTTAATACTATGAAACTAATTGAATTGTGTGTTATTAGACAAACTATTGACTTATTGCCAACTCCGACCTACGAGGACATCATATAACTTCTCCAAATGAATTCATAGTACCTACGATTTTAATCTACCGTCATATAAGAAATATCGTGTCACTTTCGAATTTGCTAATTTTATGCGAGTGGTAAAATTCTTGTTTATACGCCACGCTGTTTCGTAACAAAGAACTTCAGATTTAGTGACGAGTGGATGGCTAGATATCCTACAAGAGTGAAAGTGCTCCGTTACTGGAGCCCACACATAGGTTCACGGCCAACTCAGTTATTAACCAAAAACACCAATCTCAACCTCAGATACGAGATATGCTTTGTCTGATAAGAACTGGTATCGTAAACCAGAAAATATCAGACTATATAACGGTACTGCGACCGCCAGACTGTTTTTATCGACAAAATGTGCTCAAAAACTTACCTTATAGTAAACATCCATGAGTATACTGTCGGGAAGCGAGCGTAGATCATTTCGCTTACACTTGGAATTCTGCAAATAGTTCACTAAATTCGTCAGACACAATTCGTACAAATTATCGGGTATTTTCTTTGCGCGCATCGACGACGACGACGCGTCAGCCATTTTAGCAAGATAAAACCAAACTCGCTTCATTTTGCTTGGCTCCTTGACAGGTATTCGGATTGAAACGCGCGATCTTCAGGTTGGTTTATTAGAATTCTATTGGTCAGTTTGGAGCTTATTTTTTGTGCTTGTTATGAGATTCAAATCTATTGGTTGCTTTTGAAGAGTTGAATAGAGAGCAAGAATAAACTATTGACGATCTCTTTTTAACCAATAGTCAATGTCATATGATAACGAACAAAACAAGTGTAGTATGAAAGAGATAGATAGATGTCTTCATGTTTCTACTTTAGTTTCAGCTGGTCTCGACAGAAATATGACAGCGTGTCAGCTGACTAACCGAGCGCGGGATAGTTTGAGCTGAAACTTGGCGCGCTAGCGATTATATACTGGGCACGATATCATTTGCTATTTACGCGCGCTATCTTTTTGATAAAATTCACGCATGCAAATGTGGGTTGTATACATCATGTTTACTATTTGAATGGTATACAAAAATAATTTTCCGGGGTAATATGAGTTTTTTCCCATCAACAAAGGGTTACTAATCATATGTAATCGTATTTGATTTCGTTAATTTCTATAGGTTTTAGGCAAAGCGGTCAAGACTTTGTACGATAAATGCTGCCACATTTCAAGATACCCGTGAATTCTCAATAATTTACGCCATCGCTGCACTAAGCCTTTGACTGGATGTAGATGAATGACAAGAAATATAGTTATGAGAACATTTATTTATATGTTAGATAAGTGAAATAAAAACAGGTGCTTTATATTCTCACACCTACGCACACCGTTTCCTACCTATAAATTATGACTTTAATAACCTGACCCATGTTCTGGTCTGGGACTTATAAATAATGTGCCAACTGTGTTCCTTGCCTAGCATCGTAAAAGACGAGCAATGGTAACTATATCGGGTTTAGGGTGTGTAATAGTGTAGGCGACGGGCTAGCAGCTACTTCTCACTATTTTTGCACAATTTTCCATCCAACCCAATTATTTTTTACTGAATGTGCCTACCCCTTCGGGGATTACGGGCGTGATAATATGTCCCTATGTATAATCTAGCAGAGATTGGGCGTAGTAGCGCACATTAGATCATCTGTGGTCGAGTACAGGCTGGTGGTGATGAGATGAAACTCCCATAATACATATAGAGACAGGTTTAGGACAGTTGAGTGTAGGTATAGTGTATAATATACACTGTATACTTTAACATCGATACTGATATTATGTTACGAAACGAATTTTCTCAGGCGTTTTTAGTTCATTGTTCTGTTCATAAGTGGATAATAAACGGCGGACCTTAAACAATGCCGCCAAACTAAGGAGGCCATAAAAACGCCAGATAGCAAGCTATCAAAGAAACTACTGAGCTTAAGTCGGACAAATCTGCGACACACCACCAGCATAATAACAGGACACTGCAATCTAAACAGACACCTACACAAAATAGGAGCCACTGACAGCCCCCTATGCAGAGGCTGTATGATGGCGGAAGAAACACCAACTCACGTTCTCTTACAATGCAGCAGCGTGAGTGATACAAGGGCACGGCTCATAGGCAACCTTCCTTCGATGGAGGCTGCACTCAAACGTCCCAAAAATCTAATTACTTTCTGGACAGAGCTAAAATGGTTTGAATGATTGCTGTAGTGGTACAGTTACCATTTACGCACAATGGCCCACTTATGAGGCTAAGTGCGGAAAACAAATGCCCAACTAACTAACTAAGTAGATAATAAAAAGACGGATCCATATTTCGTAGCAAGAAGGCACCCTTATTTGTATTTTAATTGTATTCGATATTTTTAGTTAGAACACGACTGTGACTGTCTATGACAAACAAGCATGCGACTTGCTTACTTGCGGTAATTGTCACTTGGTATGCACAAATATTGTAGGAAAGATCTCGATCTTCGAAACACTTATTGAACGCCGATAGCTCCGTTGCAATTAGTAGGAGAGCTGGCACCACAATTTTTGAGTAGGTATTTGAGGAACACGGCGGACCTGGCTAGTGAGTAGCGGGGCTTTCTTTTTTAATTTTTAAACATTAAAATTATATTTTACATATCAGCCTTTAACATTTTTTTAAAAATATACTTACCCAAAAATTAGTGCCACTCTCGGATTAAATGATGCACGTAAACTTTCTATGACAAATAAAATTTATTAAATAAAAAAAAAAACCAGACTGACACGCCAGTTCCCTAGTTCCAAACTAAGGTTGTGGTATGTATACTAGATGAACGAAAACATACTTAAATACGTTTATAAACGTCCATGACTCAAGTACAAATGTCTACGTTTATCGCAGGAAACATTTGCCCCTAGCGGAATTTGAACCCGCGACCCTAGGTTTCGTGGTCAAGGTCTGACCACTCGACCAACGGGCCTGTTAAGTCAAAAAAAATGCACATCTTTACAATTCATTACTTCTGCACTGTGCTTCTGCCAAACTGTATCTGTTTGTTGGCATTTTCCGTTTTATTTGTTATGAATATAATAATACAATTATCTAGTCACACTCACTCACATAGAAAAGTCTAGCTGTGCCCGCGGTTTCACCCGCGTTTATGGGTTAATGTTATACCTATAGCTTAAAGCATTCCTCGATAAATAAACTATACAACACAAAATTTTTTTTTCAATTCGGACCACTAGTTTCTGAGATTAGCGCGTTCAAGCTTGAAAAAAAAAAACAAACAAACTTCAGCTTTATTTATTATCTAAGTATAATGGGAATAGTAAGGTGGTCTCATCGATAAAATAAAAACAAAATACAATTAAAACATTTTTATTTAGACATTTTTAAACTAAACATTATTAACGCTAATATTGTTAAACAATAACACGTGGCGTGTCCTAACTAAACTAACTAACATTCTTTAAAGCTGTCCTACAGAAAATAAATGCCATCCCAACCGTGTCACGAATTATTTGATTTAGCAAACTTTTTATGGCAGTCAAGATGAAGTGGCGAACCCAAAGATTTTATACAATGCAGCATATTTTCTTTGTAAAATTTATCTGTAAATGAAAACTTTTTTCAAGATAAATTATTTGTTTATTTCAAATAAATTGTTACATAATAATTATGTAAACTAAATTATGAATTCTGCTCTTTGGTTCTCAAAGGGTTTCAACAAAGATGATTGCGGCGTTTAGTTCACACGAGAATGGTCGAATTGTCGAGAGATACTGCATACGTAAGGATACAATGTAGATACTGAAATACAATACTAACAAGGTTAATTGATATAAATCCCAGTCCTTTAAACATTACAAACACTTGTTCTTTATCCCAATCCCTTTGACCTCTCGTATTAACCAAACACCGATAACAATTACCAAATCAAGACTATAGCTCGTCGTTAATCAACCTACTCCTCGTGATCCTCTTATATTTAATTTGTTCTAGTGATCAGTACCAGCTGCCACTAATGTTTATAATTGCATATTATAGTTGTACTGGAAGTAGTTTTGAAAATCCAACTTTGTTAACCTCTTTAGGAAAATATTTCTAGTACTTCCTACCGTAAAAAAGGCAAGACATACTTGTATGCGTAAGTATATCTAATGTAATGTATGGGCGGGCAAGTGCAATGTAATGTACGTGTAGGTGAAATGCAATGTATGTGTAAGTGTGATGTAATGTATGTATAGAAATAATCTAATGTAGGGGCAATTGCAATGTAATGTACGTGTAGATGAAATGCAATGTATGTGTAAGTGTAATGTAATGTAATGTATGTATATAAATAATTTAATGTAGGGGCAATTGCAATGTAATGTACGTGTAGGTAAAATGCAATGTATGTGAAGTGTAATGTAATGTATGTATAGAAGTAATCTAATGTAGGGGCAATTGCAATGTAATGTACGTGTAGGTGAAATGCAATGTATGTGTAAGTGTAATGTAATGTATGAGTATGTGTAATGATGATAGGAATTGTAATGTATTTGTAGGAAGTGTAATGTATAATATGTAGGTGATTTCTTTCAACTTAAGCCACAAGGTTCTAGACGTCATTTCTTTTTACAGTTCTAGAGGTTGATCAACAAGGGCTATATCATCCAGTATATTCCTGTCCTATCCATGGTCTAGGGGCGCTACTTCTTGCCGATGGTGAACTTGGACACGGTCTCGAGCAGATTGATGTAGGCGGCGTGCTCGTACGCCGTGCTGAAGTCCGAGAGTTTCTGGACGAACTCATTGCTGACGCCTTTCTCCTCCAGCAGGTTCATCAGCAGGTCATATAGGTACTGAAAGTAAACAGATATAAGTTATAATACTGTATAGCAAGTCATAGCAGTGGTCTTACATTCTGAGGAACAACATGTAAAAGTTATGAAAGGAGCAGTGGCAGTTGTAGGTTTCCTGATCCGTGGTAACAATTGAAAGGGCTGCAATAATGATGGTCAAGCTATTTTTAATTTATGTCCCATGTTGGTCTGGGACTTAAAAAGAATGTGCCACTTCTTCGCTACTAACTTCGCTATCGATCGTATCGCGCCACAGACTTATTCGGGTGGACAAATCGAGAACTTATTCCGAGTTCCGCACTATGAGTTCTTAGTAAACAACATACATAACATCACGTCCATAATCCCCGAAGGGGTGAGCAGAGTCAAAGGGACAGCAGGCTCCTTCAACCACATTTAGCCAAAAATAAAACCGGGCTGGGTTAGATGAAAAATTGTGAAAAAGTAGTGACAAGTGGCTAGCTCGTCGCCTACACAATCACATACCCAAAACCCGATATACCATTAGTCGCCTTTTACGACATGCTAGGCAAGAAACACAGTTGGCAAATTCTTTTTAAGTCCCAGACCAACACGGGACTAGTTTTTTGGATTGAAATGATTAATAAGGAAGTAAGTAGGTAGATCGCTAAGAAAAAAAACGGAAAGGTGACTTTGGTTGACACCTTACTGACAAAAAGAAAATTAATAAATCAGCCTAGTAAAAAGCAAATATTCCCACGTGAAAGGATTAACATGTACAAATAACTAACAAAGAAATTAATGTTCTAACAGCTGTTTACGAAGCAAGCTCAGTAAATGTTTTAATAATCAAATCAAACAGTTGAATCCGAAACAAACATCACGATAAGATTATTTAGCTTTCATGAAAAAATACTAGACGCGTGTAAGCGCGGAGAACTTGAAAGATATGTCACAATCATGACACGACAATTTTTTTTTTTGTACAAAATCTGCAACGGCTCTTCAATAAAAAGATGCCCGCCCGAATTATTGGATACATATTTTTTATATGAACCAAATTTATTTTACATTAGAATTTTTTTTTTTTTTTTAATATTTTTCATTTAATTAACAAGATAATTATTTAAATAAGCATAAGTATACTGCGTTATATAAATATGTACTAAATGAAAGATATTATAATTCAGCAAGAAACAATTGTTCGTTTGTTGTTGTTGTTGACGCACGATTACACAAATAATATTATATCACGTACAAAAATTAAATTAATAAATTAAATATCAAACAGAAAACACACAGTCAGTTGATCGTACACGCATATGCCTCTAGTGATGAAATCATCAATCAAAAGTGGCAATCTTCATACAAAAAGTGACGTCATCAACAATGTAGCACATCATCGAATATTTCCCATACAACAACCGGAAATCGACTTCAATTCAATGCGTTAATATACCCCGATTTAGGCACTTAGCGCTACATGTATCATAGCGCCAAGTGTGGCAAAGAAATGGGGATGATGGAGCCCGCCGGGATTCGAACCCGCGCCGCCTGCGTACAGGGCGACGTCATTATCCACTGTTCCAGATGCTCTAACATGGAAAGTGGTGAATATGGTGACCCTAATTAGGGAATTGAATAATGGATATCATATATCATATGGAATTATGTTGATAAATAAATTAGAAGATAAGGCAATGGTATTGTAGACTCAACATACCTATTTTCAAGCTCGAGGACAATGATGATGTCATCACCATATGATTATGATGTAGATATGCGTTATACAATATGATAATGATAAAAGGATTTCGGCGGTTATTGCAGTAAACGATAGTGATGAACAAAATGATGAGCTATAGCATCTTTTGATATTACACGAGATGCAAGATGGCCCCAATAATTATAAAATAAATATAAATAAATTCTCCAGACTGACACACCCAAACTAAGCTTGTGCTTGTTGTCTGGACATTAAATAAATGGATAGACATACTTAAATATGTTTATAAACATCCATGACTCGAATACAAATGTCCATGTTCATCACACGAAACATTTGCCCCTAGCGGGATTCGAACCCGCGACTCTCAGTTTCGTGGCCAGGGTTTCTAACCACTCGACCAATGGGCCAGTGAATTGTGCATAGTATGTATTTATACTGACATATACATATTATATTGAGACAGATATACATAAACGTTTGATGGCATGGTCATTAAACACATCCTTGTATATAATATATATTTTAGTTTACGCAAAACCTTTATCAGCTATTTTGTATAAAAAGTAAAAATTTTTTTTTTGCTCAATTTATTAAATCCCTTAAATTGGTTTCTTATAATAAAGTTAAGTTAAATAAGTAGGTAAGAGGTTTCCCATAAAATTAACTTTGTATACTTAGAGGGCTTATCATACTAACCCCATCGAGCACGTCTCCAGCGACCGCATACACTTTGTCGTTCCACTCTCCCTTGTAGATGGTCACCTCATCGATGCCAAAGATGTCATCTGAAACAAGATTAATTCATAAATAATAATAAATATCCGACGACATCACATACATTGATCTGACTCCGAGGTAAGTAGCTTAAGCACTTGTATTACGGATATCAGAATCAGTGATATAACTAATATATACTTAAATATTGGATATGAACACCCAGACACAGAACAAACACAAGTATTCATCATACGAATATTTGTCCGGGGTGGGGATCGAACCCACAACTCTTGGCGCATGGGGCAGGGTCATTACCGAATGCGCCATCGAGCTTGTCAAATTCATAAACATACATAATGCCTAATAGGCAGCTAACAAATATAGTGTTATATAGTCTCGACAAATTAATAGCAGTAAAGAAATGTGAAAAAAATTATTCAAATGCGGTAAGAGATGATCTTAATTATAATTATCATTTAAAAATTATTATAAGGATATCTTTTTGCAGTGATTTTATAAGAATACCAAGCAGTCATATTTACATCTATCATTCATATAATATTATATATGCAACAAGATAGTCAATACTCACTACAAAAGTGAAAAAAAAATACTACAAATCTACTTGCAGAAATAAATAATTTCATTTCATTTCACTATTGTTTTACGATTTTCCATTAACCTAACGCGAATATATTTTTTGGGTAAATGCAGCGTAAGGAACTATTGCGCCTTAGACTCTGTCTTCCCTTCAAGGATTATTATAATAATGTCCTCGTAACCGATATCAGTCACGGTGGCCAATCTCAACGAAGATTAGCCATTTGCGCAGGAGATATTATAGAGCACAGGTGGGCGCTTGCGCACAGGTGCACTCTCTATCTCTTCACTCTCATAGTCCGGTGAGACGGCAAGACGACATGACCGGTGAGAGGTTAGGCGCAGGACTAACGGCTTAACGTGCTTTCCGACGCACGAGGGTGGTAAAACCGCCAACTTCCTGAGTCCGGGCGGTAATTAAAGTAACCAGCCAAAAATTCTTGGCCCAACCTGGGATTTGAACCCGGGACCTCCTAGTATATGGGCGGCGCCCGCCACCACTAGACCAAGGAGGCAGGCCTTCAAGGATTACATATGTGTTGTTATGTAAAATCATAAATATACCATACTAGTGCCCACACATTAAAATGGTTTGATGATGAATCTAAGTATGAATTGCTGTACCCTGCCATTGTCTAGCTAACTAGGTTAGCCAGCCATTTCGAGCACTATAATGTGTCAAGTCTGACGCTATAGCACCTTCCACAGGAATAATTTGTCAAAGAGTGCCAACTTGAGGCCCGTAGCCGCCCTCATGGGGCGAAGACGCACAGACGGACGAGGACTAATTTTAGTCAAATTATTTTTTAAGCTAATTACTGATTACAAATAAAACATTATGGATTATTGAACCCATATTGGCCCGAGACTCTAAAAGTAATATACCAACAACATTTCTTGAATGTCGTAACAGGCGAGTAATGATGTATTTATTTCGCAATTATGTAAGCAACTGGCCACTTGTCATTACTTCTTTACAATCTTGCATCTTCAAAAATCATATATATTTTTTTTGTTGTCTAAGGAGCATATTCTTTGGACTATATACCCCTTTGGGCTTTACGGGCGTGATGACATTACATATATGCAGTTCTTTTCACAACTGGAAATTGGAGATAAATAAAAAGATTCCAACAAATGATCCTCCATTTGAAATTGGTTAAAACTACAGTGTTACATAAACAAGACACTGACTGTACTCATCGCCAGCGGTCGGCGGCGTCTCCTGCAAGAAGGAGCAGGTGAAGCCGAGCGTGGTGTCGCCGCGCACCAGGTCCACCTCAAACTGCGGCTTGGAGCGCATCTCCGCGAACTCCTGCTTGTCGGCCTGCGCGTCGCCTTCGCTGAGCTCGTCCGAGTCCACCGTGTGGTTCACGTTGAATGTGATTGTTACTCTGTAAGCAGTTGGTGGTAACAGTGGTGTTGGTGGTGGTATTGCTTTCATTTGACTGATAAATAAATATTGCTAATATGAAATCACAAGGGTGTAAATGGTTTGTATTTACATTCCTCATGTTGCATACTAATTACAGTAGAATAATTTGATGGGTTTCTTAAGTTATTTTTAATAGCCAATATGTTTGAATACAAATGAAACCTGAAAATGTTATCTCGTCATCAAAACAGTAATTTTAAATGTTAGGTCCATGTTGCGACAGTTGAAGTGACATGTCTGACTTACAATTCATCTTGCAGCTTCTTGCTTAACACCACTTCCGCACCGTCGCCCTTGACAGTGAACCCGTCCACCTCGGTAGGGAGTGTCTTGGTCTTCTGAGCCTTACGCTCTGCCAAAATCTCCTCAGTCAGAAACTCCACTAACTCGCTCTCACCTGAATAGGCACAAATTTGGGAATGTTAGTTGTGCTAAAAACATTTTTTTTTTTTAAACTGTCAATGTAGATGAAATATAATAATGTTCATAAAGTAAAATCTCAAAAATAATACAAAAACTAGTTAAAAAGTTAACCTTACAATTTAAAGAATTCAATGAACAAATATAATATAGCTTCATTATTATTCAAGTTAGTTTGAATGTCTTACTAAGAAAATTAACATATGCTGTAATCTAAATGTATGTATAAAATGTTAGATATAAATTTGTCTCATACTTTTATGCAGAAACTGAGCATAGGCTCGAGTCCCTGGATGTGAGTATGAAGTTAATATACCCTGCAGTTGGCGCTGGGCCTCTTCTAAGTATGAAGAGCCCAGTGTGGCAGAAATTTGTAGGGCAATGTAGAGATACAGATTAGGACATATAAAATTATGAAATCTTTTTATAACTACAGTCATTCTATTTACTAACCCACTGTTTGTGTTGGTAAGTACTAAAACTACAGACCTGATTAGCATGTTAAAAGTAGTTGCTACGAGTTAAAATCACTTGCATCATCAATCATAGACTAATATTACATCAACAATGGTCTGGGCCTTTTAATCCAGATTTCATTATTTACATTATTTGAAGCGAACAGAACTATCAACTTGATGATATGTGATTAATTGATTACAACATCTCATAATTTCAGCCTCAGTTAACAGTTTTTTTGGTCAGAGGGTAGGCTTTTAAGATTGTTACAAAAATTTGGGATGTACGAATTATTTATTGATGAAGCACATTACATGATGATGAGGTTACCTCACAACTATCTAGGAGAAAGCAGGATAGGGAGGGAAAATGGGACTCACCAATTTCTTTGGATTTTGTGGGTTCATCTTTATCAGCTAGAATAAGGAATTAATAAGATTAAATGAATGAGGAAATCAACAAAAAATAAGGGAAAATAAGGCAATAACAACGCGAGTGATGTATTATAGCTGTGCATGGTGCAATCACCTAACCTATAAATTTTAAGGTTAGGTTACCTTTAGTGTGGAGCGCTTTGAGCCCACAACCGCAGCTGCATGTGTTGGAATGGTTGTTTAAAAGACTTGAGGCAGCTGCAGAGCCATCCAATCTCTTGGAACAGCTCATGTGCCATAATCCTCTCGTGAAATCACGCTTTACTGGTGCCTGAGAGCGCGACACCAAAGCTCCGGTAAGAGTCGAGCTTTTAACGCAACTTTGTATAACTCTCTGTGCGGTTTTTACTAAACCGTTCATTTTTAACGATTTACTGTTCAATCACAAGTATATAATGAAAATTATTCGAAAAATTGTCAAAGAAATAGTAGAACGCGAAAGACCGAAAATTCCGAAACTTATTGCCAGAATAAAAAAATACAGAACAGAAAGACAACGTACAATAAAGCTTGTTTACACGAAAGAGGCCAAAGTCACTAGTATTATGAATTATATTCGATAGCGTATTTTCATAAAACCGCATTTATCCGAAATTAAAAAGTAAATTGTCAACAGGACGGCCCACAGCTGTCATACACACGTGTATTTTATTCATTTATTCATCAATCGAAGTGCATTGTGCAATAATTTTATGGTGTAGGTTTTTTATTAAACATATAATTTCTATCTAAACTTAAGAAATGGCTAGAAAACGCAAACTGGAAACTAAACCGCAAAACAAACAAAAATCTTCAGTGGAAGTTGTGGTCGAAGATCTAGTGTCTCATCCACTCTGTCTCCACGGTCCAACTTTACTCTTTTCTAGTGAGAAAGGACGATATTTCTCCTGTTCTTTGTGCAGAAATAAGAAGGATTGTACAGTACACATCGACGAAGACGATTGGCAGAATGAAAACGTTAAGAAGCGCAATGAGAAATATTATAGTCTTATTCCTAAACTTGATAAGGCGGCGGCATGGAGTAATTACAATGAGGTTATTTTTCTGTTTAATTATTAATTTATTATGATAAATAGTTAACTTTTACGTCTAAAACAGAGTTAAATTACTTAATCTTTTGGAGATGTTAGGAATGGATTAAAAAAATAAAATCTAACATAATGATTACAGATTGTAGGTACATATATGTCATTACTTTGTCTCATAAAATTATAATCTTCAATTACCGGTAAAATAATATTTCCGTTACTGTGTATATTTATTAGTTTTTAATCTTGAAATAACGTGATCTAGCCTGGCTTTAGGATTTGGATTGAATAAATATACTATTTTAAAATTTGAAAACAATATTCCTTATATTTTAACATTCCAGGTGAAATCACGACACTGGTTAGATCGAGCATATTGTAGCACATGCCAGGAGCTCTACATAGTGTCACAGAGCAGGAAGCATCTCAAAGACCACAGGACTGTCTCGTCATTGACAGATGAACAACTCGCACAACCCTCAAATTGGCTGCCGGCTTTGGATAATGACACAGTGGAGGCACAGTACTTATTTAGCAAGAAATCAATAAGCACTGTTCTGGGGATCCTTAGGAATAATAAAATCAGGTATAGCATTGTTTATCCTAGATTAAAATATTATTGTGTAGTATTATTAAATTAAATGTATATTAAAAATTCTTCAGCTTTATAATATAACCCTTATTTGTTTAGTAATTCTTAACAACTACATCTAAGAGCCCCTAAATTTTATTATTTAAATGTTTGTTATGATATGATTATTGACATATTGGTATTTTATTACATGCTGAATGTTTGCTTTATTTCCATGACTAATTATTGTCAATTGGTAGATTCATATTATTAGTTGATTTTCCTATTGAATTGACAATTTATAAGTGTTTGTTTCAAACCTATATAAATAAAGAGTATTTTGACTTTGACTTTGACTTTGACTTTGAATTGTTAATTAATTTCAGAAACATACTATGCATTGGTACTCCCTCTATTCATGAAGCAGCCCAGGCCGACCCCGACTTTGACTCTTTACTGTTAGACTTTGACACAAGACATGCATTATTCAACCCTCCTAAGAAGTTTCTGTGGTACAACATGTTTAACAATTACCTGTTCAATGGTAATGATGATGAGAAGGTACTGCAGAAGTTTATTAAAAAATCCAAGTAAGTATGAATAAAGATTTAAATTGCTACATGTGTAATAATAATTAGTTATCACACTAGGTCGAAATTCGATCATTAAGTTTTTTTTTAAAAGTAGATATTGAAATATATATATTTTTTTTTTAATTTCAAATTCATATTATTTATTGCATGTAACTGTGCCAAACTTCATATTCTTTCGTCCGCGTAATTCTCTTAAAAAGGAGTACAAAGTTTTTGCTTCACATATTAAATATAGATAGTCAATTATCTACGAAATTTCTTGTGATAGTAAAATATATCTTATAAGCAAAAAAATTAGCTAATAATTCTATGAACACTAGTAATTTGATAGAATTAGAGTAAAAAAACAAAAAATGAATGTGTTGTCACACCCATTAATTACAGAGACGGTGGCTTATGTGTCGTGATGGACCCGCCTTTTGGAGGTCGCGTGGAGCCTCTAGTACACACTCTGAGGGAAATTTCTGCATCATACAGAAAATTATGTGAGAAGCCTGAAGATGAGAATGTGCCTGTTATCTGGGCCTTTCCATATTTCTCCGAGCCTTACATCAGAAACATAATGCCGGAAATCAAGATGCATGATTATCAGGTACAATGATTTTTATCTCGGCAAGAATAATTAATTTCGCTAATTATTTCGATTTTTTTATATGTTAAAGTATAAAATAGATGTTTCATGTTTCCAATGTAGTACTTGTTCCCAAATATAAATGATCTATTGATTTCCAGGTGGAGTATGAGAATCACAAGAAATTCCACAGCAATAACAAAAGCGGCCGCAAATTCGGCTCCCCTGTTCGCTTCTTCACGAATTTGCCGTTGCTCACAATTGACTTATCCAATGATAAGAAATACAAACTCTGCGACAAGTGTCAGTGCTGGGTGTCCGCAACGAATAAGCACTGTCCCAAGTGTAAGGAGTGCACAAGCAAGAATGGGATGACATACAAGCATTGCAACGTTTGCAAGCGGTGTGTGAAACCTACATTCTTCCACTGCAAGGACTGTGGAAGATGCTCCCAGCAGAAGGGGCATGTTTGTGGGGTGCTTGTTAAAAGTCAGGTAAGGGCGCATTTGCTTGCATTTAAAATGTTGTAATTTGTATATTATCAGCAGTTCATTCTAGGACTAAGTTCAATTATTATTGGGTTGACTGCAGAGGCGTAGATAGTTCTTTGTGGGTCTCAAATCAATATGCAAAGAAGCTCTTTTCATCACTAACATATTGTTGTGAAAAAAAATTAATTAGGTGAAAATAATATTGAAGCCCCGAGGTCAGAGGCGATGTCTCATGGAAACGGCTGATTGCGATAGCTAGGCTCTTGATTTAGTGTAAACAGTTATTTTCACCTTTTTTTATTATTGTTTCAGTCTTGCTTCAACTGCAATGAAAAAGGCCACAAGAAGGCGAATTGCCCAGCACTACCCAGCCCAAATAAAAAGAAAAGGATTCATGCGTAATCATATTTATTTACAATAAATATTCTATAGAACACACCTCTTTCATTTCAAATTACATTGTTGTCAAATCAATACATATACAATCATGATTTTATATAATAAAAATGTAATCTTAAACTATTGTAAATTACAAATCAAAAGATCTTCTCCTATTATTTATAAAGCACTGTAACAAAGAAAGTAATAATTAAATAAAATACCTATAATTATTATAATTATAAAATAACTTAGATCATTTTAATGATCTCTTAGATTGATTATGAAGAATCATGTCTACAGTCAAACTGTGAAACAAGCAACTGGTTCTGGTCATATGAATGTTAAAAACATTTTATGACAGTTTTTAGCACAAAACCTTCAGAGTAGTAATATAGGCTAATCGTCTACACCAGTGACCAGATATTAGCATTGCTATACAACGTCACTCCGATAAGAAATAATTCTCCACAAACTTGATCCCATTACCACTGTATGTATCATTATATGCCCGCGGTTTCATCTGCGTTTATGGTTAATGTTCTATAGCCTATAGCTCTCCTCGAGAAATGAATTATACAACACAAAAATAACTTTTCAATTTGGACCAGTGGTTCCTGAGGTTATCGCATTCAACCAAACGAACAAACTTTTCAGCTTTTTGATTTAGTATAGATGCTGCATTTTTCATTTAAGCTAGCATTGTACACACTAATGGATACAATATATTAGTAACTTTGTTTATCTAATTTTATAAAAAGCGTGCCATATGGCGTTCAGTTCGCTCTGCCTACCCCGCTAGGGAAGTGGCGTGAAGTTTAGTTAGTTAGTTATAAATAACTTACTTGACATTGATCTTGTTGAGCACAGCCTGTGTGGCGGCGTAGCGCGCCTCGACTCGGTGCGACTGGTTGACCCACGCCTGCCGCACGCCCGCCCAGCGCGCGCTGTGCCAGCGGATCAGCTGGCTCATGCTGGGCGGTGGGGATTCGCGCTGAGGACAGATTGCACAAGTTTAGGTTGATGTAACAGCTACACTAGTATGCAGTTGGCAACTACATACTAGGGTAGTTGCTAAAACTCAAAACTTGCCCAGTATCATTTGACATCTTTAGGAAAAACATTTTATTAGTTGAAAAGTTGCACCTGGACTGTACATAAATAATTGTGTTTTTAATATATGGTTTGATTGGCCCGTTGGTCAGAGACCCTGGCCACGAAACCGAGTGTCGCGGGTTCGAATCTCGCTAGGTGTTTTGTGTGATGAACATATTATATTTGTACTCGAGTCGTATATATTTATGTCCGTATTTAAGTATGTATGTCTATCCATTCACCTAGTATCCATAGCACAAGCATAAGCTTAGTTTGGGACTAAGAAGTTAAGAGTGTCAGTCTGGAGAATTTATTTATTCATTTATTTATTTATATGTCATGACCCCAGACTCAGCTCATATATTAACAAATGATATCCTATCTCCTTGAACAGGCAGTCAGTCAGTTTCTGTTTTATTACTTTACTTTAGATAATATATTTTTTTTAATAAAAAAAAAATATTCTGAAATTCAAAGGAACAAGGGAGGGAGGTCTCCAAATTGTTTTATGTTATGGAATAACTTCACATACATAGTTCAAGTTGATGTTATCCTTGTTCCTCTCCTTTTGTTCGGGCAGCAGCTCTGGGATCCTGCTCACCGGGGGCCCCTCCGGCCCTGGCAGCTCCACACTGTCCTCTGTTGGCTCAGGCTCTTCATAAACTTGTCTGCAATCAAATTGGGATTACTTAAGAATGCAAGATGTGAAATGGTTTCGAAAAATTATAATTTTGATTATTGTGTGAAGTTGTTTATTGTACTGAATCTAAGCTAAAAGGTCTATAAGAAAGCTAACACTTAAATATAGCTTTGGTTTTAAAAATGTAACATGCACTCAAGTTTATTTATTTCCAGTACTTAATTACTGGGAAAAGTTAATAACTAAATTAATTAATATATAATTATAACCAGTAACTACTTCCCCTACAGTTTATATTAGCATTGTTTTACTTATGTTTAAGGAATACCATGTTTTAAGTAATATTTCTTCCTGTACATACCCAAAGTCTCTATAACTAGCTTTAGGCTGGTTGATCATCCAAGCCCGGCAAATTGGGTAAAGGGGCGAGTTCTCTTCAAATTGAGACAGGTCTACACTTCTATCGAACAACTTAAGGACATAGGACTGACGAGCTGGAGAATTCTTCCTGGGTGACTCTTCATCATCTGAATCCCTTTTGTTCTCTTGACTGTATCTGAAAATAGAAAAATGTTATTAGCTATGTGATATAATAGCAATGATAGGTCCATTAATAGAAATTATAGGCTATACTGCATATTATTATGTAATAAAATCATAC
This sequence comes from Glyphodes perspectalis, assembly GCA_951394215.1. Classification (NCBI taxonomy): domain Eukaryota; kingdom Metazoa; phylum Arthropoda; class Insecta; order Lepidoptera; family Crambidae; genus Glyphodes; species Glyphodes perspectalis. The sequence continues at coordinate 1,363,209 of OX596209.1, read as the reverse complement.
AAAATTAATAAATCATTTAAATTGCTTAATAAAATATATCCAACTTATATTTAATTAATTACTTAATTAAAATGTATAGCTATGAGTGTAACTGACCTTTCCCGTTTTGTAGGAGATGGTTCGTAGGATGTATCAGATTCCTCCCCTGTTGGTTCCAGTACTTCCATCAGAGCCCCCTTAAGGCGGCCACGCGCCGTTGATACCTCTATAAACAGGGAAACCAAATAAAATATTAACATTATGCAATACTTTGAATATGTATAGACTTGGAAAAGAATAATAGCATTATATTGGTGATATAAATTGGTCTGAAATCATCTTTATGTTTGTTAAAGTTTTGTGTAATTAGATCAGCTCAAAAGCTCAACAGAAGTCACAAAGGTTTAACATATATCTTTTAAGGTGAATAACTAATAATATTTACGATCTTCTGTCTCTGAATACACTGAACAAACCTTTCTCCTCGCTTTCTTCGATTTCTACACTGGGCACCCTTTTAGCTGCATTTTGTTTTGATTTGCTTTTGGGTGTCAATAATCTCCTTCGTTTGGGCATTATTGATTGTTATTTGAGTTTCAAAACACGCACTGTAAATAAAACAAAAGAATTAAGTGTGTAGATAAGTAAACTTAACAAAATGCCTTCCTTCCTTCGGATTGTTTTGAATTCGGAATTTTGTTTTTTTTCAAACGTCAGATAAGCTTAGTGTTGTAACAGAATCGGTAAGTATAGTTGACAGCTTTAAAATACGTTATCATAGTAAAGTAACTTATTTTAGAGCGGTAAACTATTTAATTTTTTTAGGGAACCTTTGGGCACCAATACATGTTAGATCATTTGTTTCATAAACTATTGATTGAAAACAATACAGTAGTGGTTTGGTGAGAAGAATAAATTATTTCTATTCTTCTCTCCAAACCACTTTTCAATACAATAACTTAAATAGGATTAAGGCCCAAGGATATGAATCTGTGCCTACAATCACTTGATCACTCATTCACTACGGTCACTCATTCAACAAAATCAGTTTTTGAGAGATGTCAAAGTGGTTGTATACGAAAATAGAACAAAAATCAAGAAAATCTGCAAATCCAAGCGTTAACAGACATTGTTACTGAGATATTGCAAAACACTACAGTCGGTTCATCCATGTGCAATAATGGCGACAACGGCGTATGAGCATGACGCCGATGGTGAGCGTTTTTAGCCACAATATTTTCACTATTTCGCGGTTCGCATTCTTATAACATATCGTTCCAATTAATTCTTTCAATATTGAGTTTCAACTAAATAGCTTTTCATTTGTCACTCACTTTAACAGAAATCGTTACGATCCAGTTAACACATGAATTGCTAATTATAAATACAAGCTGTCATTATCAACATGGGTATCAGGTAATTAATTAGTCCAGTTTTCGAAATGAAATGCCTCTCAATTAATTTGGAAATAAGTGATATATGTACTGTAGTGTTAATTCATAGATGAGGGTAGAGGTGATGCTAATATGCCTTCGTATTTATTTTATCCAACTCCAAGCTATGATTTAGACTGATTTTTCTATTGCCCTTGGCAAACATATCTGGTGGTTTGCTAATATTGCAAGTTCGCATTTGAATTAGGAAATGATTGGATCTAACAGACAAGCAGGATATCCCAGTTTCTGATGTTAATGATTTTATTACAGGATGCAAGTTTATCCCCGCTACACAAAGACCAGATGGCACCTGGCGTAAGCCGCGGCGGATCAAAGATGGCTACGTGCCTCAAGAGGAAGTCCCTCTCTATGAGAGTAAAGGCAAACAGTTTAAGGCAAGACAGAACACAGGGTTACCAGTAGGACTTACCCCGGAAATAGTTGCTGCCGCTCAGAAACCCAAGAAGAGCCAGGGGGGCATTATACAGCCAATACCGGGCATGATTATCAATGTTGATAAAAAAAAGAAAAAGAAGAAGTCAGGTGTGTTCCACATCCTTGTTCTTGTTAATTAGTGCTATGTGTAACATGAATGTGTTACTAAGTTTTTCTTATTAGATATGAAATATGGTAACTACCTTATTGTTTCTATATTTTAACAAAAATTATGAAGTCTTGAATAAATAAATACATTAGTGTTGGAATAAAATCAGAAAAGGCGTAAATTTTGTTAAAAATAGGTCATGGAACCAAAATTAAAGTAAATGTACACAAAAGTGTAAAATCTGAGAGTATCTAGGTTTCAGATTTACCTTTCTATTTATTGAACTTATTCAAATTTCAGTAACAAAAATCTAACTAACTAACTTTCACACCATTTTTCATTAAATTTTTTATTTTTATTAGTTAGCTTATAATTATTTATGCTTTTATTTCAGGAGCAGAGGAAGCTGCAGAAAGACTTGCCAAATGTGAAATAACAGAGCCAACATTCAGCACTCCATCGCCAACTTCCAGCAATAATACATCTTCCACCAACCAGGCAGAACCCGCCAAGAGAGTCAAAAACCTGCGGAAGAAGCTTAGGGAAATTGAATTTCTTGAAGAAAAAATTAAATCGGGCCTCCTTAAGAACCCGGATAAGGATCAAAAAGAGAAAATGTCCAAGAAGTGTGACATTGAAAAAGAAATAGAATTATTAGAGACTCAAATTAGTTAATAACTTGAGCCAAAATTAATGAGAATTTTATCAAATGAAGTACATTAACGAAATCATGTCTATTGGTTTTAACTGTGTTCTTACGTGAGGGTGCAAAGTGATGAAATGTTTCTTTTAAATATAAATTATTTACAAAAGCAAACTTTTTTTTAATGGGTGCAAACAAATAAATGAAATAGTTGTAATGTATTTCTTATAACAATTTATTTATATATATTATAGTAACAAGGATATTACAGTTACTGCTTTTTTGTGTGAGTTCATCATTTTGATATCAATATACAAACATGATTATGAAATATAATTATTGTTTATACTAATTTTGCTATCATGAATTACTACATATCATACAAAAGTAGCTCATACATACTCAATATAACTTAGACATACTTAGATTATTGAATTAACATTGTTTGATTAGTTGGCAGACTATCACATTTGGATGACTGGTGCCTACTCAATTAAAATGATGTGCAATGGTCATTACTGCATTATTATTCTTTAACTTATATTTTCTCTTGATGTATTCAAAGAGGCACCTTGCTCAGATCACATTCTCTATTGGAGCTAAAATATAGTTGATAACATCTGAAAAAAGACATAAATGAATTAGTTGTGTGGTCAATGTACCCAAAACGAACAATATTGTGCTGTCTAACAAATAGATTAAGATTAGAAGATACACAATTTTGTTTTAACAGTCACTCACAGTATCACCTCAAAAAATAGAGGAGTAGAAATCAAGGTTAAGTAACACTCACACATGATTGATTTTATATAAACTCGTTTCTAGCTTTCTGTCGCGCGTAGCTGCCCAAACACGCGAGGATTCCAATGACTGCTATACCGAGGCCTAAAACAGTAGCCACAAAATCACCGAAGTCGTAGCTGTGGGCTTCTACCGTGGTGATGCTCAGCAGGCCAAATACCAGCAGGAGTAGCTTGAAATACATTTCTGCAGAGAAATTAACAAATACAAACACTAACTACGCTTTCGTCTAGTAGGTATTTGTCACGTTTAGTACAAAGTGGAAAAGTGTGTTTGTTGTTCGATTCGGAATGTCATTCACACACATGTTTACAAATTCATTCGATCATTCTTTTGCGTTTGGTTTATTCTTGAATAATGACTGGCGTATCCGATTTAGATTTTACATAATCAAATTATGTTGATTCTCCATGGTTGGCAACATCAGATCTAAATGTCATGTCAACAAATGGAAAATTGAAAATGACAGCGTTGGTTCATCGTCAATTTCTTCAATAGATCGTTCTATCATATCAGGAGCCGTTCTCATTTACAACTGTTATTTGGGACATGATATTGGCAACTGTATAAACAGATTTGAGTCGTTTGCCGCGCGGATAGTGGTTGTAAAGCGAGTGTAAACAAGGTCGTAAATAACCTCAATATTTTGATGAGAATAGCTTGAGTTGGGGGTGTGAAGATGAGTTACAATTCTGGCGGGAGCGGGGGCAAGGGCTTCGGGTTCGCGGGGTTTACGATGCCGAAGCGCAACCCGTCGAACGTGTCGTTGCACGCGGTGCCGCCGCCGACGGCGTCGATGCACGCCGTGCCGCCTCCCACGTCCGGGCTCTCGAAGCAGGGCTACTCGACCATGAACTCCATCACCCAGAACGCCGTGACCGGCAACTGGGGCAGCATAGGCAAGAAACGGTCCAAGACAGAGGATGAGTGAGTGGATTTTTGTGAAGTTTCCTTTGCTATTTGTTGGACTTTAAGTCCTTTGAGCTTATCTATAGGATACACAATATTAAGACAACTCTTTTCTCCTATTCTGAATAAAACATTCCTATAAGATTTGCCAGTTGAAGTTCTTATTTTCATCACTACTATGGTTGTTGTCTTAGAGCTATTATTATCTATTTTAAAGTGCTTGTTATTTCTGTATAAAGTAGTTTTGACATTCTTTATCAGTTTGTATAAGGTCAGATCTCCTTCCTCCGTATTTAGTGAGAATAATGCAAAAACCAAACCTATCTAAAATAAAGATAAAGTCAATATTTGTAGAATGAAATAGAACATGATGCAGAATGGCTGAATATTTTTAGGAAGAGTAGAATTTGTTAGAGGTGTGCACCAATAGACATATATAGTACATGTAGATCTGCTTTACAGGTATTTTGATGAAGATGACGAGCCGCCAACTCCAGCTCTAGCATACATCCCAGCTCCAGGGAGCCCTAGTTATGAGGCAGCATCCAGTTCTAAGGTTTGTATATTTTGCCCTGAATAAATGAAAAAAAAAAAACATGGGACCAATCTTAAGTTACAATGCATACTGTAATTTTGTTGTTCTTATTTTTTACTATTACTATATCGGTCCCCTTTAAGGATTTATGGCAGTATGCCAGGCAAATACAAATCATTTGTATCAAAAATAATTTTATTTCAGACTAAAGGTGGCTTGTCTGATGTTAATCAGTCACTGTAGCTTAAAGCTATTTGTAAAACCATTAACATGTTGACATTTAAATCTCCAGAAAGATGAAGAAGATGACGAAGACCCTCTCGATGCATATATGGCAGGCCTGGAGCAGCAAGCTGCGAAGGACCTGGTAGCTAGCAAGGAGAATGAGGCTAGCGGGAAGGGTGATAGTGGACGCGGAACTCGTGGAGACATTGATGACCTGGATGATGAGGAGAGCTATTATAAGTTAGTTTTTATGTTTTGTATGTTTTGTAAACAAACAAAGGGGCAGTAAGTAAGTAAAGCTTGGCATTGAGACGTAATGTTAACAAATCAATCATAACATGCTTATTTGTTGACATGCTCATTGAACTTAGAGTCTTGCTTTTGATACCAATCATTAAGAGAGTTATTGTGATTACTATATGTCACTACAAACTTTGTATGAGTATTGCCTAATGATTGATGAATTCTATTCCACAGGTATATGGAAGAGAATCCTTTGAATGAGGGTGATGATGGATCTGATTTAGAAATTGAATATGATGAAGACGGAAACCCAATTGCTCCTCCCAAAAAGAAATTCATTGACCCCTTGCCTCCTATTGATCACTCTGAGATTGAGTATGAGCCTTTTGAGAAGAACTTCTACACACCCCACGAGGACATTGAGAAGCTGACCCCAGCTCAGGTTGAGGAGTTGAAGAAGAATTTGGGAGTGAAGGTAAAAAAGAAGTTTGCAACAATCTTTTCTGATTAATAATGTTTTTATTATAAAATTAATTAGATTTATTAGTTTTAGATTTGTTGCTTGAACACAAATGGTTGCTTAATACACAACATTAACTAAATATCAAGAATTTGAGGCAGTTCAACTCAAAGGAAACTGTGCTCAAGTTGTTGGTACTGGAATAAGATTTAAATTGAACATGTTCATACGTTTTTGTCTAGATATCAGGTCCGGACCCGCCGAAGCCGGTGAGCAGCTTCGGGCACCTGGGCTTCGACGAGCAGCTGATGAAGGCTATCCGGCGCTCCGAGTACACGCAGCCCACGCCCGTGCAGGCGGCCGGCGTGCCCGCCGCGCTCTCCGGCAGGGATCTTATAGGTAAACAAAAAACAAATGTGTTTAACGAGCTCAGATGAGACGCTTAAATTTAACGAGCTGCGATGAGATTATTATATTATGATGTCTACTCGGTAGAGTCAATATTTCGAACCGGTGGTAATTTTTGTTTGTACTGACGCTTTTTGAAGCCCTTATGAATGTTGTCCCATGGGTGACCCAAAACTAATGTATCAACTGTGTTGTTCCTCAACTAGCACGTCTTGAAAGGCGACTACTGCTTTTATTCTCGGTTGAATGTGGTTATAAAAGATTATCGCGTCTTTAACTCTGCCTTCCCCTTCAGGGATAGCAGGCGTTATGGTATGTATGTATGTATGTATGAATATGAATAAAGAATTCATTTAATTTCAATCGAGATTTGATTTCCCTTTGGACTTAATCATTAAAAATAAAAAATTAACCATATTAAACGGTAATAATATTTCTTACCAGGAATCGCTCGGACGGGTTCGGGTAAAACAGCGGCGTTCCTATGGCCTCTGTTAGTGCACATAATGGATCAAAAGGAACTGGCGCCTGGAGACGGGCCTATAGGCCTCATCCTAGCGCCTACGAGAGAATTAGCGCAGCAGGTTAGCGAATGTTGCAATGGAATAATCTTAATATATCAACAATAAATTGGATGCACTTTATGTTCACAAATGTCTATGTATTAAGTGCGACATTTCCTCTCTAATTTTTTTCTTCAGATTCGATAGATTTTTTTTTTTTATGGATAAACATATGTTCTAGAATTTTTTTTGGATTTGGTCTTTGGTGGTTGGATTATTTATTAAAAAGTGTGTTAAGGTGGTTTGTGTAGCGGTGGTAGCTCAATAGTAAGGACACGCGCCTCTTAACCGAGGAATGCGGGCTCAAACCCGGGCATGTACCTCTGGATTTTTCAAATCTATGTACGTATTTATACCACTAGCTCGACGCTGAGGGAAAACATCGTGATGAAACCTGCAAATTCAAACAACTTTGGATTTGTAACCATGATCCAAAAATTGTCTGGTTCCCCTATCTTAGAGTTACGAAGGTCAGATCGGCAGTCGCTTCAATGTAATTACCAGACTCGCTAAATCCTGGATCATGGTCTAAGCGGACCCTGTCTAAGCACGGGACATAACGCTAGGAAGATGATGTGTTAAGGTGGTTTGTATGTCTAACTAACTTAATAATGTTCATATGTATTATTTTTTCCATTATTAGATTTATATGGAAGCGAAGAGGTTTGGCAAAGTTTACAACATTAGATGCGTTTGCTGCTACGGTGGCGGATCCAAATGGGAACAAACCAAAGCCTTAGAAGGTGATTATTATTAATTATTTATTTATATTTTTCATACAGTATTTTCATTATCACATTATATCCTTTGAGTTATGCTTAGAGTAAAATTGATGTCGTTTTGTAGGAGGTGGCGCTGAAATAATAGTGGGTACTCCAGGCCGGGTCATTGACCTTATTAAATGTAAAGCGACTAATCTGAGAAGAGTAACATATTTAGTACTTGACGAGGCTGATAGAATGTTCGATATGGGTTTCGGTAAGTTTCACTTCCTTTTTTATGATCATTGAAAAGGCATTAGTAAGCTTATTTATATTTACCAATCACTAATTATACTATTTACTGTCTTGATGATAACTATAATATTTTTTGTTAATGGTTATGTGTAACAATTGCATAGTTTTAATAAGTATAGTTGTCGAAAGTGTGTAACTCAACGTTGTGTAGCTTTTCAGTGGAAAAATAGGAAACAACACGTTGGGTGCCAAAAGTTATATTGGCGCCCAACGTGTTAATCTTGTTAATTACATGTTTTTTTAGAAATAATCAACTTGTGTCTATTATTCTAATTCATTGTTTGATTGTTTAGAGCCACAAGTGCGGTCTATCTGCGCACACGTGCGGCCGGACCGCCAAGCGTTGCTGTTCTCGGCGACATTCCCGCGGCGCATTGAGAGGCTTGCGCGAGACGCGCTTCACGACCCCGTGCGGGTGCAGCACGGTGCTGCCGGTGAAGCCTGCGACCTGGTCACACAGCATGTCAGGTAATCTTAGATTACGTGCTAGATGCATGCCAATATGAACTCTAAAGCTATGTACTGTATATATGATTTAATTTAGATTCTATCGATTTTTGCTTATGTTTTTTTTTTTTTTCAGAATATTCTCTAAACCTGAAGAAAAATGGACGTGGCTTTTACAGAATTTGGTCGACTTTCTATCAAGCGGAAGTGTTCTTATTTTCGTGACAAAGAAGGTTATAAATTATTACTAACACAAAATTTAGTGTAAATTTTTCTTATACTCTTATTAGTGTATATGTATCTTATATTATTATATTTACTTTACTACTTATATAAAAAGCTAAAGAACATGTTTGTTGGTTGAACGCGCTAGTCTCAGAAACTACTGGTCTAAATTGAAAAAATATTTTTTTGTACATTTATCGAGGAAGATCATAGGCTTCCCGCTCCCGTAGGAATACGGGGTTAAATATAGCCTTTGTTACTCGCTGATGAAGTAGCTTTCCATTAGTGAAAGAATTATTCAGATCGGTCCAGTAGTTGCAGAGTCTATTCAATGCAAACAAACAAACAAATATCAAATCTTTCCTCTTTATAATATTAGTAAGTATATACTAGACAAACCACCAATATCTGGTGGTTTGTCTTTCATAGAGAATGCAGTTCAATATAAAAGAAAAAAATACACTTACTAGAGGGGTGGCTGCAGAAGCTTAGTAAGCATGGGTGCCTCCCAGAATGGGAATAGGGATGTTGACTGACACGTCAATTAAGATACTTTTTAAAAGCTATCAAAACGCAATCACTGCATAGATTTTGTATGGGCTTGTCGGTTTATGACGTCACTAGTTTGTCTAGTCAACTGACAAAATATCAAACAGATTTTGTAAAATTAAAAATCGTAGACTCAATATGATTTATAATCGATAACTTTTTACAGTATATTTCGATACTTTCTTTTACGGATTTGATATTTTAAAATTAAATATAAATGGTGTCAACATCCCTATTGTAGGGGGGTTACCTCAAACAGCCAAGAGTGGAATGCTACAGACACAACCTACTCAAATGAATTGGTCTTCTCAGCTGGATGCAGAGGCGACGGCTGCCAACTTGGGCGTGCAGCAGTACGACGCGCTGCTGCTGCACGGCGACATGGAGCAGGCGGACCGCAACAAGGTCATCACCGCGTTCAAGCGCCGCGAGAACAACATACTCGTCGCGACCGATGTTGCCGGTGAGGTGGTTGTGCTGTGCGGAGTGGGGGTAGAAGGGAGACCAGAAGAGGGAGGGGGGAAATAAGGGAGAGGGGAAGATGCGAAGAGAGAAGGGAGAAGGGAGAAGGGAAGAAGAAAGGAGAAGGAGAGAAGAAAGATAAAGGTGGAGAAGAAAGATAAAGGTGGAGAGAGAAGGAGCGAGGAAGGAAGAGGCGGTAAAAAGAGGGGAGAGAGGTAGATGAAAGAGAGAAAGCGAGGGAGAATGTTGAGTGTTGTGAAAAAGAGAAAAGGAAATTGAGGAAGGAATAAAATAGATCTAAAACATATTTTATAAATGGATTGTTGTAATATTTCGTAGCCCGCGGTTTGGATATCCCGCACATCCGCACGGTGGTGAACTACAGCGTCGCGCGCGACATCGACACGCACACGCACCGCGTGGGGCGCACGGGGCGCGCGGGCGTGCGCGGCGCCGCCTACACGCTGCTGGAGCGCGCGCGCGACAAGGACTTCGCCGGCCACCTGCTGCGCAACCTCGAGGGCGCGCACCAGGTACGACACGTAGCGACACGCGACAGCGACACGCGACGCGCGACAGCGACACGCACACGCACCGCGTGGGGCGCACGGGGCGCGCGGGCGTGCGCGGCGCCGCCTACACGCTGCTGGAGCGCGCGCGCGACAAGGACTTCGCCGGCCACCTGCTGCGCAACCTCGAGGGCGCGCACCAGGTACGACACGTAGCGACACGCGACAGCGACACGCGACGCGCGACAGCGACACGCACACGCACCGCGTGGGGCGCACGGGGCGCGCGGGCGTGCGCGGCGCCGCCTACACGCTGCTGGAGCGCGCGCGCGACAAGGACTTCGCCGGCCACCTGCTGCGCAACCTCGAGGGCGCGCACCAGGTACGACACGTAGCGACACGCGACAGCGACACGCGACGCGCGACAGCGACACGCACACGCACCGCGTGGGGCGCACGGGGCGCGCGGGCGTGCGCGGCGCCGCCTACACGCTGCTGGAGCGCGCGCGCGACAAGGACTTCGCCGGCCACCTGCTGCGCAACCTCGAGGGCGCGCACCAGGTACGACACGTAGCGACACGCGACAGCGACACGCGACGCGCGACAGCGACACGCACACGCACCGCGTGGGGCGCACGGGGCGCGCGGGGCGTGCGCGGCGCCGCCTACACGCTGCTGGAGCGCGCGCGCGACAAGGACTTCGCCGGCCACCTGCTGCGCAACCTCGAGGGCGCGCACCAGGTACGACACGTAGCGACACGCGACAGCGACACGCGACGCGCGACAGCGACACGCACACGCACCGCGTGGGGCGCACGGGGCGCGCGGGCGTGCGCGGCGCCGCCTACACGCTGCTGGAGCGCGCGCGCGACAAGGACTTCGCCGGCCACCTGCTGCGCAACCTCGAGGGCGCGCACCAGGTACGACACGTAGCGACACGCGACAGCGACACGCGACGCGCGACAGCGACACGCACACGCACCGCGTGGGGCGCACGGGGCGCGCGGGCGTGCGCGGCGCCGCCTACACGCTGCTGGAGCGCGCGCGCGACAAGGACTTCGCCGGCCACCTGCTGCGCAACCTCGAGGGCGCGCACCAGGTACGACACGTAGCAACACGCGACAGCGACACGCGACGCGCGACAGCGACACGCACACGCACCGCGTGGGGCGCACGGGGCGCGCGGGCGTGCGCGGCGCCGCCTACACGCTGCTGGAGCGCGCGCGCGACAAGGACTTCGCCGGCCACCTGCTGCGCAACCTCGAGGGCGCGCACCAGGTACGACACGTAGCGACACGCGACAGCGACACGCGACGCGCGACAGCGACACGCACACGCACCGCGTGGGGGCGCACGGGGCGCGCGGGCGTGCGCGGCGCCGCCTACACGCTGCTGGAGCGCGCGCGCGACAAGGACTTCGCCGGCCACCTGCTGCGCAACCTCGAGGGCGCGCACCAGGTACGACACGTAGCGACACGCGACAGCGACACGCGACGCGCGACAGCGACACGCACACGCACCGCGTGGGGCGCACGGGGCGCGCGGGGCGTGCGCGGCGCCGCCTACACGCTGCTGGAGCGCGCGCGCGACAAGGACTTCGCCGGCCACCTGCTGCGCAACCTCGAGGGCGCGCACCAGGTACGACACGTAGCGACACGCGACAGCGACACGCGACGCGCGACAGCGACACGCACACGCACCGCGTGGGGCGCACGGGGCGCGCGGGCGTGCGCGGCGCCGCCTACACGCTGCTGGAGCGCGCGCGCGACAAGGACTTCGCCGGCCACCTGCTGCGCAACCTCGAGGGCGCGCACCAGGTACGACACGTAGCGACACGCGACAGCGACACGCGACGCGCGACAGCGACACGCACACGCACCGCGTGGGGCGCACGGGGCGCGCGGGCGTGCGCGGCGCCGCCTACACGCTGCTGGAGCGCGCGCGCGACAAGGACTTCGCTGGCCACCTGCTGCGCAACCTCGAGGGCGCGCACCAGGTACGACACGTAGCGACACGCGACAGCGACACGCGACGCGCGACAGCGACACGCACACGCACCGCGTGGGGCGCACGGGGCGCGCGGGCGTGCGCGGCGCCGCCTACACGCTGCTGGAGCGCGCGCGCGACAAGGACTTCGCCGGCCACCTGCTGCGCAACCTCGAGGGCGCGCACCAGGTACGACACGTAGCGACACGCGACAGCGACACGCGACGCGCGACAGCGACACGCACACGCACCGCGTGGGGCGCACGGGGCGCGCGGGCGTGCGCGGCGCCGCCTACACGCTGCTGGAGCGCGCGCGCGACAAGGACTTCGCCGGCCACCTGCTGCGCAACCTCGAGGGCGCGCACCAGGTACGACACGTAGCGACACGCGACAGCGACACGCGACGCGCGACAGCGACACGCACACGCACCGCGTGGGGCGCACGGGGCGCGCGGGCGTGCGCGGCGCCGCCTACACGCTGCTGGAGCGCGCGCGCGACAAGGACTTCGCCGGCCACCTGCTGCGCAACCTCGAGGGCGCGCACCAGGTACGACACGTAGCGACACGCGACAGCGACACGCGACGCGCGACAGCGACACGCACACGCACCGCGTGGGGCGCACGGGGCGCGCGGGCGTGCGCGGCGCCGCCTACACGCTGCTGGAGCGCGCGCGCGACAAGGACTTCGCCGGCCACCTGCTGCGCAACCTCGAGGGCGCGCACCAGGTACGACACGTAGCGACACGCGACAGCGACACGCGACGCGCGACAGCGACACGCACACGCACCGCGTGGGGCGCACGGGGCGCGCGGGCGTGCGCGGCGCCGCCTACACGCTGCTGGAGCGCGCGCGCGACAAGGACTTCGCCGGCCACCTGCTGCGCAACCTCGAGGGCGCGCACCAGGTACGACACGTAGCGACACGCGACAGCGACACGCGACGCGCGACAGCGACACGCACACGCACCGCGTGGGGCGCACGGGGCGCGCGGGCGTGCGCGGCGCCGCCTACACGCTTGCTGGAGCGCGCGCGCGACAAGGACTTCGCCGGCCACCTGCTGCGCAACCTCGAGGGCGCGCACCAGGTACGACACGTAGCGACACGCGACAGCGACACGCGACGCGCGACAGCGACACGCACACGCACCGCGTGGGGCGCACGGGGCGCGCGGGCGTGCGCGGCGCCGCCTACACGCTGCTGGAGCGCGCGCGCGACAAGGACTTCGCCGGCCACCTGCTGCGCAACCTCGAGGGCGCGCACCAGGTACGACACGTAGCGACACGCGACAGCGACACGCGACGCGCGACAGCGACACGCACACGCACCGCGTGGAGCGCACGGGGCGCGCGGGCGTGCGCGGCGCCGCCTACACGCTGCTGGAGTGCGCGCGCGACAAGGACTTCGCCGGCCACCTGCTGCGCAACCTCGAGGGCGCGCACCAGGTACGACACGTAGCGACACGCGACAGCGACACGCGACGCGCGACAGCGACACGCACACGCACCGCGTGGGGCGCACGGGGCGCGCGGGCGTGCGCGGCGCCGCCTACACGCTGCTGGAGCGCGCGCGCGACAAGGACTTCGCCGGCCACCTGCTGCGCAACCTCGAGGGCGCGCACCAGGTACGACACGTAGCGACACGCGACAGCGACACGCGACGCGCGACAGCGACACGCACACGCACCGCGTGGGGCGCACGGGGCGCGCGGGGCGTGCGCGGCGCCGCCTACACGCTGCTGGAGCGCGCGCGCGACAAGGACTTCGCCGGCCACCTGCTGCGCAACCTCGAGGGCGCGCACCAGGTACGACACGTAGCGACACGCGACAGCGACACGCGACGCGCGACAGCGACACGCACACGCACCGCGTGGGGCGCACGGGGCGCGCGGGCGTGCGCGGCGCCGCCTACACGCTGCTGGGGCGCGCGCGCGACAAGGACTTCGCCGGCCACCTGCTGCGCAACCTCGAGGGCGCGCACCAGGTACGACACGTAGCGACACGCGACAGCGACACGCGACGCGCGACAGCGACACGCACACGCACCGCGTGGGGCGCACGGGGCGCGCGGGCGTGCGCGGCGCCGCCTACACGCTGCTGGAGCGCGCGCGCGACAAGGACTTCGCCGGCCACCTGCTGCGCAACCTCGAGGGCGCGCACCAGGTACGACACGTAGCGACACGCGACAGCGACACGCGACGCGCGACAGCGACACGCACACGCACCGCGTGGGGCGCACGGGGCGCGCGGGCGTGCGCGGCGCCGCCTACACGCTGCTGGAGCGCGCGCGCGACAAGGACTTCGCCGGCCACCTGCTGCGCAACCTCGAGGGCGCGCACCAGGTACGACACGTAGCGACACGCGACAGCGACACGCGACGCGCGACAGCGACACGCACACGCACCGCGTGGGGCGCACGGGGCGCGCGGGCGTGCGCGGCGCCGCCTACACGCTGCTGGAGCGCGCGCGCGACAAGGACTTCGCCGGCCACCTGCTGCGCAACCTCGAGGGCGCGCACCAGGTACGACACGTAGCGACACGCGACAGCGACACGCGACGCGCGACAGCGACACGCACACGCACCGCGTGGAGCGCACGGGGCGCGCGGGCGTGCGCGGCGCCGCCTACACGCTGCTGGAGCGCGCGCGCGACAAGGACTTCGCCGGCCACCTGCTGCGCAACCTCGAGGGCGCGCACCAGGTACGACACGTAGCGACACGCGACAGCGACACGCGACGCGCGACAGCGACACGCACACGCACCGCGTGGGGCGCACGGGGCGCGCGGGCGTGCGCGGCGCCGCCTACACGCTGCTGGAGCGCGCGCGCGACAAGGACTTCGCCGGCCACCTGCTGCGCAACCTCGAGGGCGCGCACCAGGTACGACACGTAGCGACACGCGACAGCGACACGCGACGCGCGACAGCGACACGCACACGCACCGCGTGGGGCGCACGGGGCGCGCGGGCGTGCGCGGCGCCGCCTACACGCTGCTGGAGCGCGCGCGCGACAAGGACTTCGCCGGCCACCTGCTGCGCAACCTCGAGGGCGCGCACCAGGTACGACACGTAGCGACACGCGACAGCGACACGCGACGCGCGACAGCGACACGCACACGCACCGCGTGGGGCGCACGGGGCGCGCGGGCGTGCGCGGCGCCGCCTACACGCTGCTGGGGCGCGCGCGCGACAAGGACTTCGCCGGCCACCTGCTGCGCAACCTCGAGGGCGCGCACCAGGTACGACACGTAGCGACACGCGACAGCGACACGCGACGCGCGACAGCGACACGCACACGCACCGCGTGGGGCGCACGGGGCGCGCGGGCGTGCGCGGCGCCGCCTACACGCTGCTGGAGCGCGCGCGCGACAAGGACTTCGCCGGCCACCTGCTGCGCAACCTCGAGGGCGCGCACCAGGTACGACACGTAGCGACACGCGACAGCGACACGCGACGCGCGACAGCGACACGCACACGCACCGCGTGGGGCGCACGGGGCGCGCGGGCGTGCGCGGCGCCGCCTACACGCTGCTGGAGCGCGCGCGCGACAAGGACTTCGCCGGCCACCTGCTGCGCAACCTCGAGGGCGCGCACCAGGTACGACACGTAGCGACACGCGACAGCGACACGCGACGCGCGACAGCGACACGCACACGCACCGCGTGGGGCGCACGGGGCGCGCGGGCGTGCGCGGCGCCGCCTACACGCTGCTGGAGCGCGCGCGCGACAAGGACTTCGCCGGCCACCT
Organism: Glyphodes perspectalis; assembly: GCA_951394215.1. Lineage (NCBI taxonomy): Eukaryota > Metazoa > Arthropoda > Insecta > Lepidoptera > Crambidae > Glyphodes > Glyphodes perspectalis. The sequence goes on along the minus strand of OX596209.1, from coordinate 1,347,526 downwards.
GCTGCGCAACCTCGAGGGCGCGCACCAGGTACGACACGTAGCGACACGCGACAGCGACACGCGACGCGCGACAGCGACACGCACACGCACCGCGTGGGGCGCTGTGATGTGACTCGTCTCATGCGACTTGGCTTAGGACGCGACCTGCGATGCAATTTACGACGCAACTTACAATGCTACCTGCGACACTGAAACTGCAACGTGCAGTCAAAGTGCCCCGGGTGTTTTGCTTAATGTGACAGATATAAAATCATATCCTGCAGAGATTACGTTTACGTTAGGCGATTATAATGGTGTACCGTGCCGTGTGCAGGAGGTGCCGGAGGAGCTGGTGGGCCTGGCGATGCAGTCGGCCTGGTTCCGCAAGTCGCGCTTCAAGAAGGGCAAGGGCAAGAACCTCAACATCGGCGGCTGCGGCTTAGGGTCAGTGCTTGCTTATATTTTAGCGTACGTTCACATCTGCTGCTGTCAGTTTGTAAGCGTATTAGATAAGAAAAAACGTGATACTGAGTATGTTTGTTACTTTTTCGCGTCTTAACTATTCAAGCGATGATCACGAATTTCGGCCAACTGGATGAACGAATGAATGAGTCAATGGCTGATTGAGCGTGTATGATGAATGCGTCTATGGACGAACAAATGATCATAAAAAACAATAATTAAATGTATGAACGAATTACATAATGCAGTGTTTTTCAATCTGTGGGTCGAGAGCCTCAGTGGGGTCGCTGTGCCGTACACGGGGGTTGCCGGCAAAAGAAAACCTTAATTTACGTTACGGTAACTTTTTAGGTATAAAGAGCGGCCCGGGCTGCCGCAACATGTGGAGGAGACGCCATCAGCCGGCGGGGAGAAGCCGGCGGGACACGGGCCGGCCACCGACCGCCTCGCCTCGCTCAAGCAGGCCTTCCGCTCGCAGTACAACCAGGTAAAAAAGCACTACTGTGTTTGTTTACGTTGTTACGTCTCGTTAAAGGTGGCTTCTCACGGCGCGATATATCACAAATCGCGCCGCGCCAGCTCGCGCCTACGCGCCGTGTGAAGGTAGTGGCTCGAGGCGACGCGGGCTAGCGTGAGCAAGCGCGTCCGATCCGATTGAAGTCGGTAACTTCAAAGGCGCGGGCCGGCGCGGCGTCGTGGTTCTGCGCCTTTTTACAGACGGTTTTCGGGCCTCGAGTTAAAACTCATTACCCGGGCTTCTTCTTCGGTATCACGGTAAATTAATATGTTCGTGGGTAACAAATTTCGATGATCGATGATTGGTAACAAATAAATAAATTCTCCAGACTGACACATCAATTTTCTAGTTCCAAACTAAGCTTATGATTGTGCTATGGATACTAGGTGAACGGATAGACATACTTAAATACGTTTATAAACATCCATGACTCGAGTACAAATTTCCATGTTCATCACACGAAACATTTC
>OX596209.1:898621-1345898 GCA_951394215.1 Glyphodes perspectalis | reverse complement strand
ACACGCACCGCGTGGGGCGCACGGGGCGCGCGGGCGTGCGCGGCGCCGCCTACACGCTGCTGGAGCGCGCGCGCGACAAGGACTTCGCCGGCCACCTGCTGCGCAACCTCGAGGGCGCGCACCAGGTACGACACGTAGCGACACGCGACAGCGACACGCGACGCGCGACAGCGACACGCACACGCACCGCGTGGGGCGCACGGGGCGCGCGGGCGTGCGCGGCGCCGCCTACACGCTGCTGGAGCGCGCGCGCGACAAGGACTTCGCCGGCCACCTGCTGCGCAACCTCGAGGGCGCGCACCAGGTACGACACGTAGCGACACGCGACAGCGACACGCGACGCGCGACAGCGACACGCACACGCACCGCGTGGGGCGCTGTGATGTGACTCGTCTCATGCGACTTGGCTTAGGACGCGACCTGCGATGCAATTTACGACGCAACTTACAATGCTACCTGCGACACTGAAACTGCAACGTGCAGTCAAAGTGCCCCAGGTGTTTTGCTTAATGTGACAGATATAAAAGCATATCCTGCAGAGATTACGTTTACGTTAGGCGATTATAATGGTGTACCGTGCCGTGTGCAGGAGGTGCCGGAGGAGCTGGTGGGCCTGGCGATGCAGTCGGCCTGGTTCCGCAAGTCGCGCTTCAAGAAGGGCAAGGGCAAGAACCTCAACATCGGCGGTTGCGGCTTAGGGTCAGTGCTTGCTTACATTTTAGCGTACGTTTACATCTGCTGCTGTCAGTTTGTAAGCGTATTAGATAAGAAAAACGTGATACTGAGTATGTTTGTTACTTTTTCGCGTCTCAACTATTCAAGCGATGATCACGAATTTCGGCCAACTGGATGAACGAATGAATGAGTGAATGGCTGATTGAGCGTGTATGATGAATGCGAACGTGAATAGACGAACGAATGATCGTATAAAATATTAATTAAATGTATGAACGAATTACATAATGCAGTGTTTTTTAATCTGTGGGTCGTGGGGTCACTGTGCCGTACTCGGGGTTTGCCGGCAAAAGGAAACCTTAATTGACGTTACGGTAATTTTTTTAGGTATAAAGAGCGGCCCGGGCTGCCGCAACACGTGGAGGAGACGCCATCAGCCGGCGGGGAGAAGCCGGCGGGACACGGGCCGGCCACCGACCGCCTCGCCTCGCTCAAGCAGGCCTTCCGCTCGCAGTACAACCAGGTAAAAAAGTACTACTGTGTTTGTTTACGTTGTTACGTCTCGTTAAAGGTGGCTTCTCACGGCGCGATATATCACAAGTCGCGCCGCGCCAGCTCGCGACTACGCGCCGTGTGAAGGTAGTGGCTCGAGGCGACGCGGGCTAGCGTGAGCAAGCGCGTCCGATCCGATTGAAGTCGGTAATTTCAAAGGCGCGGGCCGGCGCGGCGTCGCGGTTCTGCGCCTTTTTGCAGGCGGTTTTCGGGCCTCGAGTTAAAACTCATTACCCGGGCTTCTTCTTCGGTATCACTGGTACCGAGCGGCTGGGGTCCCTTTAAGTCAAAGAGTCCCCTCTCGCGCTTATCCGGCGCGCGCGCCATGCTGCGCCCGTGAGAGCCCGTAAATTAATATGTTCGTGGGTAACAAATTTCGATGATCGATGATTGGTTACAAATAAATAAATTCTTCAGACTGACACATCAATTTTCTAGTTCCAAACTAAACTTATGATTGTGCTATGGATACTAGGTGAACGGATAGACATATTTAAATACGTTTATAAACATCCATGACTCGAGTACAAATGTCCATGTTCATTACACGAAACATTTCTTCCTTGCGGGATCCGAACCCGCGACTTTTGGTTTCGTGGCTAAGATCTCTAACCACTCGACCAACGGGCCTGTATTCTTAAACTAGGGGGCCCTCTAGATAGTGGGGGCCCTGGGCACTTTAAAAGAGGGGATTGAGTATTTGCTGAGTTGCATACCACCACGGATCAAAGAAATACCGCTGTCCCCAGTTCACGGCGTCGTCGGACCACTCGTGGGAGCAGACGCGCGCGAGCATGGAGCCGGGCGTGCACGCGCCGGCCGCGCCCTCCCCCCCCGCCGGGCGCACCCGCCGCCGCAGACGCACGCGGTCGCGCGCGCCGGGGCGGCAAGCGGAGTCGCTGGGAGTAGCCGCTCGGGTACGGGTGACGTATATATGGCTGGTATACTCAAAGTATCTTTCGTGGAGGGGTCCACGCAAATAGGTACTGACTATAAATAATCATAAAAATAAACTGGCGTTTGGTAATTTTAGGGTTCCGTCAAATATTCCGCTTCCTAAAAGGGTTCCCTAGCCGAAAAAGTTGGAGAACCGCCGGTGTATGCTTTCTGTATAGTTGGAGAAATATAAATAGGCCTGGACAGTAGCCGGGGCACCAGATTCTTTGCCATAGACAGCAAAACTATCGATCGGCGATAGCATGACTATAGATTGTACTATTGATATAAATAAAGAGAATTTGAATTTGAAATTCGATAGGATCAATAGACTAGATAGTTTTGATATGATCGATAGCTATCGTCAGAATGTTCAATCGAAAGGGGAGCCAAAAACTTTAATGTTAGGGATAACTTTAACGTTAAAGTTTAGTTTAAAGTTTCCGGAGCTAATGATAAAACTTTCGAGTTTTTCCGCTAAATTCGGAAAAACTCGAAAAGAAAACTTTATTGTTGACTTTATACCTTTTCACATGACGTTGCTTCTGTTTTAGTTCGACTTCTGGAAGATATCTGCCGCGCACCGCCCGCCGGCAAGCCGGGCGGCCTGCCGGCGGCAATGTACAGGAGGCTCGAGGGATTAGCGGCGTGCGAGCGACAAGCTGTGGTCTTTGAAATGGACACATGCGTACCGATAGTTACGTTATCAATTCGACAGGGATACTGATTATGGTTCATTTGTGGATAGGAAATATTGTTGAAGCCGTTTGTGAATCTACACAAATAGATTAGTAATTAAATGTAATCATTCACTACAGCAGAATACATTTGTTATATAAAATAACTCTTTAAGCTACGTCTCTGTTTTCCCATTTACTAGCATGTAAAATAACGTTAAACCATGTCTCCCTCATCAAAAATTAAGATACGCTATCCATAAATGAAATATCATTGATCGGAATATTGATAAAATAGAAATACTAGACAATTTGTAAAAAGGGTAAATAGTTTTTGCAGTTTAATGAAGATGATTGGTTCAAAATTAAGCATGTTCACATTTCTTTATTAATTAAAATTATCCTGTTATAGAAAAATAAGGGTTAATAATATTCATAAGAATAATGAAATAGTCTCATTGTCAAATATGAAATAACCATTCTGTATATTTAAATTTGAATTTAAAACACGTATAGATATTAAATACCGCACGATACAAAGTAGCTTAATTACCTAATAGTTTGAAAAAATATATGTAAAAATACAGATTTATATTGGGAATGTTATATGATAGTGTAAAGTGTTTGTATGTGGTCAAGTGTATATGTGTGTATAACTTCCGAATTAGCTATGTCCGTACAGATAGACTGCTTTTTATGAAATTTGGTATTTGTTTCCTTAATCTAAAATAGATATAGGTTAACGGGCCTTAATATCCGGAAATCATTTGTTTTTATATCAGTGAGGCGACTCACAAGTAGAATGAGGGTTTTTGGAATTAAAACATCCAAAAGATGGCGTCACTGTGACTTGCGGTCTTGTCACCCTCCTCATTGGTTAGTTGTCAGACCAAACTGACATGCTTTCAACAAGGAGCCAATAGTGACAGTGATAAGACCACGAGACTCTCTCGTGCCATCTGGCGGTTTTTGTATTTTTGAAAACCCTCATTGGATTGGCTATAGATCAATAAAATAACCCATTCCTTATTTCGGAAGGTACTTAAACCGTCGGCAATAGACAAACCGCCATGTTGATTATTTGTGAAGTAGGTAGGATACCAAATATTATACGGCAACTACGTAAACATCGCATGTTAAGTACAAAATATTTACTCGTCAATTAAGTCACGTAGACTGAAAACTCAGATTCCATGTTAGCCCAAGTTATTGTTGAATATGTAATATATCATTGATATTTCTTTGTTGTAGTTAGCTCCTCATATTTATGATAGGGATGATGACTGCATTAAAAGACTATAATTCTGTTTAGTCCGTCAGTTAGATTATACAAAAATACTATATACATATTTTCGCTTTATCAAATTAACAAAAAATCACAAAGATAAACAGCATCAAAGTTTTGGTTTGGGGGCTTGCGACGTCACTATTAAGTAAAAATTTTACGAAATCGTGCCGTCACGCGCAACTTGAATGCATTGTATCTCCGTCAATGTTTGTTTGACAAATAAAAAAATAATACATATTCAATATTTTTTTACAATATAACTGACTGACTTAAACAAAATTTTTTAGTCTATTTTATTATTTGTGTATGTCACTGAGCTCCCAAACGAGATACAAAAAGGAGAATTCGAAGTGAGCTGCTAGTATATTGTAACTACTACTTTTTTGTTGTCTTATCACGGACAACGACCACTAAGCCGAAAAAATAATTTCAAATGAGTGAAGTGACGGGCTAAGCGTTAAAGAATAAATATTCTTCGAGCTTTTTTGATGCCTAATCAAAAATCTGTCAATGCAATAACTCAGCGCAGCCAACTACGTAAGTAATAAGTTAATTTAAAATTCCGAGAAAAAAATGGAACGTGACATGCTAAGCGCGGCACTTTTTGAATTCTCCCGGTCCCACTTAGTGCGCTATGAGTTAAGGTTTTGAAGAAGTGACTTAACATTTTGATTTTTATTTAAGTATTCTATTTAGTCCATCAGTGAAAAAAATAAATTCTAACGGTTTTTTTCCTTTTGTCCGGCAAATAAAAAAAAACGAAGATACAACGCGGTAATATTTCGCATGAAAGTTTTAGCTTCTAGGGACTTCAAAGCTCCCGGTTCCAAAACGATCATATCTTGGTTAATTTTCGAGTCTGATAAAGCAATAAATACATGTTCAATATTTTTTAATAGTCTACTTTTACCCATGAATGTTTTATGTATATTGACGGTGGAGCGCAGTGTTACACATGTATAATTTGTAGGCTAGTCTCCTCACACTACACGCACTCTCTTATTCCGTTAAGCACATCGGTATGTTGATATGCAAAATTAGCAACCAATCGTCTCTACTTTACACATGTGTATAAACCAATGTGTTAGAATGAACTAACAATCCTGTCGTATTTTATGTGAATTACTTTTATTTTGTAAATAGGAATAAAGTGATATTTAAGACGGAATTGCGTTTTATTTATTTTTCTCTGTCCTCTCATCATTACTTAAGTAGTATATTTATGGAATATGGTTGATCAAAATATGAAAGTGAGGTTAGGAAAAATTATATCCATTTTATAAAATTATTTTGTATGTTTGTGTTATAAATACTAATATAATATACAAAAAAAAGTTTATTGTCTTATTTTGTAATTTATTTTAATGTACGAGATTAACGACAATATTTGGCGCCCAACGCGGGGCTTAGTAACGCGGCGTCTTTATGTATAAGCTCCCCGGCTCAAGTTAACCTAAAATCGAAACTTCATAATGAATGTCATAGCTAAACACTAATACCCACATTCTTCTCTATAACGTTGGCAGTAGGTAATTTTCATTGTTTATATTTGAACAATTTTTTCTTAAATAAAACGTCCTCCAATATAAGATAACGCAACTCTTTGAATCCATAATCGCGTTATGGCCTCAAGTTTGATTACAGCAATATAATATGGGGAAGATTAGGCTGTTGAAGCCTTTTTTACTAGCAATCATTTGTACTGGCCGTAAATTCGCTTTGGTGTTCTATAAACAAGATTGATAAAATAAAGATGGTCGTTCATATAATACGAACTCAATATACCTACATTGGCACCCAATGTGTTAGAGATCAACTCGTTTGTATCCAACCAATTGTAAATCAGGATCAGTGTAAAAGTAAGTTAATAACTTAATTATCATTATTTATGTTGTACTTACAATAAAACCAGTTATAGGAAAAATTCATCCATGACTTATAAATTAATATCCAAAGCTATTTACACAAAAAATCTCGAATGGTCTTGTTGAAAAAGTTCCGAATGTAAATTAATTTGCAATCTCAAGATCAGTGTCAAACTTAGATATAATAAGCTCTTATAAGATTTGAAATGGAGTTAATATAACATGATGGAAATATTCCTGCTACGGCCACACTATCACGATAACGCAAAGATTTGATTCCCTATCTTGCTCTACAAAACGTATACTGACAGACACAAATAAAAATCTTCGCGATAGCACGATAATGTATAGTTCAGATTCGCACAACAGCATTAGTTGTGCGAACATTATACTGAAGAGTTTTTTTGTTTGCCTTAACACGCATTGCATCTTAGAAACTACTGGTCCGAATTGAACAAATAGGTATTTTTGTGATGTATAGTTAATCCAAGATGTAGATGGCGGGACGATCTCTCAAATTTCTTGCCAAAGTGGGAAGAAGTGGCACAGTGCAGAGAGGAGTGGCGGTCACAGGGGGAGGCCTTTGCCCAGCAGTGGGATTTAAATGGCTAAAAAAAAATTGATAATTTATTGAGGAAGGCTAAAGGCTATATAATATTAACCTCAAACGCGGGTGAAACCGCGGACACAGCTAGTGTTTATTAAAAATCTTGAGATTTATTTCGAATAATAGACTGACTTCGGTAGTAGGTGTCGATGAATTGGCTTACACCGATGGGTTTCGCTCATAACGGGGTCCGGGCACGCGACGGCTTGTTGTTTTAGCAGAAAACAAATTAAAACTTCTCTCATATCGCGTTCATTCAAATAAACGTTTTGCTCAGAAATTGGGCTACCGTAATGCGGAATTCGGAGTATTATATTTTGGCTGGGGTTGTTTAATTTTTGCAGGTTGTTTTATATACTTGTATAAAAGATAATGTATGACGTATATCAACATTTTCATTATGTATTTAATATCTATCGATATATAGACATTACTTACCTAGATACTTACATTTAGTGTCTGATTAATTTCATGTTCTATTCACGTCGTTATTTGGTTTCGACACCTTGATATGCATCTATCATACGTTCTAATAATCTCAGTTCTAGCGAAACTATTCAACAATAATTCCTACTTAAAAGAGAATGTAATCCAAATGAACCAAGTAAGTAACGATTTAATTGAATACATACCGTATTTGAATGTATGTACCTACATACCTGTCTGCCTGACACGTAGATAATTGCTATTGTAAAGCTCTATGCTTGTCTATCTACATAGTCTGCACATCCTACAATGTAGGTAAACCAATCGTGCGGATGTTCGATATTAATTTAGCCTTTGACAAGAAGTTGGCAAAGTTTCCCGCCGTACGAAGATTGTTATCCGGCCGATAGGCGCAGTTACTATGTAGATCCTCTATAAATTACGTCACAAAGTTGCTATTAGTTTCGGCCAACTGTTGCCAACCACCTCATATTTTCATTTTGCCCTTCACCCTAACTCGGCTAGGTCTTGGCAGCTCATAAGTCTGTTTAATCGCGGTCGTAAATTAAAAAAGCGTGTCTAGTTGCGCACCCAAACTTTGTGAAAACTCTTCTCGAAAATTGGCATCGTTGGAAATTTACTTGAACTATACCTAAGTGAGAAATTAATATAGACTTCGTCTAGACTAGAGTCTTATTACATATTTCATATTTTTTAAATGTAAGTCAATAGAATTAGGCTAATAATATCATTTTTGGGAGTTTATTTGTGATTACTGAATAGGGACACCTACACGACTTGAATAAGGTTCTCGTTAATAACATTCATTATTAGTAGAAGTATGTATTGTGAGTAAAAAAAATATCAAATCATGCAAACTTCTGCACTCAAATGTTCTTTATAGAGTAGCCATAAATAATTAAGCCCCTACATTAAGGAGATGTACGAACATTAAACCAAAATGGAAAAAAACATTCCACGTTAAACTAGCCTGCTGAACTGTAAGACCTAGGTAAAGCTTGTCCTAATTCAAGCTGTTTAACTTTGCCAGAGCATGTGTTACGCTCAAATTGAAAACGAAATGAACTCGGCCCCGTCTGAATCACAGGGGGCATTAAATGCGCGCGCGCCTGCTTAGAACATTCGGTAAAATGTAACTTTAGTTTATAAATCGACTTTACTATATTTTATAAGTAGTGAAAGTTCAATATGTAAGGATAAGGATACGAGTTTTCAGATGCGAGGGCTGTTGATTCAGAACAAACGGTAGAAGTACCTTTGGATTATTAAAACGCGGTAAGCTCGGCAGTGAGGGAAAGTTGTAAAACCTGTTTATTTAAATAGCTACGGATGTGTAACCAAGATGAACTAAAAATGGCTGGTTCCCTGATATAAGGGTTATGAAGGACAGATGCCAATCCCTTCAATGAGATAACCAAACTTTATATAAATAGGACTAAATGATATTCAAGCGAGGTAATTAAGTGGATAGGCAAATATCCCGATAGAAATAAAACAATGACGTTTTACGAGTAAATACAAATCGGAATTTTCGTAATATGTTTAATGTATATACCTGCAAACATATGTTTAGTTTTTCAAAGGGTCCTCCTTCAATTTATCTTAGGTATGGGCAGTGGAGAATGGGACAATAAACGTTAGGAACCTTTATTTGAGTAGCACGTTCGGGGACGGACGTGAAACAGTCCCGTGTAGGTACTTAATTCCTGGTACGTGGCTCGGAGCTGGCGCATTCGCAGTGAGGGGCTAATCAGTCGTTCGGAGCGCCGCTTCGCCTCTTCGTTCACGGATATTTTAATGTTATTTCACATGTAGATATGTCAAAGAGAATTGTTTTGGTAACAATAAATGAGGACAGCACAAAACAATATTTATCCAACAATATAAATCCAATTTAGGGATTTCCTTTGTACTATGACTACGAGAGCCAAGAGAAGACAAAGATTTTCTAGACCACTTAGACTAAAGTTAATCTAGAATAATTTATATTATAAGTTGATTCGTTTGGCAGTCAGTAGGTATGTATTTACGCTTAGTACTTAGACTTGGAACGATTCTGTACAGACATGTTAGTCCATACTACCTACCCACTACGCTAGTACTAGTACCTACTTAACTTCTTAAAGATCATGTTTAAATTCTTAATTAGAGCATCCACTTGATTGGCAGGAAGTAGGTATATGTGCTTACCCTGCAGTGCTGTCAATTAAGCAAGCAAGGGTAATTCTTAGTAACATCTAAAGCAATATGTTATCAAAGTAATCCGATTTAAAATATATCTTAACTACCAAAGGAAGTTCTCGTATAAAACTCAAACTTTTGGTAGTCCTGCAATCGTCCGAACTTTCAGACACAAGATTATAAAAGGGATAAAACGTTCCGTTCTTCGTTTGTACGCCTCAAGGATACGTGTGATAGCGGCTCCTAATAGGTTTTTAATTCGCTGCCGGGCACGCGACGGGCCCAGATAAGCCTCGCGCTGATAGCGGAACTATGTCGGCGTACGACCTCGTTTGTGGGATTGTTTTAACTATTTCGGGTTGCAAGAAGCTATTTCAACGGCCTCGGAGTAGTAAAATGGAAGGGTAGTATTTCATCAGTCTACGGGGCTACGTTTGAGTTTTGAAAGGTGGGCAGAAAAAAATAAGTGAATGCAGCTTAGGTATACTTCTGCGGAAATTGGTAGGGATTCGAAAAGTAGAGATCTTTCAAGAATTGGGAAATATTAAGTGAATACGAAAAATCGAACTAGTTACCAAATGTCGTAATCATGTTCATAAGAATATTTAAGGTATATTTATAGATATACCTACATAGTTACTTAAATTAAGTTTACGCTTTAATTAAGAATATATTGTTAATGGGGCTTGGAGTATTTTTGGACCTTGGACTTTTTATAGCTTTGGCAAAATTGACAAATTTCTCTGCAAGCGAAGTGTATCTAAGGGTTTAAAATATTCATCATCATAAATAGATAAGAGATATAAAATAGGCCGTAAAAACTTTCCCCTAACCCTATCAGCGAACAATCTCGGATAAACACGAAACGAACTTCCACAGCAGTTTCCTCTCCAACTCTTTATCTGGACATCGCGCCGTAAGCAACAGAACAGCAAAACAAAGCCAAAACAATGATGGCGGACAGCGTAAACTGAACGCTTCCGTGCTGCGTGTAGCGGAACGCAAACACTTGTCCGATGGCTGTATGGCGCGCCGCCAATGTTGAACACCTTTGCGCGCCAGGATCACTTTTTAATTTTTATTTTTTACACTTTTAAAAAGTTTTGTTGTGTTTGCGTTCTCTATGTCTTAGAAGGCGGGAATGTTTTAGTTGTCGTAAATGTTTTTATTGATTTTTATTGCTAAGTGGAATTATAAATTCAGTTTACATATTTTATGTTTAATTTCATATGTTGGACTTTTAGTCCCGTTATAGTGATGTTTATTATTTGCGTGTGGAATTTTTAAAAAAGGTAAGTGGTTTTAAGTGAGTTTTATTTTAGTATTAGGGAATACTCTCACTCCAGCTCATTTTTTTACAACAATATTGTAAATAGTGGTATTTACAATATTGTTGTAATAAAATGAGCTGGATAATGAGTAATTTACAAATGAATTATCTATTAAAAACAATCATACGTATTGTTTTCCATCTAACCCAGCCTTTGGCTGAATTTGGCTTTTTTTGGCTGAATGTGGTTAAAGGGGCCTGCTGTCCTTTTGACTCTGCCTACCCCTTCGGGGATTATGGGCGTGATGCTAAGTTATGTTATACGTATTGTATACAGGAGATAGCTATCCAACGGTTGCCATTTATATACTAACAAGATACATATTATTGATGTGTATAAGCAATCGAATATTCATTAAAATTATCTATTTAACAACAGTAGTATGTATTTAAGCACGGCGACCTTGTAGCCTTTACGTACTTAGTCCTAGTATGTAGTACAGAAGTTTCCAGGTTCATTCCTCATTGAGTTAGATCTAATTTGAGACATTTTTATCAGTATACGTTGGATGTATGTATATGACTAGAATACTTTGGATATAACTATGTTGAGGACAATCTCTATTCCAAAATTAAATTCGCATGACCATGTTTTCAACTCTTAAAATATAGTTTTTATAGCAATATCCGAAAAAAGTAAGTGGTACTATAATAATGACGCGCTGTATATTTAGATGAGGATGATATGATAATTGTATACTGCTGTTTATATTCAAAAACAAATGAAACTGCGTAGAATTTTTAACAATTGTTTTTGTATGTAGTAATTAGGTAAGTAGGTACGTCATTATTGTATAAAAATAAAATATATTCAGAGGATCCGGTCTTCTAGATAAGACTGAAATGTCTTTTGTCCGTTATAAATGATTGCCTGGCTGTAGGCCTTCTGTTCTGCAGGTGGCATTGTCTCCATATAAGATTTATCACATACCATGACGCTTCTTATACAAGTGTGGAGAGGTGATTTGTTACACATTCTTTGTTATGGTAGCCTCTGACGGTACATCTATACTAACAATAGTCCGTGGATTTGTCTGCAAAGTATCAGTGTAAATTCTGTCGATAAGCTTTGCAATATGTTTTAGCAAATACCAATACCATAAACAAGATATAGTTTTTTAAAAAGAGCTTTATTTTAAATTGTCATCCATTTCAATAAAATTGCATAATAATTGTTTTAAGATTATTAATTAGTCAGTTCAGTGTGGAAGGTATGCTGTGACGTCATAAGAAGCTAATGTTATACAAAATCTATGGAACTATTACGTCTTGTCAGTTAGTAAAAAGTATATTAATGATTAAAGTCCACATCCCTATTCAAATTTTATATAACTTAAGTTAGTCAGAATGTTTTGTTTGAAAATTATACATTTGCAAGGATAACTTTGTATGCCTCTTTGCTAATTACTTATTCAATCAACTTGTACTTATTTCATTGAGCTCGTGACTCAACCCGCATGGTTTTATCGGATAATTTACGTAGTTGACAGACGATGAGTCGTAACTTTGGTTAATCTGCCAAACGTCGGTTGACTATAAAAAAAGTAACATTTTATTCCCATAGCTCGTCGCTATAATGCTAAATAATTGTGCAAATTACATCTGCCTTGATTACTTATTTCCGTGTATATGGTGTGTTATGGTGTGTGACATGTTTGATTGCGTGAGACTGGGCTAGGCACGCGGCGTTGCGCCCCGCAGGGGGGCTTCGAGTTCTCCTGAGGTATCCCTGGTAAAAGGGCCTTTGGGGTCGTGGGAGCTAGCGGGGGAGCTTCTAGCACTCAATCGTCCCCGGAGAAGACGACAACTCGTGTCATGCTCTGTCCGTTAGGATACGGGTCACACAGCTGTCTGTGTTGTCGTAAACACCACACTAGGTGTTCTGGGGGAGAATTCCACTCTCTCGAGATGGGCCGCAAGGCGGCAGCGCGCGCTGAGTAGACGTTTCGCGAGAATCCCGACAGTGGGGATCCCGATAGTTTTGCGTTCAGCGCCTGAAGAATGGCAGCCGTGAGGTTTAGTCGGTAGGGGAACTGGTGTTGTCAGCCGAGTTCCGAGCCCGACACACCCTTGTAGGCTGTTACTCAGGTCTACTTGGACGGTGCCTAAAGGCTCTCCTCACGTACAAAAAAAAAGGCACGCGGCATGCCTTCTATGATACTGTTGTGATTTCAAAATATCGTGTTATAATTATGATTGTAATTATCAATGTACTTAGACATGAGATATTTAATGATAAAGTTAGTGAGTTTTTAACCGACTTCAAAAAGGAGGAGGTTCTCAATTCGTCTGTTCTCAAGGTCAAATCGGCAGTCGCTTCAATGTAATTACCAGGACTCGCAAAATTCTGAATCATGGTCTAAGCAAACCCCGACTAAGCACGGGACATAACGCTAGGATAATGATTATGTTGACATTTTTATTCATAACTGTGTATATAACACATTCTTCTAAAACAATTATCTAGTTATCACGCCGTTGAGGCATCTATTCAAGGTATCACGTTATAAAGTGGGCACTTATAACAAGACAAGTATTCATAAATATTAATGTATTCATTTACTATCAACCCATTTAGCTATGGTATGCTATGCGTAAATGGCTGGGAGAATGATTAACTGAATTAATTGTTTTGACGTGGGATTAGACAGGTATATACAATAAGTATAATTGACATGTTATATTTATATAATGTGGATATTACAGACGTTGTTATTCCGTGTAGTAAATGGAAGAGAGTGGTAAAGGTAATTTGCTTGTTTTTATTAAATATTTATTAGTTTTTGTTCGCGGTTCTCCCCGTGTGTGATTGTATTAATTTTATCCGATTCCGGGATAAGAAGTATTTTAAGTTATGCTTTATTATGGTTGAAATACTACAAGTATGCGAGTTAACTTATGAACTTGATGTACTTTAATATCTGCCCATTACCTTAGTCAACAAAATCAATTGTCATTAGCATTTTTTACATCCAGCATCGGATATTTAACAACGTACCTAATCTATAAAGACCTTGAGCAAATGCTTACACAGCGATGACAACTATTGTCTCTAAACATCTGATCCCCGAATTTGTACTACCATTGCGACCTTTAAAAGATCTCGAGGGTCATCAAAGCCTACACGGCGTTCAATGGAAAGTAAACGCGAAAGGCAGGTCCCGTGTATCTGCAGTTTTTGTGTTCACGGTCGAGTGCCCGCGGGCCTTCCGCCTCTCGCGACAATGAGCTCAGCTCAGGCATGTCATTATGGGAAAATTGATGGGTTCGGGGTGGCGTCCGGTGTGGCGGATGAGATCACCTGACATGAGCGTGAAATATATAAAAACGTTAACGTCATTATTATGATGAAACCGTACTGTTATAAATGCGCAAGTCACGTTGTCTGTTAAGTCTAACTACTTAACCGATTCAATCAAATTTAGCGGGCAAAATGTTGAGCCCCGAAAAAGGAGAAAGTTTATATCTCGGGAAAAT
This sequence comes from Glyphodes perspectalis, assembly GCA_951394215.1. Taxonomy (NCBI): domain Eukaryota; kingdom Metazoa; phylum Arthropoda; class Insecta; order Lepidoptera; family Crambidae; genus Glyphodes; species Glyphodes perspectalis. Next base: position 1,331,863 of record OX596209.1, on the reverse strand, counting down.
TTATTAATCCCCGCGATAGTATCACTCTCTACTCTAGGAGTCAAGGTAAGAAGAGGCATGCTCCGGTGGTTCGGACATGTGGAAAAAAATTATGACGAAAGATTGACTAAACAGATATACAATGCGAAAGTGGAAGGATGTAGGAGCCGCGGAAGTCCCAGGCTCACCTACCACGACCAGATTGATCGTGTATAACAGAAGGTAATGTTAGGAGTCATAAAAACCGTAGAACTTGTATGAAAACTTTTCATACAAGTTCTACGGTTTTTATCTTGAATGTTGAAGAGGCGAGTGAGGTGTGTAAGGATCGTGCCATATGGCGTTCGGTTTTCTGCCTACTCCGTAGGGAAGTAGCTTGAAGTTTAGTTAGTTTGTAAGTATCACCCTGACCAATTGAACCCCACGCAGGCGGAGCTACAGGTAAAAGCTAGTATAGTATATATGATAAGTATGGTAATCAAGAAAATCATGCTTCCTTACCAATTTCCTAGCCTCGAGCAAGTACCATTTAAACTAGATAGCCAAAATATTTTATTTATATATAATAATACAGGTACAACACTATTACCTTATGGAAATTTCGTTCAGTACATGAACATTTGTCCAAGCAGGACTTAAACCTGTGACCTTTGGTTTCATAATGTACCTATCCTAATGAGCTTTTAGGTAATACACACCGATAGTGTACTTTGTCATTAATGACCAAGTACACTAATACTGTATTGGGCTCAAGCCCAAGACACTATTAGCCTTACAAAAAACGCGACAAGGTTAAAACTAAATGGAAACCAAATGCTTTTCAGCAAGGTCTAACTATGACTTAAATCATCGTCATCCTCCTAGTGTTATGTCCCGTGTTTAGTCGGGGTCCGCTTTGACCATGATAAAAGTTTTAGTAACTAACTATACCTTAAAAATACATAAAAAATTATCGAATTGAGAACCTCCTAATGATCAAGTTTAGTTGCAGGCACGCTTACCGACGTATTGCCATAAGCTCACACGTAACATCAAGCCCATGGTCCCCGAAGGGGGTAGTCAGAGTCAAAAGGGCAGCAGGCTCCTTTAACCCGTTCAGCCAAAAATAAAACTGGGCTGGGTTAGATGGAAAATTGTGAAAAAGTAGTGACAAGCCATACGCTCCTCATATCGAAACTAACTGTACAATAAACATCATCCAGAATGTACCTACAAATCAGCCATAGAGTGAACAAGTAAGCATTAATCCCGGCAGATAATGCGAGATTAAAGAACTGGCCCGCTCCGTGCCTCTGTCTAATCTATGATTCATGCGCTCGTTTCGTAACTTGACGGGCCACGAGATTGTACCAGCTTAATTAGGTACTACGAGTGGGTAAATATTTAACGTTGGTGAAGAAGCAAAAGTACATTATATGTTACGTAATTGAATAACGTAATTTATTATTCTATAACGTTACAGGCTCATGTCCTTGGTAAATTATCGTAAAGGCGACTAATCGTGTAAACTAAATTAAATAAACTAAGCATTACATAAATTAAATAAATTCTCTAGAATGATACATCAAATCCCTAGTTTCAAACTAAGTTATAAGCTTGTATTATAGATACTAGGTGAACGGATAGACATACTTAAATACGTTTATAAACATTCATGACTCGAGTACATGTCCATGTTCATCACACGAAACTATTTCCCTTTTAGCGGGTCTCTGAACACTCATCCAAAGGGCCTGTCTATTGGATATGGGGTTTGTGATTATGTGACGAGTTAGTTACTACTCTTTTACTATATGAGATATCGGACGTGATGATATTGACTCAGTGTCATGAAAATCTTCAACCCACTGGAGCCGAGCCGCTACAAAAAAAAAAAAAGATTTTAATAAACGTAATACGCAACATACGTTCCAAAGTAAAGTAAATAAAAAATATATGTTATACAAGTATACAACGGACCATGCCCGCTATTCGTTTGATCGCAAACAAGGACATCTCTTTTATTAAAAATGCATTTAATTATGACACTACATACAAATTACAACGCGAACTCATTGTAAAAATATAGCTTTTGTGATAGTGAATAATATGGTCGTCATGACACTATTATGCTGTTGATAAAGCGAGCTGATCCAGAGTCTTATGGCGTAGACACGCTAGTAGTTTAGTCTCTTTCTAATCCTTTATGGAAAAAGATTATGCCTTTGAGGTCCGAAGGGGAGGGTCACAGGGGACATGACCCCAAAATCGTATACGTCAAATTGAAAAATCTTCTGCTGCGATGTGTGTGCGATCATGTGTACAATTTTTATCTACAATCGATCACAATCATCTACAATCTATTTTTATGTCTACAATCGAAGTTTGCGACGATGATCTCTCACCAAATATAAAGATTTCGCTGAAAAGTCTGGCAACTTGTACAGGTTTAGTTCTTCCAACCCATCCATCCATCCAGAGATAGCCCCAGACGCATGGGCGTACGCAGCTGCATGGAACTAACTACTACTAATTAATACAATCTACAGTTGCATTAATAGTGCAGTTCCCCTCCTTAAATCTTTGTACCATATTCATACAAATTATCTCATTCATTGAGTTTTAAAGTCCTCATTTAACCGCGATGATCGAATACATGACATGCGGCCCCACGGTCACCTGTGCGCATGACCGGTGACAGATAAAGCGCATCCGGCGGAAGCGGCGCAATCGCCATGTTGATCCCGCATTGTGCGCGCGCATAATCGATGTTACACAATCGATGGTGTGGTTCACCTGATTGCTATAGTTTTGTATCAAGGTCTTGCGATGTTTTTCTCATGTAAGTGTATGTCCAGTTTGTAGTTCACTCACTTACTAAGTGATGTTCTATGTTACTACATGTTTCGGCGAATGAAAAAAAAGGCTTCGCAATTTTATTCTAAATGTGTTGGAGTCACACACATTCCCAGGGTTGTTACAACACATTTAGATTTTAGAAGCCTCTTTTTACCTTGTTGTCAACAATAAAAACATTTTTTTGTCGAGCAGTCATTACTTCCTGTCTTGGACTATTGAATCATCGTCTGGGGATCTTTCAATTGAATCTATGACATACAGAAATTTGAGACTTAACTAGATAGCGGTTTAGTATTAAGAAGCAATTTCCTTACCTATGCACTAAATAGTAAGTATGAGTTGGGAGATTTTTAACTTTACGGACATACTATAAATAATAATAATAATAAATAAATAAATATTCAACGACATCACATACATTGATCTGACTCCGAATTAAGTAGCTTAAGCACTTGTGTTACGGATATCAGAAACAACAGTAGTATTACAAATATATACTTAAATAAATATTGGATATTAACACCTAGACACAGAACAAACACAAGTATTCATCACACGAATGTTTGTCCTAGGTGGGGATCGAACCCACAACTCTTGGCGCATGGGGCAGGGTCACTACCGAATGCGCCATCGAACTTGTCAAGTAATTACTGTGATTGACTATATAATGGCTGTAGCAAAAAAGTATCATAATAGTAAACTGTATAATAACAATGTCAAATAACACAGTTACCACAGCACACTTGAGTCCCAATTAACCCACAAATTTTGACCACAGAAGACATGGGCTCTGCTGCGTCAGCGGTGGCTGGCGAGACGCCCGGCACAGACCTTCGGCTCCCCAACACCGGGCTCAAGTTCTCTGCCCACCAAGTGCGGGCTCTCAACTCGTATGTGGATTCGCTCTATGAAGATGACCAGAAAGGTACGTCGAAGATAATAGCTGTAGAAAAAAGGGTTTGTGTACTAAGTTATAATATCTTTAGTTGTTGTACAGGAAGAATTATACTATTCCTAAGGAAAAATTGCAGCTGACGTCTTGACTGCAATTTTTTCACGAGAAGAAATTTTCTTCTTTTGCATATTTAGCACATTTATATCTAGCAAATTAATATTTGCTAAAAATGTGCTAAAGGCTCGTAGGTAAGTTTGTCTAATAACCTATTGTTTGCAACCTTTTTAAAACAGGTATCTTTATTTTTGTGCGAACTACGCGCTTGCACTAAAAGTGGAAGCACTTCCTCCGAGCTAGGTGTTACTTGCTCGGAAACCTAGATCCGACTAACCGTCTCGGCGTATTGTATATATACTTAGTGGCGAGAATAACTTCGTCAGCGCGATGCAGGATTGTATGGCGTTTCTGCATGTTCGTTCGACGTCATCTGTTTACATATTATTGGAGCTATAATCTTGACTATCTTGTGACGCGGTCGCCACACTTTTTATTCTTGTGGTCTTTTATTGTTATAACTAAGGTACTAACTAACTGTACATACATTACAAAAAAAAAAATCTTCTCACGTTCAGGTCGCATGTCGACAGAGATGGAAGGTGTGGTAGAGAGCCTAGTCCAGCGCATCGTGGACGGCGCCGGACAAAGGGACCCTCGTTTCAGGTGCTGCCACCTCATCGCTTTGCACAGAGGGAAGAAGGTACTAAACCACTTTATCCATAATCTGACTGGCCCCTTTGTCGAGTGGTCAGAGACCCTGGCCACGAAACCAAGGGTCGCGGGTTCGAATCCCGTTGGGAGCAAATGTTTCGAGTGATGAACATGGACATTTGTACTCGAGTCATGAATGTTTATAAACATATTAAAGTATGTCTATCCGTTCGCCTAGTATCCATAGCCAGAAGCTTAGTTTGGGACTAGGGAATTGGTGTGTCAGTCTGGAGAATTTATTATTTATTATTATTATTAATCTACTTCTATTGTTATAAAGATCATATGAATCACCTAATTGTAACATCTTAGTCTATTCTACTAGCATCATTACAAGGTTGTCTCACGCTACCTGTACCAGCGCAGGTCTGTGTGGTTAGGCCACAAAAAATCTTATTGTATAATTTGCTATCTATGTCCCATTTGGTCTGGGACTTGGCCCATATTTATCTGGGATAAAATAAAAAGAATGTGCCAACTGTGGTTCTTGTCTAGCATGTCGTAAAAGGCGACTAATGGTTTACGGGCTTTTGGGTATGTGACTGAGTAGGCGACGATCTAGCCACTTGTCACTCCTTTTTCACAGCTTTCCTTTCAACCCAGCCCATTGTCCCGTGTTGGTCTGGGACTTAAAAAGAATATGCCAACTGTGGTTCTTGCCTAGCATGTCGTAAAAGGCGACTAATGGTATATCGGGTTTTTGGGGTGTGGTTGTGTAGGCGACAGGTTAGCCGCTTGTCACTGCTTTTTCACAATTTTCCATCTAACCCAGCCCGGCTTTATTTTTGGCTGAATGTAGTTGAAGGGGCATGCTGCCCGTTTGACTCTGCCTACCCCTTCGGGGATTATGGGTGTGATGTTACATTCATTATTATTATTGTTATCTATACAAAGTACAGTTAACATTTATAATCAATATGTCAATCAATCTTTTGCTAGTTGCTAATTTTAAAGCTAACATTTGATGCAACCAGTTTCAAATAACTCTGTCAGTAAGTCTTAAGTATGTCTATACGTTACCTGGTATCCATAGAACAAGCATACGTGTTTAGTTTGGAACTAGGAAATGCGTGTGTCTGTCTGAAGAGTTTATTATCATTTTTAGATGCGTTCTCGCTCTCTGGAGTACTTGGTGACCCTGGACTCGTTGTCTGTGCTGAACGGCAGCGAGAACTGCCGACTTCAGGACGGGCCCCTCGGCTACGGGAAGATCAGGCTCGCTGGGAGGGACGCCGACAAATGGGAGGAGTTCATGACCCCCTCAGGGTATCTGTGCAGGCGAGTTAATGTTTTTTGCTAAATAAAACTGATCGTTCAGTTCTGAAGATATGTTTTTCCCGAGTATTTTGTAGAAGATGAGTAAAGGCAAATTATGCAATCTATATTTGTAATTATTCTTGAAGTATTGTTTCTAATGGTGTCCCACAGGAGAAAGGATAATTCAGTTCTCCTGATCCACGTGTTAAGATAGAACAGTTCTTGGTGAGCGTCAGAATGGCGTAAAATACGGTATACATTCTGAGAGAAAAAAAAAATCTCTACCGAAAGTATACCGTATTTTATTTGTTTAATGCTTTTTTCTGCAGGTACACAAGAGGTACCAAATCTACTTAAACAGTTATTAATATACACGTATGGGTTCACAGTACACCCGCGGTTCGGACGTCAGGATGGAGGTGTACCTAATATTCAAAATATCTTTGTATGGACGTAGGTACACAGATTTTCAGAAAAGGTATGTAAAAGTACATAGAAGGTACCAAATATCGGCAATATGTTTAGGCTAATCTGAGAAGTACACCCGCCATTCTGACGCTCACCATTGATCAATACTAGCTGAACCCACAAATTCCTCTGCGCGTAATTTTACAAACTACTAGTTATATTATCGGTGGAACCAATTCTTTTCTAAAATAAGAAACAATAATTTCTCCTTGTAATACCAGAAAAAGTTCAGCCATTTTGGAGATTGTCCGGAACGAGCAGATGGACAGACAAAAATTTTGAAATACATACACACATAACATCACGCCTATAATCCCCAAAGGGGTAAGCTGAGTATTATCGCTATACCTAATGAAAAAGCGCACGTATTAGATATATCCCCTATTGTTTATGCGGGTGGAATTTGTTATAGTCAAATAGCTCCAGGCGGGGACAGTCAAATATTAAATGTTTGTATTACGAAAATGCTATTTCCTCAAAATTTATTACAAGAAAAAACAAGGATATTTTTTTTACGAAGTCACAATTGTCTTATTATACGTTACATATAATGATGATAATAACACTTTTATTTTTATCAGATTGATTTATTTCTATTACTTCTTTAACTAGTCCATATTAATAAACATCGTGAATCAAGAATAATAAATATGTTGTTGCGAAAATAAGTTAATCGTGTTATTTAAATAAGTTCAGGAATTTTGGCGCCCAACGTGGTTTTCTGTTAGATATAATCAAGACATCTACGAAAGAAGTCTGTGGGAACATAGATGATGAACAAAAAGATTAACAATGTGGTTTATTCCCGGAAGTAAAGAATATCTTAAATATCGTTATAATAATAATAATACAGAGGCTTTCTGCCCCTTTGACTTTGCCTACCCCTTCGGGGATAGCGGGCGTGATATGTATGTATTTTTTAAACACAATCGTTATTTAACTGTAGAGATAAGGTCGTGGAACGCTGGGTGGAGTTGATCGCGCGCTGTGCGCATGCGCGCGGCGGCGCCGGCGGCGCGCGCGTGCTGTGCGCACGAGGTGCGGTGCGCGCGCAGCCCTACCAGTACTGTTATTTGGAGCGAGGTAAGACAATCACTGAGCTAATTATAAGGATTATTGAAGGCTATTGATGTACAGGGCTGATTTTTAAATTATTATCAGTTAAAAATGACACGTATCTACATTGCCAATCTTGCACGTTCCATAAAGAATTTCCTACTAAATATACTTAACACAAATTTTTAAGTGTGCTGAAATATCCGACCATTTTAAATGCTTTGTAATGACATTCCAAATCTACAAGAGTTATCTCTGGGTTTGATGGAAAATAAATTATAAATTCTCTAGACTGACACACCAATTCCCTAGTTCCAAACTAAGCTTATGCTTGTACAATGGATACTAGGTGAACGGATAGACATACTTAAATACGTTTATAAACATCCATGACTCGAGTACAAATGTCCATGTTCATCACACGAAAACATTTGCCTCTAGCGGGATTAGAACCCGCGACCCCTGGTTTCGTGGCCAGGGTCTCTAACCACTCGACCAACGGGCCAGTCCTATTTTACGTTATCAAATTAGCTTTTGATTTGTTTACATTTTATGAAAACTAGCTTTACGCCATTTTCCATTATACATACACAGTAATCTCAAATACATTAGCATATACTTTAAAACATGCCCTAATCCAGGTCTTGTAGGTAATACGTTTAATACCTAACTTGATACAAAACGCGACCTAGCGCAACAATCGACGGTGCAGCGACGCAACTAGACAACTTGTGCATATCGGAGCCCGCAACTTTATTGATAAGTTCACGTTACGTCTGCAAAGTAACTTGGTTTTAATACGGTTTCACGTGAACGCTATGTTTAGCAACCCCGGTTTTGAACTTTTGCTGTAACTTGGCGCAATATATGAGGTTATGCCCGCGACTCGGTTAGCGTATCCGTGTGTCCATTGGGGTATATTTTTCCGGAATAAAAAGTAGCCTATGTCAGCTGCCCAGGGTTGAAATTTTTTGCGTGTTACAAATGTTTTCAAAAATCAAAAACCGTCTTGTGGCACGAGGGAGTTTCGTGGTCTTATCACTGTCACTATTGGCTCTTTGTTGACAGCACCCTTCATAATGTGACACGCATGTCAGTTTGTTCTGACCTCTGAGTACTGAAACATATGGAGACGACCTAATGTACTATACGAACAATCTGCTATACAAATATGATTAATATCGATATTGTATTTATAAACCTCTTTCTATCTCTTTTTAACAAGTCTACAATACTGCACGTAAAAAGAGACAACAATATATTTGACTTAACTATTTTCGGTAACATCATCAATAAGAAATACCTAAGTGAAGCCGGCTTACCATTTTGGTTTCTCACTTTAAGTTGTCAATGTCAGTGGAATTTGTGGTGTATTGTGCCAATATTGATAAAATTTGTGATTATAACATAATCTAACTTGTAACATTTAAAAACATCGTCATAAATAAATTGTTAAGAGACTTTTAGTATGTCAATAAGTAAAGTGGAATGACACTACACAAAGGCGCAATATTTGTTCCTCACTCAAAATTGGGCTTCACTGTTTCGTAGTTAAGTCATCTCCATTAGTTTCAGTACTCAGAGGTTCTGACAACATCTTCAGGATATATTAATAAAAAAACTCGCATTCATGGCAATCGGTCTAGAAGTTTAGACGTGAAGACGTAATAGAACGATAGACAGATTTACTTTCGCATTTATAATACCTATTAGTAAAGATTGCCAATAGTATCACTGAGCGTGTTTCTAAGAATATTTGGAAGTTTCTAAACTTTTGAAACTGATAAGTTTAAGCTTCGGAATAATGGTGTTGAAGAATTAAACTTTCTAGACAAGTTTACTTAGACGCCAACACCTATTTAATTAGAGCGGAAAAATCCTTGGAAACGTATTAATTTATTAAGCTCGGGTCAAAGAGAGAGTGTTGCTATGGTATTTATTCTTTTTTTATGTAGGTATGAATTTTTATCATAAAGTTTGATACGTTTAATGTTTGTGGTTACACCTAATTAAACAGCATTGACATAGGTGCATTGTTTTTCTTGAGGATAAAATGCCTTACCATCGCGGCCATACATTACTCAGACTAGACTTAGTCTTGTGTCAAAGGCACGGGACTACAAACAGCTTGCGACGATGGGGATTATCGACAACTAATTTATTTTCACACCCTGTTATTCGTACACATGAATGTGAGACTCTAATCCGTTGACTGACAACAAATAATCCTAAGGAGAAGTCTTGTTTTGTCAAGAATGCTAAGACGAGACTTCTCCATTAGAACATGGCCCAGTAAACTAGCTACGCGGAAGGCACTTTGTAGGGGATGGTTCGTAAGGGTGGCGGTAGACATAATAGGTTTATTACTAACGCTCAGCTGCACCGAGATTTGGAGATTCCTACAGTGAAAGAGGAAATCACAAAAAAGCTGGAGTCTTACTCTCGTCGTATAAAGAGGCATCCCAATAAGCTTGCTGGCGACCTGCTAAAGTCCTCTGGCACCTTTACTCGTTTAAAAAGGAGAGCTCCCCAGGACCTCCTCTCATAGTAGAAGGGTATCTCACACGACCTTATACTCATATATGGATACGTCACTGGACGTATACCATCCATGCCAAATATGAATCTTTTAACCACAAGCTAAATGCCCAGACAAGGCAGATCGCTGCGGTCAGAGACTGTTCCGTGTCAAAAGAGGAAGAGTCTTCGAAATGTTCGATATGTCTCCATAATTTAACCGTTTCTAGCGACAACGGCCCCATCAAGTTCCGACCGACGGCTAGCCATCGTAGAAGGCGCGGCGTGGGTCATGGTCCGCGTGGGCGGCGGGCAGGCGGAGGCCAAGCTGGTGTTGGGCGCTCGCGTTGTTGGCTGCAGCGGCGCTGCTTACACCTCAAGAGTACCGCTGACGCATCCGCTGGCCCTGCTGCACTATACCAGCGCGAGGGTAAATCTTAGGGCGAACATGGTTATGCTCTGTTTCGTCGAATTCTGAATCTACGTAAAAGGCAGTTTTCCCACATTCTTAGTCCCTTCAGCGGACAGGTAGGTCATTTTTTTTTTTTTTTTTCTTTTTTTTTTTTTTACTTGAGGAATGCATTTACGCACCATCCAAATAGAATCCTGGGTGAACCCATAAGGGACCCATAAACCTCAAGGCTGTCGTTATTCGGGCGCTAACGCAAAACCAACGGGATCCCCACTGTCGGGACCCATCCCCTAACCCCCACGACCCCAAAGGCCCTTTTAGTCGCCTCCTACGACAGGCAGGGATACCTCAGGAGTATTCGGAGCCCCCCCTGCAGGGCGCAAGCGGACAGGTAGGTCAGTCCTAACCTAACCTAAGCCTATTTCCCAATTTATGCCAGCACGCCGGAAAGATTTATTTTATTGAGAAGTGCTTTCATTTATTTTATTGAATTTAGATTTCAGTCTTCGAGTTCCTCATACAATTTTGTTGATGGTTCGTATTTCTTATTACCTATCTCTTCTCGAGAGAGTTAACAAATCATGTCATTAGGGATTTTCATATATTTCCATTAACTTTAACCTTTGATTTAGGGCTACTACGCAGCGGCAGTAGGTCCCCCATCGTCAGTGGTGTGCGCAGAACGATCTTCAACGTGGCAGCTGTGGCACCCAGCACTGGAGGCAAATCTAGATGCGCACTTGTCAGACATGTCGACGATAGCCCGGGTTGCGGGAGCTTTCAATGCTCTGATCGATAAGATGCGGGAAGGAGTGTACCAGGTGATTGTTAAACTGTTATTTTTATATACTAAACAACCGTAATGCAAGTGCGAATAAAATAAGTTAGTATTCCATCAATCAATATTCCATCCATTAGCTCAATAAAGCAGTACTTTATATGTAATTAGCAACATATATTTAATGTATGATATGCTTTTATTTGAGGGCACGCTGCGCGTGGTGTCGCGTTACATGTGCGCGTGCGCCGTCCGCCGTCGCGCGCACCGCTGCGGCGCGCACGCGCAGGCGCACGCACGCGTCTGTGTCTCTGCGCACGCCTCACACCATCTATTGCTGGTACTAGACGAGTAAGTATGGAAATAAATGATCTTATTTATTTGGTACAGCACAATCTAAAGTTTTAAACTTAAAATATACTCATACAAATAGTATAAATTGCCTTAAGGCCTGATGGTCCTGCATAATAGGGACGTTTAAAATCTATAAATTTGTACTTAATACGTTTATTAATATTCATAGTTAGTTTATCATTAGAACATGTATCCTTAGAATTTGATTGACTAAGGTCTTTTAAACTAACCAAGGGGCATTCCAAAGATAAGAATAATGTAGGCATTTATTTCAGTTTAATAGGCCTATGCATCCGCGGTGGAGCAGCCGGCTACGTGTACCAGGTGGAGAAGGGCTCGGTGGTGCGGCGCGGCGGGCGCGACGCCGAGTGGGGCTCCGACGCCGTCTGCCTCCGCAACTGCCTGCTGCACCTGCAGAGGGCTACCGGTCACTATCATTTGCGATTTAATAAGCTAATTGTTTATGTAAAGTATTAAAAAAATGCGTACTTCAGATGGAAGCATGGTTCTTTAAATGTGTCACCTGTATAATTATGTCATCTAATTATACAAATTCCGATTTTGTAAGTATATTTCATAAAAAAATTATCAAGTAGGTATTATTTACGCATTTATAGTCCATGGGCAATTTAGGACAAGAAACCGTCTCAAAATATTAGATTATACGAGCAATATAAGATTTTAGTAAAACCCAATTACCTGATAAGACTCTAACAACAAATCTAATATTTCATCATATCTAGGTACTGAGGAAATACCTCCAACGCCTTCGGAATCTCTCGAGACTGTGCTGTTCAGTCGCTGGGAGAGCCTGAATAAAGAGTTCAAAGCTGGCTCGGGGTCTACGTACTCCAGGAGACAGTTGCGATACTTGTGGCGGGTGGCCAGCGAGCTAGTGCGGTGTAAAAACATGGTTGTATGCGTAAGTATGCAACATAGGTATATTGGTAATAAGTCATGTATTTATTTCAACGTAGGTGACATAAGTCTGATAAAAAAAAACATGAAATATATGTTCGTGTATACGTTATTGTATTACTAATACATTATAGGACTAAATTAGAAAATAACAATATGCACGCATTTATGTCCACGATTTAAATTATGGAAGACTCGTAGCAAATTGAAAATGTACCTCTATCACAACAAAAGTATTGTATATACATATTTATGTATGAGTATATGTTTTATTTGAACAAATCTATACTTATAATAAATCTGTAGAGGTCAATTCTGTACATGAAATATATTTTCAAAATAACTATCAGGGGGTGATTAGTGATCGACACTGATGCCAAAAATGCAATCAGTAAATTTTTTGTCTGTCTGTCTGTCTGTCTGTATGTTCCTTATAGAAACGAAAACTACTTGACGGATTTTAACGAAACTTGGTACAATTATTCTTCATACTCCCGGGCAGGTTATAGTATACTTTTCATAACGCTACAATCAATAGGAGCAGAGTAGTGAAGGGAAATGTTGGGAAAATGGGAGAAGTTACTCCATTTTTTAAGCTTTCGTCGCGTGTGCAGCCTTAATGGTTAAAGTTACATAGAAATCATGTATGACGGAAATAGTCTTTATAATATTAACCATAAACGCGGGTGATACCGCTGGCACAGCTAGTGTTTCAATAAAGTCATTGCAGTATCATATCGATATTTAACCATCATGTATTAAAAGCTCTCTTAAATTTGCCAGGATAACCACAGCAACTTCCGGGCTAACTTGATCCAGGTGACGTCTCAAAGCGACGAAAGCATCGAGGACCTCATCCACATCCTAGCCATTATGCTGGACCAAGCCAGGGATTTGTACTTGAACAACTTCCAGTACAGAAGTCTGGGAGAGTTCGATAGGGAGCTGTCCCACTATAGGTTTGTAATGGAGTATATATTTTTAAATATATTCTATTGATCCCATGTTGGTCCGGGATTTAAAAAGAATGAGCCATACGTGAACCTTGCCTTGCATGTCATTAAAAGTGAATAAATGTGTATTAGATTTGTGATTGTGTAGGCGACGAGCCAACCACTTGTCACTACTTTTGCTCAATTTTTTCACCTAACGCAATTCGACTACAAATAATGTGGCTAAATGTTTTATTGACGATAACATAATAGGCGTAAAATACAATCTATAATTAGCATATTATGGATAAATTTGGTACAAGTCGTTTTGTTATATGAAACCGCTTAGTGTTGCAACAGTAAAAGCAAAATTTATTATGTGAGTTATGTCCATTGTACTAAGTGTTGTTTCTAAGTATTAAGCAAGGCTAAAATCAAATCCTAATAGAATTTTCAATGAGAATTTTTACCGTCGCAAAAATATCATAAAATACTTGAGTGATATTGGAATATCACTTAAGTATTTTATGATAAATTAGGAATATTTTTGATAACAGGTCAAAGAAATGGAACAAATTAAAAGAGTATTACGACGCGTCTTCAGCGTGTCTCATAGATGCCGTGCGAAGGGACCCGGACCTTCGACGAGAAGACCTGAAAGACCAAGGGAATATAATGAAGAACATCCTTCACTGGCTCCACAAAGGCGCGAAAGACGATAAGAAATACCTGGGACCAGTATTGAAACCTTATTTGGATGGTCTTTTCACAAGCTCTTTGGAGAATTCTTGGTTTTTAGAAGAGTTTGATGGAAAAAGGTGTGAAAATGAGTTCGAGAGTTTGAAGGAGTTTTGTACAGGGGTTCATGATGGGAAGATTGAGCCATGCTTGGGGTTGCTGGATGCAGCCAAGAGGATGGTGTGGGCCAAGGCCATGGTGGACTTTGTAGATCGGTTTCGGCATGTTGGTAAGTAGGCTTTTTGTATTTATGTCATAAATTAATAAAGATATAAATTCACTTTTTCAAGGAATTTATTTCTAGAAATTTCGAAATGTGCCAATTAATCTAAGTATTTAAATACTTTATTTCTTATAAATATTTTTTTAGGATCATTGTTATACATATAGTTAGCTCAATACATAAGTACTGCCGATTCCTGTACCTTTAATATAATTTACTTTCTAAACACAAGTCCAAATTATACAATAAGCGGTCCTTTTACTTAAATAAACGTTTTAGCATCTAGTACAAAGAAAATGAGAACTGTTACTACAGAATTACACTCTGATGAATAGTTATAATTTAAATAGAAACAGCCGAGAAAATGAACACCATTGAAAAACACACTGTTTAAATGAAATCGACAACCCAAAATTGGGCAGAACTAAAGTATACCGAGGAATGGCGTGTTTAAGAAACTTGAAACAGTGTATTAGTTCAACATAAAATTGTATCGCGAGTTTTAATTAAATGCACCGCACAGTTCGGTCGCCCGGAGCAATTTGTTTAAAGCAATTGGACCTGAACCAATCTCAATTTAAAAGAGGGGTTCTGGGAAAACAATTTATGTATCAAACACAGTTTTGATTGATCAATGTCGGGTGCAGACGTTTTTATTTTCTGCGATGAAGAAGTGATTGAGTAAACAAATATTTGGACCTTTAAATTTTATTTGTTGAAATATTGAGAAACCGGGAAATGAATGAAATTAATAGACAAATAAGCACGATTCATCTGATCTTTTTGTTGCGTGTGAACGATCACTTCCATCATTCATCTATTATCTGGTATCCACAACCTTCAAACAAGAATTTTATCCTAGTATGCCGAGAGTGATAGTTACATGTATATACAACATTTATTAACTTTAGACTTAAAACTCAGCGTATTTCACCGGATTAGAATGTCATTAGATCTTCCTATCGTGCGCTTCTGTGGAAAGATAAACATACTTATAAAATCTTTCTGCAAATATCTACCATGATGTTGAAACTTATGTTTTAACTATGAAATAGGACGAAGTGAACTTATTTTTATGTCTCACTAGCCATTGTTGGCGACTTCACCCACGTGGAAGTTAGTGAACTAAAAGTAGTCAAACTTACAGCTTGTAACTTTTGCCTTTAGAAGTTCAGCTGAATTACAAAACAAACTGACAGATTAATACTGTATATTACAGATTAATATGACTGGCCTGTTGGTCGAGTGGTTAGAGACCCTGGCCACGAAAACAAGGGTCGCTGGTTCGAATCCCGCTAAGGGCAAATGTTTCGTGTGATGAACATGGACATTTGTACTCGAGTCATGGACGTTTATAAACGTATTTAAATATGTTTCACCTAGTATCCATAGCATAAGCATAAGCTTAGTTTGGGACTAGGGAATTAGTGTGTCAGTCTGAAGAATTTATTTATTTATTTAGTACTAATAAACTTATATTACATCTTTCCCTTTGAAATATAGTATTTTATAACGTTGAGATATGCAAAAACTGAATTCCACGCTCGCAAAGTTACGATGGCACTAAAAAATAAAATGCAAAAGACACCACTTCTATTGGGATCAAAATTTCAGTCCGGTTTGCATGGCTCGCCAGTACGTTAACATTTTAAACGCGTCCAGTATATCTGGACCTTTGGGCAGACCTCTCATTGGGGTCTTCGCCTAAGGACTAGAAAGTCGGGGGGTCAGTTGAGAGTGGTGAAAAGTTAATGCCGGTTGAGGCTCAGTGCTGGATGTAGAGTGACTGGAAATGAAAATTAATGGATGAATATTAGTTAGGTTAGGATTTGCGCTTTGAAATATAGTCATTGTGAAGGGAATAAGGTTTGTTATATTTTATAGGTGTCGTTAAGCAAATGTAAACGCCAATGTTACGACACCTGGTCAGAAATCGAATTATGTATTCATTACTATTTCAAATTATGTACATAAAGTTTGTGTAGGGCAACTTAAAAATTTGTTTATAAAAAACTAACGCCAATCTATTCAAATTGAATTTACACACAGGGACAAACCAGGTTATGGTGAATATTTAGACAATATAATTAGAGTTACTACTAATTTTATATTACCGAAATTTCATTAATAGTACATATTTACAATAATTAATACTAATCTCTTAAATTTTAATGATGTTTGTGTCATCAGATTGATCGTTGAGGAAGGTGATGCTAGGAGCCATAAAAACCGTAGAGCTTGTATAAAATGGATCATGAATGTTAAAGAAGGGAGTGAGGTGTGTAAGGACCGTGCCATATGGCGTTCGGTTCTCTCTGCCTACCCCGCTAGAGAAGTTGTCTGAAGTTAGTTTATTAATAATGTTTAGTAGACTTTGAACAACATGTTAAAGCTGGTGCATAGGTATTACATTTATCTATTCCAAGGATAAAACCTAAGCTCTTGATGTTTACACAACCTACTGTTTCGCTTGTGAAATGAAATTTTCTTTATCTACGTAGGCTTAAATTAGCACTTATAAATCGTCAGTACATACAAATGAAAATTTACCACGATAATTTTGTCATACGTAACTCTACTTAGGAGCAAAGTAGTATGTGAACTTGTTTTACCAATTAGTTGAGTCCCCTAATTGCTTAATTAGAGTACATCCAGGGAAGCTACGGCACGGACAAAGTTACCAAGTGTGTCGACTTGCAAATCCTCGCTAAGTTCGATACAGTTCGCTGTCGCCTCGCTGCGACCGCTAGTTTGCCTCGTTGGGCCAACGTCTATACATTTATTAGCTATACGGCAATCTATATACAGATACAGATATATATTGCTGCATAAGATATTACCTGCCTCCATACATTATGTAGCAGGTCAAACTAAATAAATAAATCAATATTCGACGACATCATATAATTTGATCTGACTCCGAGGTAAGTAGCTTAAGCACTCGTATTACGGATATTAAAATCAACAGTGGTATCTATTCTATTATACATAAAGCTATTAAAAATATAAACTCAAATTTTGTATATTAACACCCAGACACAGAACAAACAAGGATTTATCACACGAATGTTTGTCTTGGGTGGGGATCGAACCCATAACTATTGGCGCCTGGGGCAGAGTCACTACTTGCAACCTAAACCTTTAGTAAATCTACTAAATAAATATTTAAAAGTTGAACAGTTATTTTAAATGTGCCGCCCCCAAAACAGTGCCGCGCGGGGCGGACCGTCCTCCTTGCCCCCCCACGCCACGACACCCACTGCATATATTTAAGTTAGTCAATTTAATTTTAGACATAATTTTCACCAAAGCTTCGTCTATATTTATTGTGCCTACAGTATTTAATTAAGCTATTAAAACGTATTAGAAGCGAGCGGTCGAACCGAGTCGACTCGACTCGGTTCGACTGGTTCGATGGCGCATTTGGTAGTGACCCTGCCCTATATAGTTGTGGGTTCCATCCCCACCCAGAACAAACATTCGTGTGAGGAATACTTGTGTTTGTTGTGTGCCTGCGTGTTAATATCTGATATTTAAGTATATATTTGTAATACCACTGTTGATTCTGATAGCCGTAACACAAGTGTTTAAGCTACTTACCTCGGAGTCAGATCAATGTATGTGATGTTGTCGGATATTTAGGCACTTTAATTTACATTGAAATTAAAAGATTTTTCTACATCGTCCTACTTTTAAAAAAGCAAGCGATTGCAATAGTGTTTGTTAACGCTATTAAATCTGAGACGCGAGCCGGGATTAGCCAGACAGATGCAGTGGCGCATCGGAAATGAGCGGAGCCATTCACGTCCGGCTTTGGGGGAGTATCTGCGGTTTATTAAAGAATGCATAAAATCTGCCTGTCTGGGCGAATTGCGCGACGTTCGGGTAAAGGTGTAGTGAGTTCGAGTATAGGTTATTTAATATGAAAGTTATAATATGCAATTAATTATTAGCAGAATTGGGATGTTGACACCATTTATATTTAATTTTGAAATATCAATTCTGAAAAAGAAAGTATCGTAGTATGCTGTTAAGCCTTATTGATTTTTAATTATATTGAGTTTATGATTTTTAATTTTACATAAACTGTTTAATATTAAGTCAGTTGACTATACGAACTAGTGACGTCACATGTTGACAAGCCCATACAAAATCTATGAAGTGATTGCGTTTTGACAGCTCTTAAAAAGTATCTCAATTGACTTGCCAGTCAACATCCCTATTGTGTGGGTGAAATATATAGTATATAGTCATAGATAATTAGTCATAAAATATGTCAGGACAGATAATCATAGCTGATACTGAAGTCTTTTATCCGTTGCTATACCGACTAGGGTTTCTAATCACTTTTTATATAACTATTAAGGTAAGCCTGGGAAATCCCATCAAGATATATGTACAGATATCTAAATTTTCCAATTATCCAACCATATATTTTTACAATTTTCCATCTAACTCAGCCCATTGTCCCATGTTGGTCTGGGACTTAAAAATAATGTGCCAACTGTGGTTTTTGCCTAGCATGTCGTAAAAGACGACTAATGGTATATCGGGTTTTGGGTATGTAATTGTGTAGGCGACAAGCTAGCCACTTATCACTAATTTTTAAAATTTCCCATCCAACCTAACCCAGTTTTATTTTTGGCTGAATATGGTTAAAGGGGCCTGCTGCCCTTTTGACTCTGTCTACCTCTTCGGGGATTATGGGCGTGATGTTATGTGTATATTTATATCTCGATGGGTAATCTACTATATTTTATAATAGTTTATACAATAAATAACAAATCTATCGAGTTCAGAAGAGATTCCAATTATAACGTTTTCGTGATATCTTTGCGTCTGCAAATTCATATTTGCATTCATTCTTAGTATGATAAACTTTTATATATTAAAATTTTATTAATTCATTGACAGTTTCCAAAACCGCAAACATTATAACTGTAGTCTCATATAAACATCTCCAAGTTAAAACCCACTCCTTTGTTATCTTCGAGTCTTTCACGGTAAAACTTTATGCTATCCATCTCTGATGTGGTTACTCTTATATCGGAATGTACGGTAAATAAACTAGGCCATTATGTAGATCTGAACGTGTACAACAAAAAAATGTTAGTAGGTATATAGTGTTAGGTACAAAGTAATTCATTACATGATGTATAATGATACATTTAGCAGGTAAGTATTATATATAAACGTTATTTTCCATCTAACCCAGCCCATTGTTCCATGTTGGTCTGGGACTTAAAAAGAATGTGCCAACTGTGACAAGCTAGCCATTTGTCACTACTTTTTTCCATCTAACCCAGCCCAGTTCAGGAGTCTGTTGCCCCTTTGACTCTGCCTACCTCTTCGGGGATTATGGGCGTGATGTATATATAACATCACGCCCAAGTATGTACTTTATGTATAATGATAGAAGTTAGGAGTAACATTTAGCAAGTAAGTATTATATATAAACGTTATTTCTACTTGCATTTAAATGTCACCTACACAAAACCTCATTCTTCTTTTTTTTCCAACACAAGTAGGTATATATACCTTTTTATCTAAAAAGAATCTCCTAAATGCTCCAAATATAAATATGAAAGTTCTTTAATATGTAAAGGGTCGCTTCTCATAAAAACGGTCTCATTTACTTAAGTGTGTTCAGTACCTACACCTTTTTCTCAATGTTACATCTCGCATTTCGTCACAGAGCAAAGGAAAAGTTGGGTACATATGAATTCGGAATTCCGATGTCCGGCTAACTAGTTTCGGACGGAAGTTTTTTGGCGCGCCCCCAAACGGGCGATGTCGGACGGGGCAAATAGTCCCGTTATGAGTCTGTTTTGTGACAAACTGTCTGTCAGAGGGAACTTTTTCTGTTAGAATGCTTTAGTTTAGTCCCGTGTACACATTTGTGGAACTGCAAATGATGGTCGCATTCTTATGATAATACAAGAAGTGTGCACAAGAAGTTTCTCATCAAACATATTATCATCAGAAACCTATCACTTGTTATAGAGGGAATATGATTAAAGTTGTTGTGTGTCGGAACACAATATAAATGGTCCACGTTTACATTTTGTTAATTTAGGACGTATTTTTTAGAGTTTACATAAGTAGATCATAATTCAAAAGTTATCTTTTCAACTTGCCCTAATTAAGCCGGTAAATTCCGCCCTTTGAACAAACATTTATGTTGGTGTGGTTTACATATCTTACATACTATAGATATAGTTTATCTCGTGGAGTTTGGGGAATATTATTAAATATAAACTATTTATTCTTCAATCTTCATTAATAGTGGTATGGCAAAATAGGGTACCATTTCACGAATAACTTTGATTTTATATGATTGCGAATGAAGAAGTGTACACTGTGACTGTTTAATAAATGGCGGTAGAATCACTTTTTTGTATTATTATAACTATTTTTATGTGCTTTTGTGGAGCCTACATGAATAAAGATATTTATATTTCTATTTCTAAATCATGATAAGGGACAAAAATGTTATCTAAGTTTATCGCGACAATGTATAAATAGAATGTTTCCGTTTGTCCCCAGAATTCCGATTAGTATTTCCGACTGGGGATGGGATGGCAATCTCGTATCCTGCAAAGCTGCCTTCTCGTCGAGAGCTGAGCTCCGCCAGGACTTTAACTCTAAGCAGGTAATAAAGATTTTGCATAAGGCCATAGCTTTGATGACAGTGCTAAGGGACGTGATTAACGCATCGTAAAATGATTTTCTTGATAATAATGGTGGTAGCTCAAAGGTAAGGACACGCGCCTCTTACCTGAGTAGTGCGGGTTCAAACCCGGGCACGACGTACCTCTGGATTTTTCAAGTCTATGTACGTATTTATACCACTAGCTCGACGGTGAAGGAAAACATCGTGATGAAACCTGCAAATTCAAACAACTTTGGATTTTGTAACCATGATCCAAAAATTGTCTGGTTCCCCTATCTTAGGGTTACGAAGGTCAGATCGACAGTTGCTTCATTGTAATTACCAGACTCGCTAAATCCTGGATCATGGTCCAAGCGGACCCCGACTAAGCGCGGGACATAACGCTAGGAAGATGATGAAAATGAATTTCTTGATTGCATTCGCAGGAGAGACAAAGTGGAAGCTAAACTGCGGCTAGCCAGGAGGTGTGTACTGGGGGCGTTTCACAATGCCTTGATAGGAGACAACAGGTAAATGGATGTTACTAAATATAGATCGGGAGTAATGATTCTTAAAACTACTAGGACATAAACTAAACCGGTGGTGAGGGAAATAGGGATGATGACGGCATTAAAAAACTATAGTTCTCTTTAGTCCGGCAGTTAGATTATACAAAAATGCTAGACACATATTTTACGCTTTATCAAGTTAACAAAAAATCACAAAGATATAGAGCATCAAAGTTTTGGAGTGGGGGCTTGCGACGTCACTATTTTGTAAAAATTGTACGAAAGCGTGACGTCACGCGCAACTTGAATGCGTTGTATCTTATTCAATGTTTGTTTGACAAATAAAATATAAAAAAATACGTGTTCAATATTTTTTATAATCTAACTGACGGACTAAACAGAATTTTTTAGTCGCCTTTTACGACATGCTAGGCAAGAACCACAGTATTTAGTGATTTTTAAGAAAGGTTTAGATATTTATAGCTAAACATAAATCGCTTAACCATCACCAAATAGGATAAGTACCAGCCAGACTCAGCACCTTCACCTTGTATCGCAATAAATGGCTGAGCAGATAACCAAACGATTAATAGGTAACCAATATCAGAATCTCGGTTAGGTACGGGCAGCAACGACCCGGGCTTGTAATTGATATGTCTGGACCCTTGTTGCGTGCGGCCGACAGTTGAGCCGTGCTCGCTCGCCGGATTGCGAATATGTTAGCGATAGGTGCCGCTTGTTTGTGTAACACAATACGCAACATACCGTATAAGAATTATTTAGCGTTTCGTGTCTGGCGTATTCATATGCTTACTTAAAGAATGGGGTCTTTTTTTTTTGGAAATAGTAGCAAATGAAACCTATTTTTTTGGGATCTTATTTTTAAAACTTAGATTCTTTCAATAGGGATGATGACTGCATTAAAAAACTATAATGCTATTTAGTCCGTCAGTTAGATTATACAAATATACTAGACACATATTTTTCGCTTTATCAAATAAACAAAATATCACAAAGAGGAAGAGCATCAAAGTATTGAAGCGGGGGCTTGCGACGTCACTATTTAGTAAAAAAATTACGAAAGCGTGACGTCACGCGCAACTTGAATGTACCTATTGTATCTTCGTAAATTTTTGTTCGACAAATAAATAAAAAAACCCGTGTTCAATATTTTTTTATAATCTAACTGACGAAATTAACAGATTTTTTTAGTCATCTTGCCTATTGAGCTGATAAATACTACTGTAGGAGGAAATTAGCATCCTCATCGGATATTTTGCTACTTGTCAATACCTGCCGCGCTTTTTTTTATAATCATGGGACATATATGATTATTATAAGAAAATTCATCATACTAATATTATAAAGAGGAAAGATTTGATTAATTGTTTGTATTAAATAGACTCCGAAACTACTGGACTGATTTGAAAAATTCTTTCACCAATGAAATGCTACTTTATCAGCGAGTAACATAGGCTATATTTTATCCCCGTATCCCCAGAGGAACGGGAACTACGCGGGGCTGCTATCTGGAATAAAAATGTCCTGCCACTGAAAAGGCCCCAATTGCTTTCTATTTGTATCGTATTCTGCTAACTAAAAGTCTTATAAGCTAAAGCTTGTATGATGTCAAAGTCAAAGTCAAAGTCAAAATATCTTTATTTACGTAGGCCTCAAAAAAGCACTTGTGAATCGTCAAGTAAGTACATAGTAGAACAATTTGAATCTACCACCGGTTCGGAATGTCGCATCTACCGAGAAGAAACCGGCAAGAAACTTGGTAGTTACTCTTTTCAATGCCAGATTGAATATAAAAATTAAAATTTACAGATTAAGTTAATATGAATACCAAGTCATACAGTTAATGTTCGTCAGAGATTCAGCCGAGTATTATCAGAAGTAAAAGGTAAACCAGAGCAGACCAGCCTCTGAAGGTGGCACCTGTTCACAAGTATGACGTATGTGTCAGCCATCGTTTCACTCGACCATATTTGAGGGAATGTAACGATGAAGTTCATACTTCACAGTTGAGACTACATTCCAAAGACTACTAAAAATGTGTGTATCCGAAAATAATGTATTACCTATCACAAGATAATTGGAAATGTTACTTTCACACTACAACTTTCTGTAAGCAGATCAATCTCACTCTGACTGTACGGCGTCGTTGCAAGGCATTTTATTACGCGCCCGGGAGACAGTATCCATCATTTGGCCCCGGAGTGACTTATAAATCACCTGCTTTCATTAAACGTTAAATTCCGTGCTTAGATATATTTTGAAAGGTAAAAATGTGAAGTATGTGGTCATATGTGGTGGCACTGTAATTTTGCAGAGGAATGTTTCATAATCTAAATTTATTATAGGCCATACAATGCATATTTAGATATAGTTATGCATAACGTATTAATATATTGCTCTATGCCGCTTTTCAGTATTTGTAGGGTAGGTATGTTTGTCAAAATTTCATGGGTGATCTATAGTGTCTAGCGTTGTATGTTATTTTTACTTATGCAGTGGCGGATTTACCCTAAGGCCCAGTAGGCCCGGACCTAGGGCGGCCAGATATTAGAGGCGGCCAATCGTGATAAAAAATAAGTGATGACGCTTTAGTACTGAGAATTATGGCCTGGGCCCTAGGGCGGCCAAGAGACTGTTAATCCTCCACTGCTTATGTTACCGGTTCTTTAAGTAAAATACTACATGACATCCTTAAATATGTAAATGACTTGAACTGTATCATTCGGCTAAGTTGTTACAAATCAATCTATCAGTTTTACTCGATATTCTTATAATCAAAATTTGCCAAGAGTACGACTTGTAATTTTTTTTTATTCAACTTATAACTTCGATTGTTTTATAATGTGTTATTGTTGAGATTCAACAGTCTTAAAGGAAACTTGTTTGGAAACTGTCGTATCTCGCACAAATACCAAGGGTTTAGCAGGTCAATTGCAGTATAATTAGTTTCGGATTGTTGTTTGAACTTGTTTTAGATTTGTAAGTTAGTTTAACCAAGGATTGGCTCAAAGATGTTTTATTAATGATAATAAATAAATAAATTCTCCAGACTGACACACCAATTCCCTAGTCCCAAACTAAGCTTATGCTTGTGCTATGGATACTAGGTGAACGGATAGACATACTTAAATACGTTTATAAACATCCATGACTCGAGTACAAATGTCCATGTTCATCACACGAAACATTTGCCCCTAGCGGGATTCGAACCCGCAACCCTTGGTTTCGTGGCCAGGGTCTCTGACCACTTGACCAACGGGCCAGTCAATAATGTTTATATCTTCTTATGTTTATATCTCACCCAATAATATGTGAAATTAGAATTTACGTATCTACGATGGTATTATTGCTGCCACATTTCATACGTATAACGTAAATCCCTTGTTTTGTCAGTTCTCAGTTAAATTGAAGGGGCTGTATGTTGAATCTAAATTGACTGGGAAAAATTAGAATGTACATAAATAAAGGAAATGATTTATTGCGTCCGTGAGGTAAACATTTGTCATTTCGACGTAATAACTTATTCTGTATATTCACTTGGTACATTGTTTTCGCATAATTTGTAAGTTTGAGCCTTATCTATTACGAAATAAAGGGTATAGTTGTAGACTATGGGCAGTGAGTCCCGATTATTCATTTACATACATAACATCACGAACATAATCTCCGAAGGGGTAGGCAGAGTCAAAGGGACAGCAGACCCCTTTAAACACATTCAGCCAAAAATAAAACTGGGCTGGGTTAGATGGAACATTGTGAAAAATTTGTGACAAGTGGCTAGCTTGCCGCCTACACAATCACATACCCAAAACCCGATATACCATTAGTCGCCTTTAACGACTTGCTAGGCAAGAACCCCAGTTGGCACATTCTTTTTAAGTCCCAGACCAACATGGGACTTTATTCATTTAATTGGGCGTTATATGGCTAGCTTCGCTCCTGTGGAATCATAGCATCTGAATATAGGAACCATATTCAGTATGGGATTTCTGTTTGTTATACTATAGTACCCTCCTGATTTACTCCAATGTGTTTCATAGTCCGATCTGGTTTCCTTAAAATG
The DNA here is from genome assembly GCA_951394215.1 of Glyphodes perspectalis. Taxonomy (NCBI): domain Eukaryota; kingdom Metazoa; phylum Arthropoda; class Insecta; order Lepidoptera; family Crambidae; genus Glyphodes; species Glyphodes perspectalis. Next base: position 1,306,485 of record OX596209.1, on the reverse strand, counting down.
CTATATCGGTTCCGGGATTGACATAGGTTCAGCCTCATAATGGGGGCTTAGTCGGAATTTTTTATTTTGACAACCATAATATGATCTGAATCGGATGGTTATTGTATCAGGTTGGTTATTATTGTAGCTTGCTATGTTTTTTTTTCTATATAAAATATTAGCTCAGGCAAAGCCATAATACCTAGTTGGTTACCACCAAAAGAATTCATTAGCAACCTATCCCTTACTTAGCAATAAAGGGTCATTACCGAAAATAATTTTGGCCGCGTTTAATCCAAATTAGAAATCGGTATCGGCCGGGCATTAATCACGGCGAAGTTCGCCCCGCGATGGGCGACGATAAATTATCGCCCTTCGAGCGGCGCCCATGGCTTAAGGCCCTATCTCATAGGGGGCCATGGTGGCGCCACCGAAATGTTTGTGGTTGTATGGTAGGTACCTCACCTGGTGGTGCAACCGTTAGTTGGTACCCGTGGTTGGTGCGTATAGGCTACTATATGAGTTGACTCGGCAAATGACTGGCTCGAAGGCTCATTCGGTAGTGACCCTGCCCCATACGCCAAGAGTTGTGGGTTCGATCCCCACACAGGACAAACATTCGTATGATCAATACTTGTGTTTAATCTTTGTCTGGGTGTAAATATTGAATATTTAAGTATATATTTGTAATACCACTGTTGATTCTGATATCCGTAACACAAGTGCTTAAGCTACTTACCTCGGAGTCAGATCAATGTACGTGATGTAGTCTGATATTTATTAAAAAAAAAAAACGCTCTTCTGCCATTAAAAATAGGGTGCGGCTAGGGGTGGAGCCCCCCATTTTCGAAAAATACTTTACGTCCTATTCTCACATCTACCAAATATAAAAAAATAAACTCTTTAGAATCAGATTCTTACTTAATACATTTGTCGTCTCACTCACTCCACGACCAGTGGCGCTACCAATGACAAAATCAACACAATGCGAAATAACTGTTAACTCTTCGACAGCCATTAAGATATCCTTCAATCCTTTATTTTGGTGTATATCGGTTGGTAACATAAGAACCCACGTGACGGGTGACGCCATGCGTCCTAATGCGATAGGGCCCTTAGCCGTAGGCCGGTGTCCGGATGGTATCGGCGTGCGGAAACAAATTGTCTAAACAATGCTTCAGTTATCCAATCTGTTGGTGAAACTTTTAAGCGGGTCGTTACGGGACTTAGAGGGTTTGGATTTTAAAAACGATCAAATATGTTCCTCATTCAATACTAGGTGTTGGCCACGGCTCCGCCCGTGTGAAATTTGAGGAAATCGTTTTGATGTGAATACGGATAATATCTACATACAAAAATATAACAGAGCCCCCAATTTTTTATTCAAAATTCGGCACCACTGCTCGTATTCCTAATAGCAACCTCATTCATCCTTGCCGCTCCGGTTCTCCACTGGGCTTAGTCCACCACTACGTCAGTCAAAAATTACAACAAAAAATTTGCGTCCTAAGCCTAAATAGGTAAATAACCTGTAAACCAACAGACTGAAGCCCAAAATAACCCGTCACGAGAGTAGCGACGAGATCCTCGCCAGCGTGAAGGCTGGCAGCTTCTGGCGGAGCAGTGCTAAGCCGGACATCATCCCCTCGCCCTCCGTGCAGGACCTCGTCACGGAGACCCTCGACGCGCCCAGAGTAAGGAGGAGGTCTCGACGTAGCAGGCCAGCTACGTCGTATGGTTTCCCAGAGATTTCTTTGACAGGTATAGCAGCATAGCTTTTTATTTTACTTCTTGGTTACAAAACCTCTGCTATGTACACAATAATAAGTAATGTAAATTAAGTTGTTAAGTATATTTTATCTTTCTATCAAACATAAAAGCTTAGTCAGCATAGATTATGATCCTCCAGGATCCTGTAGGATCATAATCTATGCTGACTCCGACTAAGTACGATACATAAGCTAGAAAGATGATGATGATTACTATGTTTTCTTATTAAGTTTTCTCGATCACTTAACAATAAATTGGAGGTACCTGAACAGTTAAGCTGTATTATTCTTTCCACTATTGATGTTAAGACTACGTTCTTTGAATCAGTAGCTAATCCATGCATCCGAGTTCATGAAGTCTACTTTCTAGAGCACATGCTTTAGAAACATTATTCTTTAATTGCCGACCATATAAGTGAATTAAATCCTCTAGACCAAGGCGATGCGAAGACTATAAGACGCAAGTACCACACGCTGAGGAGCCTAGTGTACACCGCACCGGTGGAGAGCATCAAGGAGCTGCGGCGGCGGCCGCGCTCGGCCGGCTCCACCGTGCGCCGCAAGGAGGAGCTCAGCCGCCCCAGCATTCTGGAGACGCTGGACTTCATCAATAGCGTCAAGGACGCGCAGTGTGGTGAGGGTAGATTAGTGCTTAATGCGACACAACCCTGATTACGTAGAGTACGTGAAGATATTGAGGGAGCCAATCAGGGCTGATAAATAGGTTTTACTTAATTGTTTTCATGCATCCGACATTTTGTTTATATATCTCCAGGAGTATCTGGAGAGCATGTAACTTATTAATAATAAACAGAATAGTAGAGTATATTCAAAGAAAAGATAGAAGCGAGTAAGGTGTGCAGTACCCGTGTCATCTCTTTATCATTTGAGAATTAATTGAGTTAATTCTTGATTGTGTAAAGCTTTTTATTTATTGATGCAGTGGACGAATCGGGGGCGTCAGACGCAGAAGACTCAGGCTGGTCCACCGAGGAGGAGTGGCTTGCAGGACAGACTGCTCCTCTGAACCTGCTGGTGGCTCGGTCGGGGGCGCAGGCGTTACACCTGGTGCTGGGCGACCTGGTACTTGCGTTGCTGCAGAGAGGGCGGTTCACTGTGAGTGGCTTTCATTGGTTGCTTTATTTTGATGCCAACTTCTAAGCTTTCTTGCTGGGTCATGGGGAGAATCATAGTGAGGAAACCAGCACTTTTGAATAGCTATAGAACTATGCATTTTTTTTCTTGGAGCAATATACTTGTCTGACTTGTTCAGTCTAAGTTCAAGGTCAAGGCTGATCCTGAATATGGAACTAGTGCTGGGAAATATAGTTTAAAAAAAATGTGTGGCGGTCAAATTCATGAAATACTTTTGAAAGCATCGACATTCTTCAAATTCTGATATACTTCAAAGAATTTTATGTTGTACTCATTGCTCTCTCATCATTATTTTTTTAATCAACAAACAGAACTTGTAGATTGATTCTTAATAATTCTACTTCAGATTCTTCAAGAGCTATGCTCTTGGCTAGGGGAGTCCAGCGAAGGGGCTTTGTTCGCGTTGCACCGACTCGCGCGCGCCGCCCGCTCGAGGAGCAGCGAGAGGGCTACCAGGTGAGGTTTTGCTGATTGTGACGTACTGGTACTGCTCTATGTTTGATTGAGTACTATCAGTATTTAATTGGTACTTTAAGAAAGGAGAGTGTGATTAAGGGCAGATACATGAATTATAGACTTGTGAGAATGGCTTAAGACTATTAGAGCGGTTAGTGCTATGGGTCACATTTGCATTAGGTATTAATTCAAATTTGAGTTTATTTAGACTTTAATCTAGTTACGTATAAAATCACTAATCCATCTCGATAATAAGACTGGCCCGTTGGTCGAGTGGTCAGAGACCCTGGCTACGAAACCAAGAGTCGCGGATTCGAATCCCGCTAGGGGCAAATGTTTCGTGTGATGAACATGGACATTTGTACTCAAGTCATGGATGTTTATAAACTTATTTAAGTATGTCTATCTGTTCATCTAGTATTTATAGCACAAGCGTAAGCTTAGTTTGGAACTAGAGAATTGGTATGTCAGTCAAAAATAAATAAATAAGGGAAACTATTTTAAAAATAATGACATGATAACCCAACCCAGCCTGTACTACTGTCCCATGTTGGTCTGGGACTTAAAAAGAATATGCCAACTGTGGTTCTTGCCTAGCATGTCGTAAAAGGCGACTAATGGTATATCGGGTTTTGGGTGTGTGATTGTGTAGGCGACAAGCTAGCCACTTGTCACTACTTTTTCACAATGTTCCATCTAACCTAGCCCAGTGTTATTTTTGGCTGAATATGGTTGAAGGGGCATGCTGCCCCTTTGACTATGCCTACCCCTTCGGGGATTATGGGCGTGATGTTATATGTATGTATATGTATGATATGATATCAAGTAAGTATTTTACAAGCACAAAATGTTCCTTATCGCCATATAGCGGTGGATGCATTGGCTTACTACCGTTGTATAATTGATTTTAGTTCGTGGAAGCTCCCTGAAGCCGAGGGGGCACAGGGCGAAGGGCCTCAGAAGTACCGCGTGCGGCCGCCCGACTACGTGTCGGGCGACGAGGGGCCCCCGCCGCCGCCGCCGCCCCTGCCGCGGACGACCAGCAGGCACAAACAGGTTATTAACTTGAATACTTGTTTTTGTTTTATGTCTATAGTATTACTTAGCAAGTATTATTTTCCAATAGATTTAAATATCAGGCTTCGACTAATCTTAGGTCTGGTCTAGCATAGAATATAAATATTGTTGATTAGTGAAGTGAAACGGCTTGCTTATGCGAAGTCGTGTTTCGTTTAATCATAAAACTATGTGTGATTCGGCTCATTTCGACTTTAATTTAAGTTATTGTCCTGGATATCTTTAAGGTTAGTTTATATATAACAATTTAGTGTCACGTTGTTTGTCCGCGATGAACTCCTTAACGACTGAACCGATTTTAATTAAATTTACCGACTGTGTGCAGTTTGATCTAACTTGAAAGATAGGATAGTTTATATCTTAATTTACAGTTGCAATGTTTTTTTACTGCAATGTACCCGGACGAAGTCGGGGCGGGCCGCTAGTTTTTTATAAAATATAATTTCGTCCCCGCTCCAAAAGGTTACTGATTTTGAAAAGTATGTTAACCTTCAATTAAGAAAAAAATCATAAAAATCGGGTATGTTTCTGGGAACTGTCTATTGCCTGTTTAACGGGTTCATTGTCGCGACTGTGTGAAGCAAACTGTGTGATAAATAAAGGGAATCATCTCTTAAAGGATCAACATTGTTAAGGTACTGAGTAAGATGTGTACCTAAGGATCGAGTCATACAGCGCCCGGTTCACTCTGCCTACCCCTCCAAGAAAATGACGTGAAGCTAAGCTAATTTAACATTACCCTACCTTTTTCACATTACTTAAGAAAGTTTAACAATCGGTTATGTTTAAATTCAAATAATTTATTGCACGCATTAGAATTCCAGATGATACATTACATTATAACTGAATAATAGTTTATATGTGGCGTGCAAGGTTAGTTTAATAAATAACAAATTAACTAAAACTTCACGCCACTTCCCTAGCGGGGTAGGCAGACAGAACCGAACGCCATAAGGCACGATCCTTACACACCTCACTCGCCTAGTTTAATAAATGTTTAGCTTAATAACTGCTATGTATCATATAGTTCAGTACTTCAATATGTCTAATAATATCTATTTGGGATTCAAGAAATTAGTAATGAAAATCGTCTCCACAAAGCCTTTATTTTAAGAGCAAAAGTGGCACAGTCATTTTTAAGTTCAGATCCATATATCGTATTTAAGTAGTAACTCGTGTGGTATTCTAAAATAGGGTTGCCCTATATTAAATGTATTTCTGGTCAACTGTAGTGACAAGTGGGTAGCTTGTCGCCTACACTAACACATACATACCCAAACCCGATTTACCGTTAGTCGCCTTTTCCGACATGCTAGGCAAGGAACACAGTTGGCACATTCTTTTTAAGTCCCAGACCAACATGGGGCATATAATATATAATTATAAAAAGTAATAAATAAGTATGTAATATTATTTATAATATTCTAGAGTCTACTATAGATATACGAGTATGTGTGTAAATAAAATATTTGTTAATTCTGATTGTTTGACTAATATAGTCTTAATCTTTACAATTCTCAACTTGTTTCAAGTTCTCAAAATTTACGATTTTTGTTCTGTACCTATCTAAGGCTGACTATATCTATAGAGTAATATATATTTTTTTAACTTATTTTTAATTATATCGGTGTCCGTACAAAGAGTATCGATGTTGCCGTACTGTGCGGGCTCGTCAAATGTGTGATTGCTATTCCCGATGTGACACTTGTTGCTTAGCACCGGTTGGGTGCGGTTGGGGATCCGACAGGAACAGGTTGTTTAATGCATGGAAGAGGAGTGATTTGTTTAAGGGTATGAGGTGTAATTTTATATTGGCTTTCTGAACACTATGTTGATGAAATTAGCTTTCACCCGGCTCAGCTCACCTCGAATGGGGTCAGTTAAACATATGTCGAGAAGAGATCTATCAATGTTGGCGAATTGAGAAATGTTTAAAAAATCCAGTAATGTTAATCCAAGCAGTAAACTATCTTTTAGTAAAAAAATATTTTATCTGTTTTAAGTAACAAACCTTTAAATTCACAAAAATATCCAAGCATCGTTACTTTTAACATTCATTTTATTAGTAGGAATTATAATATTAAAATCTTATGATTGTATAGATAGCGGTAGATAAATATCCTAACAATCATGGTAATCTAATCTACATCCTCTCTTTCAGGTGCAAACCCGCTACCCAGACTTCAACCCCCCAAGCCGGCTGCACGCCGACAACCCACTTTACTTCGACCCCCCCAGTCGCCTCCACGCTGATAATCCCCTTTACTTGGACCCCCCTAAACACGCCCCCCACAAGCCGCCTGAGTACACCGGCATCATCAACCCCATATACGACATTAAGATACCCAAAGACAAATTCAGTGTCAAGAGATCCAAATCTTTAGGTCGAAGTTTTAGCTCCAAAAATTTAGGTCTAGAAATTACTAGATACAATTTGACCTTAGGGCATAAAAGTGGGAAGAAAACTAATGACGTGGTGACAGCTATCACTGGGATGACGGGAGAGACTGGTTTGGAGCCTAAGAGCAATTTCTTCCAGAGGTATACCACGGCTGAGGTGGTGGGAGACTCTTATAAGGTAAGCAGGGCAACTATAGATTGAGACCTTTGAGAATTCAGCAGAATGAACTTGCCTGAGCCTTGAAGGCAAGAGTTAGTACTTGATTGTTGTACCTATAAAAAAGTTAATAGATCTTTTCGTGTTATTCTTGCTTCTATAAGAATACGAGTATAGACCTAAAATTTGAGCTAGAATGACCTGTGGTTGGAAGACTAGTTACTAAACAATTAGCTAATATTTTGTTTGTGTTGTTTTAATTTATGTAGTAATAAGAAATAGTGACTCCATTAGGTATTCAAGTGATTAGAGCGAAAGATGTGTTTAAGAATATATAACAAAATCAAAAGGAAATTACACATAATGTTTAAATAAAAAAAGCCAAAGATAACAAATGTATGCAGAGCTTTGAAATATATTTCACAAAAACCGAAACAAAAGTTTATTCAAATGTGTAGATTGAAAAGCCAGCAGAATGCGATTGTAGATTATGTATTGAATTATATAAATGACTATATTAGATGAAGTTGATTAAATACAAGTTTTAAAAAATGAAATATATGTTTTCTTTCATGTCAATAATAAATAAATACTTATTTGATGATACATTGATTTGATTGGAAAGTACCATAACCATTTGCATTATGGACATAATGATTATTATTTGTATTACCAATATCAAGGAACCAGTCGACTCAGAATCGACATAAACACCTGTATTATCGACCATTTTTGTTCATATTGCGAGAATAAACCTGCGTTATTTGTTTAAGTGCTAGGATTAAATCCGCACATTTATTTTCTACGCAAAGTGTAGTCATGAAATGCGAACACATGACAAATATAATCCACTTATCATTACTTTTTTACAGTTTTTAATTTAATCCACCCCACTTTTTATTTTTTGACTGAATGTTGACACTTTTCTGTTGGCACTGTTGGCTCTTTGACCGCCTACTTTTTCGGGGATTATGGGCGTGATGATATGAATGTATGTATAAAAAATATCAAAATTAATATTGCCAAAGTTATTATATTGTACTTATTCCAAAATATGTCTTCATAGTATATAGTTAGGCCATTATTAACTTAAAAAATATCCTGAAACACGATCGATGCAGAATTTTTGTAGCCTACCACGATCGCACTTATCTGCTTAGTAACCGGAGCCGGTTCCAGGCGCTTTGTACGAGTCTCCCCGATCTCCCTCGGGAGCGTCAAGTTTCCCTTTATTAGTTCTGCTTGCGCCCAACTCAGCGTTTGATGTGTCGACCGACGAAAGTTTTCATTTCAACTTTTAATGAGAAGCTCAATATTGTTGATCATATCTTCGCTTACTCAGTGTTGTGCTGTTGTTTATTTTTCATTATGTTATTGTACATACAGACAAAACATCACGCCCATAATCCTTGAAGGGGTAGGCAGATTCAAAGGGGGAGCGTGGCCCTTTAACTACATTCAGCCAAAAATAAAAACTGGGCTGGGTTAGATGGGAAATTGCGGAAATTGTTATTGTATTTGGATTATATTTTGACGGATGAATGGATCTTTGCATAGGATTATTAGCATTTGCATTACCATGGACACTGTTCATGTGTACAGTAGAGATGGCATCCTATAGTTATGTGCCATTTATTTTTGGGGTCCGCTTGTACCATAATTCGAGATTTAGCCAGTATGGTAACATGATGAAAGTTTATCCGGTCACCTTATCTAAAGGTCATCGCTATTGAAATTTAGGCGGCAGTTGATTGAATGTAATATCATCTTCCTAGCGTTAAGTCCCATGTTTAGACGGGGTCCGCTTAGACCATGATCCAGGATTTAGCGATTCTGGTAATTACATTGAAGCGACTGCCGATCTGACCTTCGTAACCCTAAGGTAGGGGAACCAGACAATTTTTGGATCATGGTTACAAATCCAAAGTTATTTGACAATTGCAGAATTTAACACGATGTTTTCCTTTACCGTCGAGTTAGTGGTATAAATACGTACATAGATTTGAAAAATCCAGAGGTACGTGCCCGGGTTTGAACCCGCACTCCTTGGTTAAGAGGCGCGTGTCCTTACCATTGAGCTACCACCGCTCTCGAGTTTATTGAATGTAATAACCGGACTCCAAATCCAAATTAATAACCCTAGAAATATGGTGATCCAGATTCAGACTCTAGTTGAACAGCGATAGTCCCAGAATTAGGGCTGTTAACAGTTTAGTATACTTACCTGGATTCAAACTTTAAACCCTGTACACATAATCCCAATACCTACAGCGAGGAGACCATTAAATAGACGGGTCTCATAAAGGTTCCAAAGCAATTACATTTTTCCTTTTAACACTCAACTCTTATAGCCGTATTGATTACACTTTGTAATTTGATTTAAAGATCCCGCTTATAAGTATTCACCGTTTAAAATGGCTGCTACAATATAAACGAACCTTTAAAAATACCTAAAAGAAAATACCTTTAATCTGCGGGACAGGGGTCGGCAAACTTTTCAGAAGAGAAACGAAAGAGACGAGCCACAATAAAATGGTCGCGAATATTGCTCTGTATTTATTTTATTTCAGATAAAGTAGACACCGAAGGCTGTATTGTTCAAGAGCACACTACGTGGTTATGACATTTGCTTTGGATATTTATACCTAGAAAATAAAGAGTCACAATAAAATTGTTTATGGACATACATATGAACGGTTGGTAGAATCGGGACTATATTTATGGACGATTTTTTGCAGTCAGATAAAATCAACAGACTTATAAGGAATGTTGATGTATGACGAGTAACAAGGAAATATTTTTTTAAATATTTATAATTATTTACTAAATGATTAATAAAAATAAAATTAAAACTTGATATTGACCTGCCTCATGATTGGAATTTCCAATACAAGTGCGTCGAGCTCTGAGCGGTGAAGATTCTTTTCTTAAAAAAACTGCTCTCAGTGGACAGTAATTATTTATTTATGTGAGCGTAGCTGTGGGAAAATAGCGAATAACCGTTAGTTAGTTTCATAATCTGAGCCGCTAACGCGAGTTTTAAAGCGATAACAAGATACTGTTTTGTAAACTGGCAAGCATCGTTGCGTGCTCCTCAATATTTAAACTTTTCGTTAACGCAAACGCGATAGTTTACGTTTAAAACTTACGGGTCCGGCCAGGTCCCGGATAATGACCTCCAATGAACATCGCAACTTTGCTCTTTACGAAGCGAGGGTCCTTGCTAAAGGTTACAGAAAGTTTTAGTTTAAGCTGAAGACTTAGCGGGACTTCTGTACATTCGTAACTGGATGGATCGACTTTCTGGGACCCCTGTTTAAACTAGCTGATTTTTTAGAGTAAGTACTAATATATAAAGGTTATATATATATATATATATATATATATATATATATATATATATATATATACATAGACCTTATGGTAAAGACTATATAGTCTTTACCATAAGGTCTATGTATATGGTCTACAAAGTCTAAAATACGTCATATTTTACAACAGTTTCTCTGCTACCCTTGAAATTCTATATGGCTTGGTAAAAACATTAATATAATTAGTTTTATACCCATATTTGTACGATCAGAGAAGATAGACGATAGAAAAGAGAATATTCCTTAGTACTTTTAATCTATATGATATAGGCATTCTGGATTCCAATAAATTTTGATTTCAAAGACGTTTGCCTCCCCTCTTAATATAAATAATTTCTGATAGTAACCCTTACAAATCTAAAGAGCTACCTCCCAACTTCACTGTGGAAGGGTGTCAACTTCAAGTATAACAATTATAGCGAACGTCACCCTAAGTCACGAAGTATCCCGAAAATTCTCCGAACAAAAAACTTAACATTTGAAACTATACAAAAGTTAGAAAGACGTTTTTATGCGATAAATTAAAATAATGCTTTAAAGGTCTAGATTATTAATGATAATTGATTACTGGCCTCTTGGTAGAGAGGTCATAGACCCTGGCAACGAAACCGAGGGTCGCGGGTGCGAATCCCGCTAGGGGCAAATATTTCGTGTGATGAACATGGATATTTGTACTCGAGTCATGAATGTTTATAAAATGTATTTAGGTATGCTAAGTATGCTACTATCCGTTCACCTAGTATCCATAGCACAACCTTATGAGCTTAGTTTGGGACTAGGGAATTGGTGTGTCAGTGTGAAGAATTTATTTATTATATTTATATAATCTTGTTGCGACGTTAATCTTTTTACCCGTCTGAGGGACACAAAGGAGAGTAATTAACATTGTTCTTGTTTTTACATACTAACTTACTAACTAAACTTCACGCCACTTCCCTAGCCGGGTAGGCAGAGAGAACCGAACTACATACTATGCAGTATTAAAGATAGATACAATAAGTTACTTATAATTTGGAGTAGGTACAGTATGTATGTAAGATCCCTTTAAGTATGTAAGGTTACTATCTGAATCTAAATCTAAAAAAATCATTTGTAGGAAGTACAATACATAAACGGTACTTATTGATACCTGTCACAGGAATTATCTTATCTCGAACAGTCTTTATTTATATTCGACCCGTGATACGTTATACATAACTATAATATACATAATATAATATCAGACTACATCACATACATTGATCTGACTCCGAGGTAAGTAGCTTAAGCACTTGTGTTACGGATATCAGAATCAACAGTGGTATTACAAATATATACTTAAATATTAGATATTAACACCCAGACACAGAACAAACACAAGTATTCATCATACGAATATTTGTCCTGGGTGGGGATCGAACCCACAACTCTTGGCGCATGGGGCAGGGTCACTACCGAATGCGCCATCGAGCATGTCATAAAATAAATAGTCTTGATAAATCGAGGTCTTAATCTTATTTTAATTGTATATAAACAAAAGGTTGCGTATTATAAATGCAGTACACATGCATATACAGTTAAATACATATCGCAACTAATATTATAGATCCAAAAGTGAATTTGTTACTCCTTTACGTCTAATCTATTAAACTGATCATAGAGAAATTTGCGTACATAAACTTTTTAGGCGCATAGAAAATTATATAATTCAGATTTTATTCAGATAAGTACCGTTTCTGGAATATTAGCAAGTCCTCATTAACGTTAGCAAAGATAAATGCATAAAGTAGACACTTGTATAGAAATGCTGCAGACATCGCGTTTTTATGGATGAAATTGTTTTTGTGAACTCTTAAGGGATTCTCCGCCATGTGATCCTTCGCGCTTAAAGTAAATATGTAAGGTGGAGGCGTGTAAATTGTATCGACGGGTCTGGTGCAACCCGACCCACGGTGTCAGGTTCCTAAGTAAAGTGCTTAAACGCGACAAATATAAAACTGTCTGGTTACTTTTTGGAAAGCCTCTTTGCGATGGTACTATTCTATCTATGGAATTTATTGAAAACTAGTTAGTGCCCAGTTCTGACTTTATTGTGCATACCGAGGGAGATACGTAATGTATCTATTTTTTCGGGATTAAAAGTCTATATCTATCAAATAAATAAAGCTTTTTTACACTATATCTTTCCTTAATGCTCAAACTTTTAGTGTAAAGAATTTATAAACAATTGCTTAAGTGGTATGTGATTGTGTAGGTGACGAGCTAGCCACTTGTCACTACTTTTTTACAATTTTCCATCTAATCCAGCCCAGTTTGGTTTTTGGCTGAATGTGGTTAACGGGTCCTGCTGCCCCTTTGACTCTGCTTAACCCTTGGGAGGTTATGTTTGTTTGTTTTTTAAGTGGTTTATGGTAACAGAAAGACAGCTGATAGACGGAGTAACATGCGCATTAAAATATAAAGAACGGATTTTTTACTTTTTAGTTTTTAGATGATGATTTATGATGTCTATTAGTACCTATAGGGTTTAGTATTGAGAGTTTTAAAAATAGTTTAACCCTAAAAAATAATGTATTAAAATAGAAAATTGTACAAAATTCACTTAGGTCGAGATTCCGTGGTGGCGATCGGACGTGAACTGCTCTCGAATCTGTGTTTCGACGTAAGTAGTTTAGCTTCTCCAGAATTCCCACTAAGCTGCGTTCTATTATATAAGAGAATGTTCCCTTATATAGCAGAATGCTTCCGAAGACGCGTATAACCAATTCATTTGATAGCACTAGCTCGTAGTTAGACATTTGAGACGCGCTGCGCGGCTGTGATGTAATGCATTGCATCTCAACCCGACGACGGGGAAGAGGATTTATTCCCAATGGAACTTGACCACCGAATGAATAATTTATCTACTATAGTAGCCTAGCCCTACCCAGCTTTAATTATAGATGTGCATTTGTACTGTGTAGGATTTAAAAATACTAAGTCATACTTAAACTACATTATGTATGTTAGTTTGTCCGTACTCAAAATGGATTTTCATTTTCAGTCTAGAAATATTTATGCATTGCTTCGTTTAGACGACATGTATTCAATTTCATTTTGATAAAAAATAGAGGATCATTCGGATGTATTTGTCATATCGTTTAAAGATGCATGTTCCAAAAATAATACTGACAACAACGAGTTACTACATCATTACTAATGGAAAGCACCGATTGAAAGGTATAAGGTATCTTCACTTTAAAAGATAACATTTTTAATTTTTTTTTTTTAATAATTTCCTAACTGATATCGGTTACGGCGGCCAATCTCAACGAGGATTAGCCATCTGCGCAGGAGATATTATAGTGCACAAGTGTGTGCGCTAACACAGGTGCACTCTCTATTCCTTCACTCTCATAGTCCGGTGAGACGGCAATTCGACATGACCGGAGAGAGGTTAGGCGCAGGACCAACGGCGTAACGTGCTTTCCGAGGCACGGGGGTGATTAAACCGCCAACTTCCTGACTTCTGGCTGTTACTGAGTAATTTGGATATTGAAATACCCAGCCACAAATTTTTTTGGCCCGACCCGGGATTTGAACCCGGGACCTCTTGGTCCTTAGGCGGCGCATGCTACCACTAAGTAGACCAACGAGGCAGTCAAAAGATAACAACTTATGATATTACGTCAATTAAAAAGATTAGATTAGATAAGCTATTAACATAATATCAATAACTACACCATTGCATTAGATATAACCTGTAAGGATTGTGTATGTATGTATTTTTACAAATAAATAAAAAAAAAACAGTTTCCCTATACCCTTTGGTCAAGTCTACAGTCAAATCCTTGCCACCAACTGCAACCAAAAAATTTCAACAAAAATAAAATGTCTGTCATCGATTTCGAAAGATATTTTTAGGTATAACATATTTGCAATATACAGACTGTCTACCGACCACAGCTTTACCGTATGTATAGATTATAACATAAGAATATATAAGATGGCAATAACAAAAAAGTTTCAAAGACTGTTACCCTCGCACTAACTCGAATAGGTACCTGAGCACATCCGACTTTTGGTCCCGTCGACAAACATCGTTAGCGGCACGTGTCGGCCAAACGTGACGCGCCAATTGCCAATTGCCAAATTGCCGTCCGTGCCGGCGACACGCCGTGCCATTGTGCGACGATACAGTGGCAAATATCAATGCGTTGTAAAATGGCTCAACTACCTCTGGTGCAGAGCCGGCTTTGACTGGCTCGTTGGTCGAGTGGTGAGAGACCCTGGCCACAAAACCGAGGGTCGCGGGTTCGAATCCCGCTATGGGAAAATGTTTCGTGTGACGAACATGGACATTTGTACTCGAGTCATGGATGTTTATATACGTATTTAAGTATGTGTATCCGTTCACCTAGTATTCATAACACAAGCATAAGCTTAGTTTGGAACTAGGGAAATAATGTGTAAGTCAGGAGATTTTTTTTATCTATTTATTTTATCTAATGTAGGGGATCTTTGAGCTGCAGCCCAGGGCCCTGTGAAAAAAAGGCCCCCGTTGAAAACAATACACATAAATTATTCATCTAACAAACAGAAAGAGGTTCACTTGTAGAACCTTTTAGGTCCCTATGTAGGATGAGCCCAGGGTCCCCCACTTTTAAGATCCGCCTCTGCTCTGGTGCACTTATATACATACCTATCTGCATGAAGTCGGGACTCAACTGTCGTTCTTGTCAAGGGCAGATCAGTTAAAGGAGAATTGTAAAGTCATAATAAACATATTTAATCAAGCCGACGTCGTCTACACTCAATCCATTTATATGTAATTGAATTGAAAGCGGTAGGAAGAAACTAAGTATTCCACTATAAGAGAAATATCTTCATGAGGAATCCAGCATTTAGATAAATACGATTCCGTATTGGTTTCCATTTAAAGGTTATGAAAGTCTGGGTAATGACAAATTCCGGATACTTGTTACCTTAACCTTACCTTACCTTGTTATGTAAAAACTTGCCTTCCTTGTAATGGGAAAAAATCGGGAAACCTAGTAGCAATATTAAGCATCGTATCTGAATACGAAAAAGGTAAAAATATTTTCCATAAATATTTATTTCATATTTCCATAAAATATAGGTACATTGAATTCTTAAAACTAGCGACTCTGCACTAAGCAAAACCCGACTACTTTACTAAACATCGTGTTTTTACTTCCTACATATACCTATTTATGTATTGGGGGGTCAGTGGGACTGAATGTTTGATTTAAAATGACATTTCGACCTATTATATTTAAAAGTTATTAAAATGTATTGTCCAGACTTATAAAAATAGTAGCATTTCAGTTCAAATCGGAGTTTCACTTAGCCACCGACGCCACAACTCTACTCTACACGGTCGCAGCGTAAAACAATTTTAACTTGCAACCCGCAAGTCTAATAGATACCCATGTAAAACAATTCTAACTTGCAAGTATCATAGATACCCAGTGAAACGCGAAATGTTCGCAGTGCGCGCCGACAAGATCGCGATAAATAAGTCAAAGTGTGTGAAAGTTGGGCGGCCTGCTCAAGATTAAACAGCTAATCGTAATCTGTGTACAGATTGACGTAACATCGTTGAAAGGGCCGATTTTTAATGGTCAGTTTAATTTAACCGACTGATAAAGTATAAAGTCACCAATTTGCGGATGTCATCCGGTATTTTACTTAAAAAACAGGCAGACGTTTCACAATCATCCGAATTGTGATATATTCGATTGATGTCTTTTACCTGACTGTTGAAAAATCTGTAAGTAAATAAAATATTACACAACGTCCCATGTTAATCGGGTTTCCAATGTAACTTAAGAATTGATATTATAGAAATCAGAATCGATGAAGGTACCATCTTTTTAAACAAGAACTATTTGTCTCCGTACTCAGATAAATTTGTATAAGAAAAGTTAAAAACTAAACATCACACACCTTCATTGATAAGTAAGTAGTACTTTAAAATCAGATCAATGTAGGCTTAAGCACTTGTATTATGGAAATAGAAAAAACGACGGTACCATAACTCCCAGATCGGGGTAAATATAGTTACATACATATATAACATCACGCCCACAATCCCCGAAAGGGTAGGCAGAGTCGAAGGGGCAGCATGCGCCTTCAACCACATTCAGCCAAAAATAAAGCCGGGCTAGGTTAGATGGAAAATGGTGAAAAAGCAGTGACGAGCGGCTAACTTGTCGCCTACACAATCACACACCCAAAAACCCAACATACCATTAGTCGCCTTTTACGACATGCTGGGCAAGAACCACAGTTGGCATATTCTTTTCAAGTCCCAGACCAACATGGGACAGTGGGCTG
This sequence comes from Glyphodes perspectalis, assembly GCA_951394215.1. Taxonomy (NCBI): domain Eukaryota; kingdom Metazoa; phylum Arthropoda; class Insecta; order Lepidoptera; family Crambidae; genus Glyphodes; species Glyphodes perspectalis. The sequence goes on along the minus strand of OX596209.1, from coordinate 1,289,803 downwards.
GGTTGGATGAAAAGCTGTGAAAAAGGAGTGACAAGGGGCTAGCTCGTCGCCTACTCAGTCACACACCCAAAAGCCCGTAAACCATTAGTCGCCTTTTACGACATGCTAGGCAAGAACCACAGTTGGCACATTCTTTTTTTTGTCCCAGATTAACTTGGGCCAAGTCCCAGACCAACATGGGACAAATATAGTTTTATCAATAAAACAATTGTATCAGTTAAATTGAGGGTAGAGGAAGACTCTTTACTGTATTGGTAATATTATAAATGGAAATGTAGGTACCGAACATCGTTACATTTTCCTACAATACATAGGCTATCCCGGGAAAATTAATGGTTCCCGCGGGACCCATGATAACGTCTCTATAACAGACACCGGACAACACGGGCGGAGCCGCGGGCAATAGCTAATATATGTGTTAAAAGTTAGCCTGATGGTGCTTGTATATTAATATTAGTTCATTAGTTAGTTAGTTTCATTACTTGATAGATGTATGTAATTATTATTTTGGAGCTCATATACCTATATATGCTGCCCCTTTTACTCTGCCTTCCTCTTTGGGGATTATGTGTGTGATGTTATGTATGTAATACCTTCATATTATTTCATTTGATTTGTTGATAGGATATTTTTCACAGCTTTATTTATATTTATCATTTATGCTGTCTGTGCTCACGGGGTACTCAATTTAACTTCGCAAGTTCAGTACATATCATAACATCAGCTGTAATGTCTGTGTACGTAAATATTTATCTTCACCCCACTGAATCTAGGTAAAATGGGGAAAACATCACAGACTCAGATTAGACCTGAGCGAGGTTGTAGGGTTAAAAGGGTAAATATTTACTTTGAATACCGAATTTTCCTGAAAGGTTCCCTCATAAACAGAATATTGTTTTTACCGCATTAAAACATATTTGCTTGAACTCTTCTTTGCCAAGTAATTAGCTAATAAATAATGAAAAATAATAAATATCAGACTACATCACATACATTGATCTGACTCCGAGGTAAGTAGCTTAAGCACTTGTGTTACGAATATCAGAATCAACAGTGGTATTACAAATATATACCTCAATATTGGATGTTAACTACCAGACACAGAACAAACACAAGTATTCATCATACGAATGTTTGTCCTGGGTGGGAATTGAACCCACAACTCTAAGCGCATGGGGCAGGGTCACTACCGAATGCGCTATCGAGCCAATGGTCGTTGCCAACTCGATAAATTCGAAAAAAATCATGTTTAAAACTTTTCTCCTTTGCTATTTTTTTTTATATAAGTCTGTAGCTACAGGAGTGATCATTGTACCTTTAGCCAAAGATAATTTATAGTTTTATACGAACATATACATAATAAACATATTAACCCTTAATTTATCAGAAAATAAACGAGTGAGTGAAATGTATATTTCAATCTAACTCATTACTAAATTTATATTTTAATTTTAACCAAGTTTAGCTGGTTAATTATTTAGCACAGTGTTTAATTCTATAGATCATCTACTGTTCAAAATTCGTCTATGATTCGATACAACTCATCATCTTCATCTTCCTAGCGTTATGTCCCGTGCTTAGACGGGGTCCGCTTAGACCATGATATAGGATTTAGCGAGTCTGGAAATTACACTGAAGCAACTGCCGATCTGACCTTCGCAACCCTAAGATAGGGGAACCAGACAATTTTTGGATCATCGTTGCAAATCCAAAGTTGTTTGAATTTGCAGGTTTCATCACGATGTTTTCCCTCACCGTCGAGCTAGTGGTATAAATACGTACATAAATACTTGAAAAATCCAGAGGTACGTGCGCGGGTTTGAACCCGGCGCGTGTCATTACCATTGAGCTACCACCGCTATATGATTCGATACCACTGCGCTACGTTAAAAACGTTTAGAAACACTAGTGAGACGCAGTTCGTATCTTCTGAACACAATTCGTATTCAACTCCTGGTATCCATCATAAATGTAATATAAAGTCCTATTGTAAGCCACCTTACAATAGTCTCATACATTAACTGCAAGCAAGGAGCAACAGAACTAACTTACTACGTAACTTTACAGTGTAACTTGCTTCAGCTGCCGTAGCTCTGAGCTATTAGCTCGTAGCAATTATACTACGCGTCGTAGCACACCGCTTCCTCGTAGATTCCGTCGTAGACACGTCTACGAAGTGTTAGTATAGAATATACGGAATTCTACCGTTAACATTCAAGAGTGGATATGTTTAAATAATAAATATATGTAGAGCTTGTATGAAAAGGATTATGAATGTTGAAGAGGCGAGTGAGGTGTGTAAGGATCGTGCCATATGGCGTTCGGTTCTCTCTGCCTACCCCGCTTGGGAAGTGGTGTGAGGTTTAGTTAGTTAGTTAGATTCTCTAGACTCACACACCAATTCCCTAGTTCCAAACTAAACGTATAAGCTTGTGCTACGGATACTAGGTGAACGGATAGACATACTTAAATACGTTTAAAAACATCCACGACTCAAGTACAAATGTCCATGTTCATCACACGAAACTTTTGCCCCTAGCGGGATGCGAACCCACGACCCTTGGTTTCGTGGCCTGGGTCTCTGACCACTCGACCAACGGGCCTGTCACAATTATATCCTGTTATAACTGTAGTCATTTGATTTGAAATATATTCAGTTTCCCTCGCTAATAGTGATATTGAACAATCCCAAATAATTCACATATGCTCGATTCCTGGAATGTATGTTTAAAATAAAATTAGTTCCAATTTCCGCAGGAAACTGGCTTAGTGCCAGGGAATGAATTCGAACAAAAATGGAGTTCTCAAATGGAAATTATCCGTAATTTACGCTATTATTGTGTCTTAATTTTTTTTTATACGTAACTGTATGAAACGCGTGTAAAATTAATAATTGTATCAATATCGTCTTTATGGTATTCTTGATACACAGTTTTGGACCTCACCCAAATAGACAGACAGTACATAATACGTTACAGTTTTAGATCGTAGATACTACGTCAGCCAATGTTCTAGAAAATTCTTCATTCACACTTCTATCATCACCCGTGCAGAGTAGCTGCAATTGAATCCCGGTGTCAATAGCCTTGTTCTGTGTCTTGAGAATGTTCTATAGCATTATTGAGCCATGGACACAGTACAATAGATTTTGACCACCCCAATAGACAGCATTTATGCACAATATGTTACAGTTTAAATTGCAGATACTACGCCAACAAATGTTCCAGAAAATTCTTTACTCACCCATCTGACCCATCCATCATCGCCCGTGTTGAGTGGTTGCAATTACCACGGCCGGGAAACGTAATCCAATTGGACGTGAGTTCTATCCAGTTCCAATCGAGTGACGCCCATTCGCACCCGCCAGGAAACTGACGCGAGTGACAAGTGACAGGACATAACGCATCTGGTGGGAGCTGGACTGCGATTACTCTTTTGTTAACTTATTCACGGGGTATAAAGTGACGATTAGGGATTGCATTCCGGTGTCATTTTCAATCCGGCTGGATCTGGATTTCCATCGATCCTGACTCTGAAAATGCTGGTGGATCGATGTGAATTTGAGTAAAAGTAAGATTAATAGGAGTTAGCTGGCGTGATGGTATATATAGGTGTAAGATTAAAAGCAGTAGCCTCTGTTCAGCTGAAACTGATTTGATTTGCAAGGTGATGAAATGACACCGCTTTTGATAAATTATTTCACTTGAGTGATGGATCCAATAAAAGTTCAATGGTACCGGACCCGCCGGATTACCGGATCTGTTTTTCCGGATTGCAATCTCTAGTGGAGATGAATCCGTCAGGCGGTCAAGAGTGGTCTAAAACATTATGCTTTTCGTTTCGGGGACGCAGTTTTACGACCGTAACAAATGCAGTCGTTATGGGAGCTTACTGGGTAGAGGTTTATTCAAAGTATGATGCAGTGAACTGATGTGGTATGAGGATTTGCCTTTTAGAAAAAAAAATTACAAACACACACATACCTACATATTGCCCTGTAAGGCAAGTGAAATATACTTAACAAGGCGATTCTGCAACTTTAATCCGAGTTCTGCATGAGTTTTCAAATAGATGCGTCTTAATTATATTGATAAAATTGAACCACAGGCTACTCAGTCTAGTAATAAGAGACCCTAGCTACCAACCACAAATATCGAGTTCAGTATCAGCACAGAGTAATAATATACTATGTACAACAGAGGGTCACTGCCCATACTTGAAAAGTTAGTGCTACAAGTCGCGCAAGAACAGCGACAGTGGTGAGTAATTGGAACTACAGCAAAGTTTAGTCTGTTTGCCGCTACATGCAGAGGTAAGTTATTTCTTAGTAATAATACACCATCTGTGTAAAATTTATGGATTTAAAACAAATATTAGTTTAGTTTGTTTCTGAAGAAAATATTTTATATTTATGTTACATTTAATAAATTATGAAGAAAAGACGTAAATAACTCATTTTATGAAAAAAAGCTTTTTTTTTTAAGGGAAATAATAACGTTTTTTTTCGGTTTTATCTCTCAATTGGTCTATATGATACCTGTAGCGACATTTGTCTGTGTCAAGTCTATACGAAATCTGAAATGTATGTGACTGACCAGTCATGGTATCAGTAATTTATACTCAAGTTAAGAAAACGTACGTCATTAATAAAGCATGTAAGCTTACAAGTTCTCTAGTTTGTACACACCTTAAGGCGAGTTTTAATCTACTGAGCTTACCTGCCCACCGGTTCGGGGTCAAGGCATCAATTATTCAGGGCTTTATAAAATGGAATCTGGAACCTTTAGCAAATTCCAGTCGATACTTCAGCCATGATTTAGTGTATCTCCAAATAAATAATAAATAAATTCTTCAGACTGGCACACTAATTCCCTAGTCCCAAACTAAACTTATAAGCTTGTGCTATGGATACTAGGTGAACGGATAGACATACTTAAATACGTTTGTAAACAACCATGACTCGAGTACAAATATCCATGTTCATCACACGAAATATTTGCCCCTAGCAGGATTCGAACCTGCGACCCTTGGTTTCGTGGCCAGGGTCTCTGCTCTGACCACTCGACCAACGGGCCAGTCAAATAAAATCAATAATGGTAGAGAGACTGGAACATAAAGTATTTGATTTGTTTTGTAGCTTTTTATACTTGTACTTCGTCGACTTAAACCAGGGTCATAAAAAAAAAAAAAAAAAAAAAAAAAAAAAAAAAAAAAAAAAAAAAAAAAAAAAAAAAAAAAAAGGTCATAAAACGAGGAATTATTTAATGACGACTCAGGCATTTTCTTTGAGCCTTAAGACGTAATCATGATAAAATTTGTCTAGTTACACATTTTTCATCTTAATTTTACTAGATTTTTCTCTCATTTCATTATCCAAATCTATGACCCTACAGTTAGTAGATTTAATTATTTAAGTAATTACCTCTTCGGGGATTATGGGCGTGATGTTACGTATGTATGAACATATTGCATTCGTAATTTAATTTCATATCAGACAACACAGTGATGAACATTGATTGATGATTCCCTAAAAGGTAGGCAGAGAGGAGCAATTTATCTTTTTAAGCAATATATGGCCCGTTGGTTGAGTGGTTAGAGACCCTGGCCACGAAACTAAGGGTCGCGGGTTCGAATCCTGCGAGGGGCAAATGTTTCGTGTGATGAACATGGACATTTGTACTCGAGTCATGGATGTTTATAAACGTATTTAAGTATGTCTATCCGTTCACCTAATATCCATAGCACAAGCATAAGCTTAGTTTGGAACTAGGGAATTTATTTTCCAGACTAACATACCAATTCCCTAGCACTCGATACCATAGAAATCAAAGTCAACGTCCCTACCATAAACACCCAGACCCAAGAAAAATACCTATTCCTAATCGGAATCGAACTCGCGCCCTTTCCGTTCGACGCGACGTCTGAACCATTGCAATACATGTATCTATACATATGGGGTGATCGCGCAATAAATTATAATATTTAACGACCGGTCACAGTTGTAAACGCTGACAACCCTTCCATTATTCAGGGCGAGCAGGACGACCCAACTTGAAGAGTTTCGAGTACTTTGTACTCTGCAACTAGTTATCCGACAAATAAGGGACTTTTAGAACCCTTTCCAAGTTTCGATATAGAAATCAACTTTAGATTAAATGTGTGTGCAAAAAAAGATACTGGATACTATTATTTGAAAAACCATGCAAAAAACCCTATATCTATAAATAAAATAAATTCTCTAGACTGACACACCAATTCCCTAGTTCCAAACTAAGCTTATGCTTGTGCTATGGATACTAGGTGAACGGATTTACATACTTAAATACGATTATAAACATCCATGACTCGAGTACAAATGTCCATGTTCATCACACGAAACATTTGCCCCTCGCAGGATTCGAACCCGCGACCCTTAGTTTCGTGGCCAGGGTCTCTAACCACTCAACCAACGGGCCATATATTGCTTAAAAAGATAAATTGCTCCTCTCTGCCTACCTTTTAGGGAAATGGTTTAGTTAAGTTCTAGGTAGCTCTAACTATCTATAGTTTTTTTACGTGTAATGGACGAGACATGAAAGTGTAACATACGGATGGAAAGTTAATTAGATGTTAGTATGGATGTGATTTTATAGCCCTTAGAGTTTAGAATGCAAAAAATATGAATTAATCAATCTGGGTTAAAAAATACGGTAGCTAAGATTGTCTCAATATGTTTTTTTTATTGTTCGGAATAAATAGATCACCAATACTTTAGATTGGAATAGGAATGTTGACACCATTTATATTTAATTTTGAAATATTAATTCTGAAAAAGCAAGTATTATAATATGTTGTATAACCTTATTGATTTTTAACTATTGAGTTTACGATTTTAAATAAAAAAAAACTGATTAATAATAGGTACTTATGTCAGTTTTCTATACGATCCTCCTAGTATTTTTAACGTTTAAGTTTATAAGCTTATGCTCTGATATCAGACAGCAAAATAGGAAATGTGTTTAAAATTCAACACGATTGAAAAAAAAAACATCCTTAAATTATTTTAAAGGTAAAGTACCTTTCAAAAGGAATCTAAAGTACCTTGGCCTACAATACGGAAGGGTAGAACCTTTTGTATAAATTACGCATTATGTTTAAGGGCAGATTAAGGTTTGTCATGCATAATGTATCTTTTAAATTATATTATTTTAGGGTGAGTTCCGAATGTACGACAGATAATAGAATAAGTAGCTAAATAAGTACATATTAAATTCTTTTTTACTTTATGGTAAAGTAATTTTTTTGTTTTTAATACAACTTACATGGCAAAAATAATTTCGTCAATACCGTAATTAAAGGGAGTAAATTAAGTGCTAAATTCGTTGCTCTTGTGTTAAATTACTAAGTTTCGTAATTTTTTTTATATAAATATATTTTCTAATTAATCACCGTTAATTTAAAAAAAATCAACCTTGTTATTGAAAATATGAAATAGAAAATGAAGCTCAGATCTATCAATGGCGTAATTTAAAAAAACACGGTTGCCACCAACTTTGATGTACATGATCAAATGAACGATATACATTCAAAGAATAACAACGAATGAAACAATACTACCAGTGTTATATAATTGCCACCAATAAATGAACGCATTAAATAAAGTGAACAACTTATTTCCCTGAAAAATGCATTGGTATCCGGCTGCCCATACTAGTCTAACTATTATCAAAATTTATCTTTTAAAATTCGAACGTGCCTAGAAAATAAATTGACTGGATTATATGCACTCGCTCTCAAACATGTAACCGTCTCCCTCTCATTAACAACGCCAGTGTATCTGTCTCGCTCCAGTTTTCCAGTTCACGCGTGCGCAAAGAGGTTTTTCCCGAAAGATATGGACCGGTCGAAGCTGCATAAGGTGAAAACAATTTCGTGGCTTTTCTGTGTGGAGCTAATTTTGAGACGTGTTTATGATTACAATAAAAAATTCTTCTGGTGATTATTATGTAAACAGTAATTAGTTTTCATTAACCAATTTACGCCTTTAAATTTTGATAAGTTCCTCTAAATTATTCTGTAATAAAAGCATAAACAAAGCATTTTAATAAAGTATTACAAAATCTCAATTAAAATTAAAACGTAAATGTCAAACTATACTACGAAATTATTACACAACTATAAAGCGACTCGTACAATTTATAACAATAGTTACGCAAGAGGGGAATCTCAGTCTACGCAGCTTCGAGCGGCGGACGGGCCAGAGTCAGCCTCCGTACCCGTGGGATCTCCCGGGCCGCGAACGACGTTCCTACACACATAAAACCGGGATCAGTGGCGAAAATTCGATAAAAATCAACTAAAATTATCATATTTCACTAAAATACTACAATGCCAGTGTCCACGAAAATATTTTCCGCGCCTTTTTCCATCTGTCAATTTTGAATTCCGAATCGTAACCTTGTTAAGTGAGAATGGGCAGTGTATGAATGAAGTCGTTACCAGCCAGTGTGATTTTAATTCGATCTTTTTTAATAGCAGATTCAGTGACTTTTGTGTAAATATCGAGTTATTTTGTGAACTGTGACTGTGGTTTCATGGACTATCAGGTAAGCTGAGATAAATATTTATTTTCAACTGTTTTTGGTGCAAGTAAAAGATTTACACCTAAACAAGCTATATGTAAATTTAATAGTACATGAAAAAAATATTAAATTAAAACATTTACTTAGTATTTATTACACAAAACAAAAGCAATTATTAAATAGATCCTACAATAATTATTTATCGCTCCGTATATGGATAATTTTTACCAAATAGTTTTATGTATTTTTAGGTTACATTATAACACCTGAAAGATCTTACATGATAGTGTGTATTTACATTAATTAGTAAAACTATAAAATAAATGTTTTACAAATTAAATTTTAGACACTTTAATAGGTTTTCATTCTGTTTTAATCTAACCCTAGATAATATTAAAACTACAAAACTCACTTTGAGATTTTAAGCCATTGGAGTAAGTAAGTAACTTACTTAAAAACTTTGAGGATGTTTAGCTAGCCAATAGATAACGTAAAAAAAAAAACAATATTGGGAAAAATAGACAATTTGAGAATAAGCTTTTTTTAAATAAAGTTACAATTTCAGAATTTATAAATTCATATTTACTTAGGTTGCTATAACCCACAAAATCGCCTTTGCAGATTTTTTAATAAGCAAAGCAATATTTTAATGTCATCATTAATCCACTTTTCTCACACCATGAGAGTGTGTTAAATTGGAAAAAAGTTACTTTAAGGGCAATTTTAATTTTCAGCGAATAACAGAGCAGGAGGTTTTAGGGCATAGCGTACGTAGCAATAAAATAAAAAATCCCTTATATATTTTGCATTTAATATATAATATACATACATACATGCATACATACCATCGCACTTACAATCCCCGAAGAGGTAGGCATATTTCAACAGAAGCAGCGTACTACTCAAATCACTTTTAGACAAAATAAAATTAGCTGGCTTCAATGGCAAATTGTGATAAGTGGCTCGTACGTCGCCCACAAGCAGTCTCAAAATAACACCCAATAATGAATAAATATAATTATCAGACTACATGACATACATTGATCTGGCTCCGAGGTAAGTAGCTTCAGCACTTGTGTTACGGATATCAGAATCAACAGTGGTATTACAAATATAAACTTAAATATTAGATATTAACAACCCCAGGACAAACAATCACACGAATGTTTGTCCTGGGTGGGGATCGAACCCACAACTCTTGGTGCATGGGACAGGATGACTACTGAATGGAATATCGAGCTTGTCAAAAAACCAATAATATACCATTCACATTTTTCAACATCAGGAACACAGTTGGCACATTATTTTTAGGTCGCAGACCAACATGGGACCTGATAAAAAACCGACTTCAAAAAACCCCGCCAAAAATGTTTATAAAAAAACACAAGTATAAACTGCCTTAATAGCTATTTAAATTTCTAAACACTAAAAAGTATAAAATAAATTATTTCGACTGCTTCGATGAAAGTATTAATGTTTAACACGTATTTAAATATTTACAATAATCAGTTAGTTTTGGAGTCGGTGCCAGCCCGCGTAATTATATCATCATTTCGGAATTTGCAATTATTTGTTTCTTGGTGAAGGGTGGTAAAATAGGTTTTGAATATACAAAATCAATAGTAAGTTAATATACTCATATTTTAACTAATTTGTTTCATATTGTTATTAGTAAGGTAATTTGTTATTAAGTGTCTACTTTTTTTTTAGTTTGGCTGGCACCGACTCCAAAACTAACTGATTATTGTAAATATTTAAATACGTGTTAAACATTAATACTTTCATCGAAGCAGTCGAAATAATTTATTTTATACTTTTTAGTGTTTAGAAATTTAAATAGCTATTAAGGCAGTTTATACTTGTGTTTTTTTATAAACATTTTTGGCGGGGTTTTTTGAAGTCGGTTTTTATTTTTGTTAAAATTTTACTTATTTGTTACTTTTTAGTGAAATTTATTAATAGGTAGGTAGACCAAATCAAAACGAGCTGCTTTAATGAGACAGTACCGGTCTTATGAGACTAAAGACGAAAAGCTATAACAAGCCTTTAATGTTTTAAGAATTACTTAAAACTTCTAATCTTCAAAGAATCATATCTTTCATCATCAGCTAAGCAACATAACATGATGAGTACAAGACGCAAATACTGGAATCGTTTTAGAAAAAATAAATAAAACACTTAACATGTCGTTAAAATTTAAGAGTGGCCCTCGTTTTCATGGAATCCCCTCACTAGACCAAGACTTGGTGAAATTGAGACTATCTCGAGAATAACACTCAATATGGCCCTATAATATTGAAAGAATTATCCACGAACTCCTAATCGTTAAGGAGTTACACCTTCCATCATCAGCTCAGCAACATGAGATTATGAATACCAGACGTAAATACTTGAACTGTTTTAGAAAATAACTAAAATAGATTGTACGCGCCTATAATACTTGAGGGTTTCCCTCGATTTGCCTAAGATTCCTTCATCAGATCCAGATGTGGTACCAATAGGACCAACTCCAGGATATACCCTTTTGAATAAAAAAAAGAACTCTAAAAATCGTCTTACAATTCTCGAATATATCAATATTTAAAGAATCATAAACTAATTCCTAATCGTTAAGGATTTGTACCTTCCATCATCAGCTCACCAACATAAGATGATAAGTACCATGCGTAAATACTTGAACAATCTTAGAAAATGTCTAAAACACATTGTACGTGCCTATAAAGTTTGAGGGTTGCCCTCGATTTTCCTGGGATACCTTCATCAGATCCTGACTTGGTGGCAATGGGACCAACTCGGGAGTAAACCCTTTCGATTAAAAAAAAAATTTTGGAAATCGGTTAACAATTCTCAGAGATATCGAGTAACATACATACAAAAAAAAAAAAAAAAAAAAAAAAAAAAAAAAAAAAAAAAACATTCAGTCGAATTGAGAACCTCCTCCTTTTTTTGAAGTCGGTTAATAATATGCAATATTTGTTTTAATATGTCTTTCATTACGTGTTATTCGTAAACGCAATCAAGCACTACATTTTCTATTTAATTAAATTTTAGGTGGATTGGTGTAATTATAATGGAAAAAGCTTTAGCCATATTAATTTGTAAAAATCGTATTCTTTGATAACTTGTTATTTACAGTATTTATTGTTGACAGAGATGAGAGGAAAAAATGTTTAAAACTGTTCATGATGATATTAAGCATTTTTGGTCAAACTGGCCGAAAATATTTATGTTTTCTTTTTAAAGAAAAATAAATAGAGAAAAAGATGGTGTAAAATGGCGGGAAATGTAACATTATGTATATTCGGCGGTAATAAATCATAAAAAAATAAAAGTACGCGGTTTTACTATCTGCACAAACATTATATACTTAAACATAACTATTTTGTCTCTTCCATACGAATAGACATACACATGTATGTACTTAGGATCCAGTATCTTTCAGCTTTTCATGTTTAACGAGTACCATAAACTTATAGATAAGTGCGGTCGGTATTTACCCCAAATGCCCTGTCCTTCCTCAGCAAAATATTTGGCAGGTTATCATTTGTGCCACTCTGTCGCTCACTGGCAATCCACTACGCTAATGCGGCCATTACTCAAACGGGATATACGTTAACTGGAAGAAAAAACTCCATTTGAATTCAGAACGCAATAACATGGTGAAACCCAGTTGTGCTCTACTATGCTTCTTTAGTATGTAGGTAGTGGGTAGATTTTTTTATAGCAATTGCTTAATTTCTTTTTTTATAGCGGTGGTAGCTCAATGGAAGGATACGCGCCTCTTAACCGAGGAGTGCGGGTTCAAACCCGGGCACGTACCTCTGGATTTTTCAAGTCTATGTACGTATTTATACCACTAGCTCGACGGTGGAGGAAAACATCGTGACGAAACCTGCAAATTCAAACAACTTTGGATTTGTAACCACGATCCAAAAATTGTCTGGTTCCCCTATCTTAGGGTTACGAAGATCAAATCGGCTGTCGCTTCAATGTAATTACCAGCCTCGATAAATCCTGGACCATGGTCTTAGCGGACCCCGTCTAAGCACGAGACATAACGCTAGGAAGATGATGACTTAATTTATTTTTAAATTAAATTAAATATTTTTTATTTCGGACAAAATTTACATCCTTACGGGTTAGTTACGTGGCTTAACACACTATGTTAGTAGTTATATTAATTTTCACAACTTATCACGATTTGGCAAGTTCGATAATAATATTAAACAATTAAACATGTCTGCCATATGGTCACATGTTGGTCTAGGACTTAAAAATGCATAGATCCTTGCATAGGACGTTGTAAAAGGCGACTAATAGGATATCGGGTTTGGGTACGTGATTATGTAGGCGACGAGCTAGTCTCGTGAATCAATCAGTCGCTTCAATGTAATTACCAGGCTCGCTTAATCATGGATCATGGTCTAAGCGGACCCCGTCTGAGCACGGGACATAACGCTAGGAAGATGATGTCATCGAGTTAGGTGTTGCTTAATATTAATGAAATGTGCTTGCATTATGTTACCACGACGACCTGTCACATGTAAATCCAGCATTCAAAATGCCTTCCCCATTTTTTAAAACATCGTTTACATATTGCTGTATATTTTGTCTCGTACAGAAATGTTTTTAATTCCAGATTCATGAAAGCTCTGAGCAAAGACGTAACTTTAAGGCAATAAAAAAGCTTTTACAACTTCAATAGGAGCTGTTTGACGTACTCGTAAAACAAATTAAGCTTTTGAAGCGGTTATCTTGAGTTGAAAAAAAATAACCTAGGCCATTATTTTATTTAACCGAAATTTATTACATTAATGGGGTTTAAGACTTATTTCGAGGGACTTATTGTCCGATGTTGGTCTGGCACTTAAAAATAATGTGCTGTGTTTCTTGCCTAGCATATCGTAAAAGGCGACTAATGGTATATGGGGTTTTGGGTATGCGGTTGTGTAGGCGACGAGCTAGTCACTTGTCACTACTTTTTATCAATTTTCCATCTAACCCAGCCCAGTTTTGTTTTTTGGCTGAATGTGGTTAAAGGGGTCTGCTGCCCCTTTGACTCTGCCTACCCCTTCGGGGATTATGGGCGTGATGTTATGCCATTTCGAGGGAGGCCAGAAGCTGCCTTTTTGTTATTAATGACTGAAGTATGGATAAAGATGAGATTCCTTGTTAGTCTGGTAAGGGCGACTTTGAATGTTTCTGTAAATACAGCGCCCCGCGGTTTCACCCGCGTAGTTCCCGTTCCCCTGGGAATATGGGGATAAAATATAGCCCATGTTACTCCCTGATAAAATAGCTTACTATTGGTGAAATAATTTTTCAAATCGGTTTAGTAGTTTTCGAGCATATTTAATACAAACAAAGAAACAATCAAATCTTTCTTATTTATAATATTAGTATGATTAAGTGAAAAATAGCCGACTTTGGTGTTTTTTCATGGCTTATGGTTCACGGGAACTTATAATACCCAATCCGTGTCTCTCTAAGGTATATGATTCTAAATATTCGCATTACGCAAACGCGATATGCATTATGAAACGCCAAGCTCAGTACTCTAGTACTGCATAATTCATATCGAGTTTAAATCTACTAGTATTATTTCCAATCCCAAGGTGCTTTTCAATGAAAAAAACAGCTATACCAATGGATCTTCGTAAATCCGTTAAGCTGGTATATGAGTTGCCGGAGTTTCTGTTAAAAAAGATAAATAATTATCTTAAATTAAATAAATTGTTTATGCTTAATCTTAAGCCATCACCTACTGAAAGTCGAAATATTCTTTATTTATATAGGTTTCAAAGAAGCTCTTACAAATCGTCAAAATCAGTTAAAGAGATTATTCTACCACCGATTTGGAATGTTGCATGAATCGTATTTAACTTTGAAACATGTTTCAGAGTGGGCCTGGTGTAAAATAAGAAAATAAAAATGTAAAATTACTAGGAAAAAAAAACTGTACTATACCCAATAGGTATTGGTAAGTAGGTACTTATGTAATTTATATAAAGTACATAGTTTATCCAGAAGCTAAAAATCTGTTTAACGTATGCCCATTTTGTTACAAAAGAGATGTCCCAAAAATCCAATATCATCGCATTTTTCGATTTAGCCCAAGACCCGAGCGATCTAGACATCGGTATTCAAAACATTAGTCCGCCGAGTCGATCAGAAAGTTAAACGTTACATAAAACCCATAGCGTACCCTTATCACAGACGCGCGAGGCGTGTACTATGGAAGTGTGTGAAATATCGCTTATTGAATACTTACGGGAAAAGATTTAGATAGCCAACAGTCTTAGGTTGTGTCATAGCAGTACGAGAAAGGCATCCTTTTATCTGAAAATCGGTACTCAAAAGATTAGTCCACTGAGGCGATCAGAAAGATAAATGTTACAAACACACTTATAGCGCACTCTTATCACAAATGCGCGAGGCGTGTACTGTGAACATATGTGAAATATTGCTTATTGAATACTCACGGAAAAATATTTACATAGCCAAAAGTCTTAGGTTGTGTTTTGTACCATAGCGGTCGGAGATAAAAGGCATCCTTTGGTCTGGATACCGGCATTCAGAACATTAGTCCGCCGCAGCGGTCAGAAAGTTAAACGTTACATAAAACCCATAGCGTACCCTTATCACAGACGCGCGAGGCGTGTACTACGGAAGTGTGTGAAATATCGCTTATTGAATACTTGCGGGAAAAGATTTAGATAGCCAACAGTCTTAGGTCGTGTTTTGTGTCAGAGCGGTAGGAGACAAATGGCGTCCTTTTATCTACACATCGGTATTCAAAACATTAGTCCATCGAGGCAAATAGAGAGAACGTTACATAAAACACTCGTAGCGCACCCTTACCTCAAACACGCGAGGCGTGCACAACGGAAATTTGTGAAATATCGTTCATTGAATACTTGCGGGACAAGAAAGCCAATAGTCTTGTGTCGCATTCTGAGTCGGCGGTTTTTTCAATTAATATTTATATAGAATTAAAAAAGGGTTTCCGATGCAAGGAATTTGTTTTTTTTTTTGTGCAAATACGGGTAGTATTTTTATATTGAATGAAATTAAAATATGAGAAGTAACTGTGTTATGTACATTTGTTATGCTCTAATGGAGAATAACTATAAAAAATTTTTTAGGTACTTATAACATTTGGTATTAGATATAGGTACTCCCAATATCCATGTATCGGGAGTATATTATATTTTATACATTAATGGTGTTCGACTTGTCAAAAGGTTGCTGGTGAACAATAAATAACTTTTGTTATCAGATGTTGCCTACTAAAATTAGCCAATGTTAACATAACAACAACATTACGCCCGCAATCCCTGAAGGAGTAGGCAGAGTCAAAGGGACAGCAGTCTCCCTTAACCACATTCAGCGAAAAATTAAACTGGGCTGGGTTAGATGGAAAAAGTAGTGACAAGTGGCGTGGAGGATATACCATTAGTCGCCTTTTACGACATGCTAGGCAAGAAACGCAGTTAGCACATTCTTATTAAGTCCCAGACCAACACGGGACTAATGTTGCCAATGGTGCTCAACCAAAAATTACATTAGTGTGGATACTTTCTATTTTCAAGTCAATTTTCAAGTTATATTCAATTTTCAAGTCGATTACACCATTATAGGTGGTATCGACTTGAAAATTGAATGTTACAGAAAGTATCTGCGGCGAACCCTTATCAAGAGGCGGGCCTCGAAATATGTGTGAAATATTGCATATTGAATACCGGCGACATGTGGGCCACAGAGGTGAGAGCTGGTTAGCTCTTCTGTTTATGGTGTAAATGTGACGTAGCTTGATAGCGCCATTAGGAAAGGAGTTTCTAACTATAATAAATAAATAAATTATTCAGACTGACACAACAATTCCCTAGTCCCAAACTAAGCTTATGCTTGTGCTATGGATACTAGGTGAACGGATAGATATACTTAAATACATCCATGACTCGAGTACAAATGTCCATGTGATAAATCACACGAAACATTTGCCTCTAGCGAGATTCGAACCCGCGACCCTTGATTTCGTGGCCAGGGTCTCTGACCACTCGACCAACGGGCCAGTCTATTTCGTCAACTATAGTTTTACGATAGAAATGCTAGTCCCATGTCGGTCTGATCTATGGTTTACTTTGTTATTTTGTAGGCGACGAGCGGGTCATTTCTCACTGCCCTTTTGCAAATTTTCATCTAACCCAGCCCAAATTTACTTTTGGCTAAAGCATATGCCCTTGAAATATGAGACTTAGACTACCCTTTCTTGGATTGCAGGTGTCATGGCATGTTTGTTATTCAGTCAGTGGTCGAAAGATAATGATAGAATTGTTTGATGATTATAAAACTGATATTGGCGTATTAACCCAACTCTGTTTAGGTTGTGCCTTTAGATATTGCTCGGCTCTTATAGTGCCATTATGAGCCTTAATGAATTAAATCGGTGCGTTGCCTTGAGCGGAATCTAATTGCGAATATGTTTGATGTGTCGACGGAACTATTATAATTTCCCTTTCATCCGGCCGGCGCCGGCGCGGCACAAATGAGCTATTATTGCGAGCAAGTATAGGGTATTTAAGATATATTATGATTAAAGTTGAGCAGAGCGGTGGTACCATTGAGCTGGTAAGAACACGGTCTCTTAACTGAGGGGTGCGGGTTGAAACCAGGGCACGTACCTCTGGATTTTTCAAATCTATGTACGTATACCACTAGCTCGACGATGAGGAAAAACATGCAAATTCAAACCACTTTGGATTTGTAACCATGATCCAAAAATTGTCTGGTTCCCCTATGTAAGGAGTACGAAGGTCAGATCGGCAGTCGCTTCAATGTTATTACCAGACTCGCTAAATCCTGGATCAAGGTCTAAGCGGACCCCGTCTAAGCACGGGACACAACGCTAGGAAGATGATAGGATTATGAGCGTGATGTTATGTATGTATGTACCATTTTCCGTGCTAAATATAATTCTATGCAAATGTTATCCGATGCTGAAGCTATAACAATTAAAACTTTAAAGACCTCATTCTAATAAAAGTGGTAATAGAAACTAAGTGAGAATATGTTTAATAAGACGTCGGGAACAATTACAGCAATATCCTGTTCGTCCGGGGCGCGATAATAAAGGTCATTGCACACTTTAATGGTATATCGGGTTTTGGGTATGTGATTGTGTAGGCGACGAGCTAGCCGCTTGTCACTACTTATTCACAATTTTCCTTCTAACCCAGTCCATTGTCCTATGTTGGTCTGGGACTTAAAAATAATGTGCCATCTGTGGTTCTTGCCTAGCATCTCGTAAAAGACGACTAATGGTGTATTCGGTTTTGGGTATGTGATTGTGTGGGCGACAGGCTAGCCACTTGTCACCACTTTTTCACAATTTTCCACCTAACCCAGCCCAGCCCAGTTTTCTTTCTGGCTGAAAGTGTTTAAAGGAGCTTGCTGCCTCTTTGACTCTGCCTACCCCTTCGGGGTTTATGGGCGTAATGTTATGTTTGTATGTGTGCACACTTTGACAGCAGTACAATGGCTCAGCTACACCGCAGCATTCAATTCAAAGCAATTGTGCTTAGTGCTTGCCGCTGTCATACAGCTGGTTTCGCTGCAACCATAAACCGCGTGACTGAAGCGATGTATGCTTGCCTTTGCGTATTGGGCGGCTGAGGTGGCCTTAATGCGCGACGATACTGCTCTGTAGCTGTGTCCTTGCCGTGCTGTGTGTTACTACTCCAACTCAGCAAATAGGGACAAGCTGTTTGCTTCGATTTTAAACCGTTTATTTTTCAAGACAAACGATTTACAGTTATAGTTGATATGGCAAGCTCAGTTAGACTGCTGTGGAGCCGTAAACTGTGATGTCCACCGCAGGTTAGCGATAGCTAGCTTGCCAACAAACTAGATAAATTGGAGACAGCGTATTGCTGAGCTGTAACTGAGCCACTGCTATGCTATTAGTATCGCTGTGCTGTTAGTGTGCAATGACCTTAAAGGTGCGTTTGGCTGGTGCGAGGGTGCTTCCGATCGTGAATGGATTCCTTCGAGCTTTTGTTTTGAAGTATGGAATTCGTTGGGTTCAATAACATAGGATGTCATTGGAGGAATCGTCTTTCTCTTTCCTGAAGGATATTTTTATTAAGGTAGATTGTTATTCTTGCTTTAACTATGCCAAATGTGATGTCTCTTACTAGGTGTTTCTATTACGAATTAATAAAATCTTAGCGATATGATATATCGATTTATAAGCATATTAAAATGTTTGGAATTATTTTTTTTGTCACTACTTTTACACAATTTTTCGTTTAGCCCAACTCAGTTTTATTTTTGGCTGAATGTGGTTAATGGGGATTGCTGCTCATTTCACTCTGCCTACCCCTTCGGGGATTATGGGCGTGGTATTGTGTATGGCACTATCTTTCTAATTTAAGATCAAATTCATGTTTATTTGGTGTCTGGGAAGGCGGCTGTTATTCAATAATGAAGAAAATATATTTTATGAAAATTCGTGGCACTGAATACATACGTGTTGCTGAATACAAGTAAGTATAATTCATTTACTCAATTGCGACAAATTAATTCAAATTCAACGTTGACGCCAGTGAAATGCTAATTAAAATATGTCCTACAGAGTGGTGATTATGATTGGTAATTAAGTATTAAGTATAATTTCCCTTCAATCCGCCCTAATAACAGACTCCGCGATCGCGCCTGGTGAAGCAAAAGCGAGGTCACTTCTGAAGCGAGGTCACTTCTGAAGCGAAGTCGTTTCTGAAGCAAGGTCGCTTGTGAAGCGAAACATTTCTTAAGCGAACGGGTTCAATTAACGCTATTTAATGATCCGAATCGCTTTTGTCTTCACGCTCGCACGGACATTACACGTGTTCGGACAGTCCGCCATTTTGATGTATCAATCAATTCGATTGATAGATAACACCTACAGCAATAATTTATAATATTTTCCCTTAGATTGTTATTTTTTCTACATGATGAATACTATAGAAGTCGTATCTACATACACACATACCATCACCCAATCCTTTAAGAGGTAAACAGAGAGACGATCATCTCTTCAAACTACATTCAGCCACAAATAAAATTGTTTTGGGTTGGATGGAAAATTGTGAAAAATACTAACAAGTGTCTAGTTTGACGCATAATCACGAACACAACACCAGATACTATTAGTTGGAAGGAACATAGTTGGACCATTCTTTTAGATTTGTAGATATAATCGTTGGTAGGACCGCTCTTTGAACAATTAGAGACTCTTGGCGCATTAGGAAATTGATATGTTTTTCTATCTATCCTACTAATATTATAAATGCGGAATTTTGTATGTATGGATGGATGTTTGTTACTTTTTCATAAAAAGACTACTGAATAGATTTTAATGAAACTTTAGAACGCGACCACGCGAGCGAAGCCGCGGGCAGAAGCTATTAATAAATATTGGTGATCTAATTGGTAATCTGGGTTTTAAGGGCCTTTGTCGACCATGGGGATTTGGTCACGTGCCAAAAAGTACTTTATGGGCAAGAGGGCTCTGGTACTTGGACAGCATGAGACTAGATTACATTATCAACTTGACATTCTATATGCAGTTGTTGATTAATGCTTACCTATAGCGACAAAGCTTCACTATAGTTGTTCAACGCAATCGCTAATTGCTGCATTGCCTGCGTCATAATAACACTTAATTGGCAGCGCATTTGTGGCGTTTCAAATGGAAACGATACTGTTTCGTTTCCGTTCCGACTGGCGGTTTCAATTAACGATTAATTAACCTTTTTCCTTTTAATTATGAGCACGTTGCATTGATTGGCTGTTAAAGTTTTGCCATAAGCTCAATTGTGATTGACGTCGTCAGGTTCTATTATAGTTTTTACATATTATTTGGTAAAATAAAATAAATAAATAAATAACATCACGCCCTTAATCCCCGAAAGGGTAGGTAGAGTCGAAGGGGCAGCAAGCCTCTTCAACCACATTCAGCCAAAAATAAAGCCGGGCTGGGTTAGATTGAAAATTGTGAAAAGAGTGACAAGCGGCTAACCTGTCGCCTACACAATCACACACCCAAAACCAGATATAGCATTAGTCGCCTTTTACGACATGCTAGACAAGAACCACAGTAGGCATATTCTTTTTAGGTCCCAGACCAACATGGGGCAGTGGGCTGGGTTGGACGGAAAGCTGTGAAAAATGGAATGACAAGTGGCTAGCTCGTCGCCTACTCAGTCACATAAATCATATCATTTGGTTAAAGAAATAGTCATGATACCAATGACTGTGAATACGAAACCCAAGAGTACTCATACATATCAGCACGCCCGCAATCCCCGAAGGGGTAGGCAGATTCAAAGAAGCAGTTAAACCCCTTAACCACATTCATCCAAAAATAAAACTAAGCTGGATTAGATGTAAAACGGTGAAAAAGTGACAAGTGGCTAGATCGTCGCCGACACACTCACATACCCAACTCGATATAACATTAGTCCCCATTTACGACATTTTACGCAAGGAACACAGTTGGGTTGGCACATTATTTTTAGGTCCAGGACTAATAATGGACCATATATATTTCAGAGGCGTCATATCTCAGAATACGCACATGATTAACCCTCTTTTTAACCGACTTAAAAAAAAAGGAGGAGGTTCTCAATTCGACTGATATTTTTTTTTATTTCTACGAATATCGTATCCTTAAAATATAAATTATTATATGTACATAATCGACACTATCCAGTTAGGAAGAGGTATGCTCCGGTTTTTTGGAAATATGAAAAGAAAGGAAGTTGAAAGATTGACTATGCAGATATGCAATATTTACCTACCATGATCAAATTGATCGTGTATTAACAGAAGGTGATGTTAGGAGCCATAATAACCGTATAGTTTGTATGAAAAGAGTCATATTAAAGTTGCAAATGAGGTGTGTAAGGACCGTGTCATATGGCGCGCGGTTCTCTCTGCCTATCCTATTGGCGTGGAGTTAGTCTAGTTTATCTATTTTTCACACTGCATTCCCAGAAATAACCTAACACAGTCCCTTTCCATAAAAAACGTTGCATCCGCTCTCCGCATCTCCGCTAACCTCCTCTTTCACTCCGCTGCCCAATTTACCTTTTTGTTTGCGCAGCGGAAGCCGCTGAAATAAACGCGAGTCGTTTTTGATGTAGCCTCCCATTCATCTTTGTATTGGGACGAGATTTCATTTTATACAGAGGAGAAAAAAACACAAATTATAAAGTTTTCAAACTTTCGCGTTTGCATTTTAAATGAATCTAGTTCCACTATGTTTTTGTGATTATCCGCTTTTAAATGAGGGTCGTAATACTGCTTTCGTTAACGCTACGTTGACAGAAATAAAACGTGTGTCGTGAAAACGAGACCATTTATTAATTTTCCGAACTAGTAATTACACAGGCCAACAAAATAACACTTTTTGTTTGGTGCTGAAATCATTCATATTTTTTTTAACTGATCAGTACCAGCCTAATACAATTCTGTTATAAACATTTTTCCATCACGTCAGATTTTTTAGTAATTTGACTACAAACTTAAAAATATAAGCTATTTTAACGATTTTTGTCGATTTATTTAACAGCATAGAAATTATTGATGTTTAAAATAATAAATCTCTTTAATAGTAAAAATATTTAATATTTAAATGATTTTTAAATTAAAATTGTATTATTTTTCTAAGCAAAGATATGGCTAGATAAGATTTTCTATTCTATTTTTTTTTCATACATGGTGAGCTGTACCCGTAGTATGGACGAATTCTTTATAGCATTCTAATGCGTATATTTGGTCAGGCATCAACATAGCAATATAATTTATACTATTAATAAAAACATTGGGATTATTACTTTCTATAAAAGATGACAAGTATTAGATATTTAGTATTAATGAATTAATTTATAAAGCCAGGCCTGATACCCAGATTTCATAACTTTGTTATAAAATATCTCAAAATTGTGACGTGATAGGCAAATTTGGATAATGTATCTGGGTCAACTGTTACTGATTTATCAAAAAAGCTGTGAGTTGATTCTGCACCAAAAACACTGTTGACCTGTGTTATCTACTGATTAGTTAAAAAAAAAACCTTACTACTAACTTATTTAATCAATGTGTATGATCAAAAACCATATCTGTGACAAAAAACTATTACAACGGATTGCGATCCGAAAACCTACTTACTATAATCATGTCCGGTCAGTCACATACATTTTAGACTTCGTAGAGACTTGACACAGATAGATGTCGCTACAGGCATCATTTAGACTATATATTTATAAATATTTTATTCAGAAGCAAACAAAATAATCTTTGTTTTAAAACCATGAGTTTTACACAGATGGCGTATTATTACTAAGAAACAACTAACCTGTGCTTGTAGCGGCATTTTGTATTATTCCTGACAAACAGACTAAGCTTTGCTGTAGTTCCAATTACTCACCACTGTCGCTGTTCTCGCGCGAGTTATAGCAGGAACTTTTCAAGTATGGGCAGTGACCCTCTGTTGTACGTAGTATATTATTACTCTGTGCTATAATATACGTATAACAGTTTACTGTCCCATGTTGGCCTGGAGCATAAATAATGTGCCAACTATGCTCCTCGTCTAGCTTGTCGTAAAAGGCGACTAATCGTGTATCATGTACTTTTTTCACAATTTTCCATATAAACCAACCTAGTTTTATTTCTTGGCTACAGTTGGCTAAAGGGTTTTGCTGCCGCTTAGACTCTGCCTGCTTCTTCGGAGATAACGGTCATAATGTTAGGTTATATATAATAAGCCTGTCTTGTGCAGCTGAAGTTATAAGATTAACAGCATTGCCTGTGACAGAAATATTACTAAACCGGATTCCGATTCAAATAGTAAGTATTTACATACTATATATACGTATTACAGTATAGTATACATACTAGTGATGTACACCCAGTGAGGCGGTAGCAGAGCGCAACAAAGTGGGCATTAGATGTCGGCGTAAAGCACTTCGTCGTAAATAACGTTGCGCGTTCGGTGCGAGGCGATGCGAGGCGTTGCAGTAAACCAATATTGTTATAAGTAACAAAGCTAGGACCTTTTTAATTTTTTTTGTTTTACCGAGGGGGGTGGTGTAGCGTGGTCCCTGCTCTCGCCAAAGGTGGTAGTGGCCGGAATATACCCACTAAAACTCCCCTCATCGCCTGAGTGGAGGTGTTTACAGAGATCTCGGCACAGCCTTCGCTGCCGTAAACACTTCCGGGCTGTGGTAGTACCTGAAAGGGTAGACAGAGTCCAGGCAACAGTAAGCTCATTAAATCATACTCAGTCAAAGTCAAATTGAGTTGGATCTGATGACAAGTGGCTAGCTATCGCCTTAATAACAAATGCAATACCTAATAACTAATTTGCCTTTTACCACGAACTAGGTGAGGAGCACAATTCGCACATTATTTTTGAGTCCCAAACTTGCATGAGGCATGTGTTTATAACTTGGTTACCGGAAGAAAAGAGACTAATTAGAATATTTTTGTAGCAAAATTATGATTTCAAACATTTGAAAGCACAATTTTTCTCTCTGTCTGTCTAGTGCGCCTGTTATCATATGTAAACGTGTACAGTAGAGAATTTCGTAGTCTGTTCGCAGTTACTTCACTGTAGTTAGCGCAACTGTGGCAGGACAATGCCGGCACGGCCGCTTATGGGCCATTGGGTCATACACATGAGTTATAAAGATTGCATGTACATTTGTGGCGTTTGAAATTGTTCTGCTATTGTAGGAGTGCTCGTCGCTGATGTTATTTCATTTTTAATAGACTTCGAATGAAGGGGAAAGGATCACGGTGGTATCTTTTTGTCAACACGCGTCAAAGCTAAGAATGGGTTACAATTTTAACAGTGAAATTAAACTTGTTTTAACGTTTGTACATTAGATTTCGACTAATTGCTAAATAAAAATCAAATACGTTTTTCTTTGGAATGCTCTTTTATCATCATCAGCCTATACTATTCCGTTGGAAAGGTCTGTCTTAATAAATGTTTATGTGTTAATTATTTATTATTCTGGACGTCACTGTCAAATCGTCGTGGAAAAAATCTTATTACAAAACTTCAGTCCCTCTGCAGTTTATGGCTCACTGATCGTATTGAATAACCGTGTCTCATAACACAATTTGGAAATAGCTCAAAGACTATTTGCATTGAGCTGCACCTGTGTTGAGGCAAATATTTTAGCTAGATTTCCGATATTGAGTTTACCTTTTCTAGGTGAGCAGTTTCAGCTTCGACCATTCGGCTATCTCATTGACGCAACGCTGAAAATTCGAAGTTGAAAACATTGGACGAACAAAATATTTCGATATTTTTTTAATAAAACGTTATTTGTCGATATATTTGCGCTATAGCGTATGCCCTATTTCGGCATGATTGGCGCGCTTGCATTTTCCCGAGGTGCGAAAGCTTTATAAGTGAATTTGAATAAAAGCTTTTAAAAGTGCGCGTTGCAATCGCTCATTTCGCTTTAATCGCTTCGTATTGCGCTCACGCGCCCAGCGTTAAGTGTTCCTTTATGCTCCGAAACGTGGATTATTCTCTATGCTTTTGTTAATCTACGTGACTCTTTGTCTATGTGTAGTTTCAGCTGGGTTCACGGGTTAATTTTATGCTGCAATTCACGTATAGCATATTTCAGACTAGTTTATAATGAGGAAAGTTTAGATTGTTTGTTTGTTTTTCATTGAATAGGCTTCGAAACTACTGGACTGATTTGAAAAATTCTTTCACCAATAGAAAGCTACTTTATCAGCAAGTAACAAAGGTTTTATTTTATCCCCGTATTCCCACGGGAACGGGAGCTATGCGGGTTAAACCGCGAGGCACTGCTAGTTTATAATAATTTCGATTCATTTAATGACTACAGTAAAGGAAAATAAAAGATAGTTGTAGAAATACTTGCTTTAATTTTTATATACCAATAAGTTTACTTATTTAGACATCAATTGTATACATATTTGTTTTTTGGCTAAATGTTGTTAAGGACTTTATCTTTAACCTTATAGCTCTTTGGTTTCCGACCCCTTCTACCCCTCCATGGATTGCAGGCGTGATGATATTCACCCATATAGGAGCTGATTTATAAAAATAATAAGCATTTTTAACATAAATGCCTGTTGTTTGGCTTCCTACAAAGGACATATGGTTTTCGTACCCGTATGGTCGTCGTATAGGATATAAGGAAACCAGCTCATCAGACCAGTCGCGGCGATAACTTGCCCCTACCGAGATGGTGTCCTTGCCTTTACAACGCCCTTGCACGTTCCTCGCCAAGATTGGCTACGCTAGCCACTTACGAGCACACGAAAGGGCTGGCGAATAAAGAGTCCAAAAAGTGATCACAATAACTGATACCGGTTGGGAACCATTATAATAAGGTAACCATATAAAATATAACAGTCCGATGTTGGTCTGGGACTTAAAAAAGAATGCGCCAACTGTTTTCACAATTTTCCATCTAACCCAGGCCAATTTTGTTATTGACTGAATGTGGTTAAAGGGGCCTGCTGTCCCTTTGACTTTGTTTGATTGTATGTAAAATATAGAAAAAAAATGCCATGCATCAAAGCATATTCAAATATTTTTACTCACTACCAATTGTTAACGTGGTAAAGTTTTTTCCAAGCTGGCAATTACGTGTCTCCATTTCACGAGCGTTTCTTGAATTTTATATTACAAAACTCGCCTTACCTTCAACTTCATTATTACAAACAGTTAACCACCGCACAAAATAGTAACTCAATTATAAAATAAAGGTTCGCGTGAAATATAGCGGCCGCAATAAATACGGAGGGATGCGTGAAAAAGCCGCGGGAATTGGCGGTAACGTGTTAGAGATGCGCGTGAATTAATGGACGTGATGTGTTCCGCTCCGCTTTTAAAAGTTTTGAGCGTTCAGAGTTGGGAGTTGTGGCATTTATTTTTTGACGTGAATCACTTTATTTGTGACAGCATTTGGGTTATATTTCAAAAATTTAATAGATCGGATATTGCGTAAGAAAAAGTTAGAATCAATGTGGTTGCTTTTATTAAGTAATGGATAGTATTGCTTAACGACACATTTAGGTATTTATTACTTAATACCAATAATTAAAAACAAACTTATTAAACTTTATTTCAAGGAAGCAGTCGTTAAATATTATATCATGGTCTAAGCTGACTAGAAACTAGATATTAAACACAGTTAGAAACAAAAATCCAACATAAAATTTACTTAACAGCGCTGTAGTTCTTAAAAAACAACAATCCATGTAAAATTTACAACCTATTTCTAAGAAAGGTACAGTCAAAGTAGTCCATTCTTAGTATATTCGCGTTATTATGCGCATTTTAAGGGTACACGCGCGCATACTTTAATACATTTACATAGCGGGCCGCGTGAAGCACACCCGCAATAAATACGGAGAGATGCGTGAAAAATGGCCGCGGTTGCGTCACGCTGTGCGTGAATTAATGGTCGTGGTATATTTTTGATCACGTCGAAAATATTTCGCGTGTTTAAAGTTAAAAAGAGTATCGGCATGTTTTTAAATAATTCTATTAATGATAAATTAGGTTTTATTGTGCCTATTCTACCCTTATTTAACACAAATGAACTTAATCGATTTTCTGCATAGATGGTTCCGCAGATTCGAACTCCATAGGAAGATATTTTAAATCATCTTTATTTAGTGATAATAGATAAGTGTTGCAAAATACATATGATTTTTATATAATTTAAAAAATCAAAAAAAAAAATGTTTGTGGCAGTCGATTTATCTGAACATATAAATTTTCCTTTAGCGCTCAGATAGTGATATAAACCATATGGTTTTATACCAGAATCCTTGGACTTTGGAAATGAAAAGACTTCTAGATGAACGTTGCTCGAAATCAAACTTATTGCTAAGGTATACATTGACTCTTATTGCAAATAAGAGTTAAAATTCCTTACCAACAATCCAAGTATATTTAGGTCAGCTACTTCCAAACAGGGAAAACCTTCCACATAATTTTTACTCCGTGTCTATTAAACCCCCTTCCACCCTGCACGTCTCGTTGCAGTTGATTTGCGCATTCTGCAGGTGTCCATTATGGTCCGGTCTACCCTATTGTTAATAATTGCTGGATATTGCCATAGCGTTAGTAGCTTTGTTGAGTAAACGGTCCAATTATACGCACCTGGATGAGAATATGTTATTATGAATGTTGGGGCGACAAATTTTTAACCTCTTATATGTTGTAAGAGTCTGGGAGTGGTTATTGTTTGACAGAAGATTGTATGTATTTGCCCCTTAGTAATATGAACCATAACTTTGACTAGCCTGACAGCGCATTCGGTAGGGACCCTGCAGCATGCGCCAAGAGATGTGGGTTCGATCCACACCCAGGACAAATATTCATGTGACAATTACTTGTGTTTGTTCAGCGTCTGTGTGTTAACTGTTAATATCCAATATTTACCACTGTTGATTCTGATATTCGTAACACAAGTGCTTAAGCTACTTACCTCGGAGTCAGATAAATGTATGAGATGTAGTCTGATATTTATTTATTTATAAAAAATTACTAGGCTTAGATCCATATCTAAGCCTAAGTAATTTTACAAAATATTTGCTACAAAATCGTGAAGAAAATGAAATAACACAGTAAGAAGCTAAAACTAAGTCTGTTTAACTTTTTAAGTAGGTAAATAATATTACTAGACTAAGAAAGAAGTGTATCTAATTCTAAAATATGCTATAAATAAAAAAGGCTATTTTTTTTTATTTTTATTTTATTTATTTATTAGATACGGTCAAGTTTGTTGTGTAATTGTAATAACCTAGCAATAAAAACAGCTGTTTAGATAGATGCAGCTTTTTTACGCATAAAGGAATTGACAAATCGATAGCAACTACTGACTCCAATTATATTCAGGAGACCCCATAATTGTACTAACAAGTCAATAACTATAGGATGGTAACACCATGTATATTTAATTTTGTAATATCAATTCCGTCAAAAAAAGAACCGTAGTATGTTGTAAAACCTTATTGATTTTCAATTATATTAAGTCTACGATTTTAAATTTTACAAAAACTTTTTATATTTAGTCAGTTGACTATGCGAACTAGTGACGTCATAAACTGACAAGCCAATACAAATTCTATGAAGTGATTGCGTTTTGACAGCTTTTAAAAAGTATATCAATTGACTTTACATTGCCATTACCTTACGCTGTTTTTGAAAATCGTTACTCATTCCCCACAGGACAGGCTTAGCCTAGAGTGGGGACCAGAAAACATATCACCTGTATTATGTACTTTTTGTGGAAATAAATTTATTTATACACTATTGGAAACTTGATACAAACAGGCATGTTGGTTCTGCAAGTATACAATAGACAAGATGGCGTCTTGAAATTACACGAAATGAGGAGTCTCTAACTAATTAAAGGATCCATGAAACAATAAGAACAGTAATCATCAGTGTTTTCATCACACTGAAATCTATACTACTAATAAATAAAGCTGAACAGTTTGTTTGTTTGGTTGAACGCGCTAATCTCAAAAACTGCTGGACCGAATTAAAAAAATATTTTTGTGTTGTATAGTTAATTTATCGAAAAAGGCTATACGCTATATAACATTAACTATAAACTCCGGTGAAACCGCAGATACAGCTAGTAATTAATATATATATAGTCTTGCAGTGAGAGGCTCTGCAAGACTATATATATTAACTTCTGTTGTCTCTGCTCTCACTGAAAGCAGAGACAACAGTATACAACCAGTGAAGTATCGGATATGGTTTCCTTTTCATCATTTCAAACGTCAAAAAAGACAATACCCGCAATTTCAAATACCGAATACATTAATAAATTAAATTATCAACCGGCACTCTGTCCGATAAACACATTTTTCATTTTATACGCGAGGATTATTCAAAAGCGGTAATTGTCGAGGCTCGTGCGATCTGTGTATGATATAGCGGAATATTGGGATAACAATTTTAAAGCCGATACAGCTAATGGAGTGTTGTTGAAAGGAAAAATACCGACGCATTTTGTTTTCTATTGAAACAAAAATAACACGTTTGTGTCATTTTTGGAGGCAGTTCGGTGACAATATTTTGTTTCGAGTTCATATTATATTTGTTGTCTTTTTGAGTGAAATGATATGATATGATTTGATCAATGGTTTTGGCGGCGAGCGAAAATATCGGGAGGAAGTCTGCATTTCCTAATAATAGGGATAATGACTGCATTAAAAATCTAAAATTAAATAAGGTCCGTCAGTTAGGTTATACAAAATATCAGACACATATTTTTCGCTTTATCAAATTAACAAAAAATCACAAATATAAAGAGCATCAAAGTTTTGGAGTGGGGGCTTGCGACGTCACTGTTTAGTAAAAATTGTACCAAAGCGTGACGTCACGCGCAATTTGAATGCATTGTATCTTCGCGAATGTTTGTTTGCCAAATAATAAAAAAATACGTGTCCAAATTTTTTATATGTAACTGACGGACTACATAACAAAACGTAACATAACATCACGCCCATAATCTCGAAGGGGTAGGTAGAGTCAAAGGGGCAACAGGCCCCTATAATCACATTCAGCCGAAAACTGGGCTGGGTTAGATGGAAAATTGTGAAAAAGTAGTGACAAGTGAGTCGCCCATACAATCACACATCCAAAATCCCATATACCATTAGTAGCCTTTTACGACATGCTAGGCAAGAACCACAGTTGGCACATTAATTTTAAGTCCTAAACCAACATGGGACAATTATATTTTATATAAATTAAAGAGTTAAGTAGCTTTAACACCACAGATATCAGATTTAACAGTGGTATTACAAATATATACTTAAATATTAAATATTAACACCCAGACACAGAACAAACACAAGTATTCATCGCACGAATGTTTGTCCGGTGGGGATCGAACCCACAACTCTTGGCGCATAGGGCAGGGTTGCTACCAAATGCGCCATAGAGTCAGTCAAAAAAATTAGATTATAAAATATGTATAATTTTTTCCCCCCGATATTCATCGTTTCGAGAGTAATGTTAACATAAAAGATCTATACCGCCATTGGTTTTCAGCTTATCTCATCAAACACCCTGGTGGATCATAAAAGTGTGTTTATGTGAGTATGTGGGCGATCCATTTCTATCTGTCACTCGCCCCGGGGCTAATCCCGCGGCCCTACAGGGGAAGCCTTTTTCTGGGAGTAGCCAAATATTGGGTTTGTTTTTCTATCATTTCAACCAATAATTGCTAAAAAATTAAGTTTCAGTCTTCATCCTAAATCGTTCAGGGTAATGCCTGGTAGTTCTTTTTTTGTTGTAATAGAACAAGAAAAATATAATATTAGTTTCATGCAAATTATGCTTCTTGGAATGAATTCCATTTCAGTTTTATTTTGCGGAACCACACTTCTCTTTCTAAACTTACCTACCTGTGGATAATGTTGTGGGTTTTACAATTACTCATTCTCCCTATTTGTATTTTAGTTATTAAGATTAATTGTATTACTGTTTTTTATCCCTAATATAGAAAATAAAAATAAACTAAAAAAGAGGTCACAATTTTTCATTCTATTCCCAATACAATTTTATTTTTGTCTAATACTAGTAAATAGAACTGACTGAACTTAAATAGGAGAGAACTAAAAAATTATGTTTAGTCCGTCAGTTTGATTATAAAAAAACATTAAACATGTATTTTTTAATTTGTTTGTCAAACACACATTGACTGAGATACAATGCATTCAAGTTGCGCGTGACGTTACACTTTGTCATGTTTACTAAATAGTGACGTCGCAAGCCCCTACTCCAAACTTTGATGCTCTTAATCTTTGTGATTTTTTGTTAATTTGATAAAGCGAAAAATATGTGTCTAGTACTTTTGTAGAATCTAACTGACGGACTAAATAGAATTATAGTTTCAAATTACAGTCATCATCCCTATTCTACCTATTCCTTCAAGAATTATTGTGGGCATTATACATAGTTAGGATTTGTAAAATATTTCTTTTTGCCGGTTCAATCAGACCTTACATCAAATACAGGTGTTCTGAAATAAGGACCCTGTTAGCTCGAGTTCTTTTCGCGCTTGACCGATTTCCCGTATAATTCTTAGCGGCTTAGGCTCGTCTTCCCGGTCCGGACTCATCCCGCGTCCCGGCCCGGGCAAACGGGATAAAAATCCCGGAGCCTCTCGCTCGTGTTTGTTTACCATCAGCGCCTCAGCGGCTGAAGTATCTTCCGCCCAGTGGAAAGAAAACAGTAAAGTTATCGCATTATAAAACCGTGTTTATTGAATACCAATTCCAAAAAGGTAATGTGTGTAAAAAAATTATGTGAATTTTATTCCAAATCAAATTTAAATTCAAAATATCTTCATTTATATGGGATTTAAGAAAGCACTTTTAGATAGTAAATATACAAAAGGTTTAGTTGTTTATGCGTGGAACAACTTGTTGTTTTAAAATGATTCATTATTATATTTAAATAGTATGAAAGTGGCACCAGTGGTAGATAAGATGAGAGGAAACCGTTTATCTTGGTATGGGCATGTGATGAGAAGAAAGGAAGGACATGTGACAAAGAGAGTGATGAGTATGAATGTTAGTGGATGGAGAGGAAGAGGAAGGCCAAATAAGAGATGGATGGATTATGTGAAAGATGATATGAGAGAAATGGGAGTGGATAGCTTGATGACGGCTGACCGGGACGTATGGAAAAGGAAGACATGCTGCACCGACCCCAGATGAACTGGGAGAAGGGCAAGAGGATGATGATGATTATTACATTTAAAAAAAACAAGAAGTTTTGACTATTGTAACTAGAATCGAACAAATAAACGTTCATCCATAAATCAGGTCGCATCTTTTTTCCTATGGTAATAGGCAAATATCTTTTAATTGCTGCGAGTGTTCCATAGTATGCTGTTACTATTTTTCGCCGATTCTAGGTAAAAGAGTGGTATGTACTTCTGTCGTGAGTCGCGATACTTAAAACATGAAATGGAACGCAATAGTTTTTAGAGAAAAAAGATTGGTAGCACTACGGATAGCAATAGCGGGAGAGTAGAACTAAAAAGAAGCCGCTGAGACGCAGAGGTTAAAAAGTGAGTTTAATAAGAGATAAATATCGCATAAATTTATTGCAGATCCCGAATAGTGAATATCGGTAGAGAGGGAATGACTAGCAAAGGGATGTTGTGAGGGCCAAGGACAAGAGGTCCCCGTAAAGCTATCCTCTCATAGAGTTGATGATATCTAGTAGAGTGCGACCCCAAGGCCGCCAGATGACACATATTTTCTGATTAATGAAATGTGTGGTAAAGGGTAGTATTTGTACCTACTTTAAATGTACAGGTACGAGCTAGTTTGGGTAGTAGGACAATTTGCAGGAATTCGGTGAAATTGTTAGAAAAAGACATACATTAATATTCGACATAGCAAAACACTTTCTGTTAGTTGTAAATTCTACTAGGCACTTTAAAGCTCTCGAAAAAAATAACGTAAGTAATTAACTAAACTTCACGCCACTTCCCTAGCGGGGTAGGCAGAGAGAATCGAACGCCATATGGCACGATCCTTACACACCTCACTCGCCTCTTCAACATTCATGATCCTTTTCATACAAGCTATACGGTTTTTATGACTCCTAACATCAAATCACCTTTTTTTAATAGGTACATGACCAATCTGGTCGTGGTAGGTGAGCCTGCGCCTTCCGCGGCTCCTACATCCTTCCACTTTCGCATTGTATATCTGTTTGGTCAATCTTTCGTCATCCATTCTTTCGACATGTCCGAACCACCGGAGCATGCCTCTTCTTACCTTGACTCCGACGCTGTCCTTAAATATAACGTAATAAAAAACTAAAAATAACGTAATAATCAGCAATCAGAATTTAAGTTAAGTGGGAAATATATTGTTATAACTTTCGCACCTGATACCTGAAAAATGGCCCACTACCCAATCTAGTTAGTACCCGTACGTTAATAGTAAGTAGTGGTACTACCATATAACACACATTTTATTTATGAGAAAATAAGTAACGTGTGGCGGCCCTGAGATCTTGGACTTTAGCGTCTAGTTATAGTTGCATAACGTATAACGTTGTGTTTAATAATCATAAACGATTGATGATGATTTTATGTGTATGTATTGCAATTGAACACACAGCGCCAACGCCTATGTCCCAACACTAATTCAATTGATTGGTGTTCCCAGCACTTACCTTTTTTTTTTCTCTCTTGTTCCGCGCCATTGTCTGTGATAGCATAACCTCACTGAGCTCTGTAAAATATCCTATTCAATCTTATTAAATAAGTGTTAAATAAACGTCCTTCGTATTTATTTTTACATGAGTATGTATTGGCGGGAAGTCTAGATAGTTCAGTTCGTTCAACTTAGACAGCAATTTAAAGTAACGTCAATCCAGGCGTAAGTCGTCGTGAAATGTCTTAAGGTAAGGTAAGACATTTCACGACGACTTCCTTGACCAGCCCGCCTTAAGAAGCCACCGATAAAGGCGACTATGTGTTTTTTAACTACCTATTAGTATTGACTATGATTGTCATCATCTTCCTAGCGTAATGTCCCGTGCTTCGACGGGGTCCGCTTAGACCATGATCCAGGATTTAGTGAGTCTAGTAATTACATTGAAGCGACTGCCGATCTGACCTTCGTAACCCTAAGATAGGGGAACCAGACAATTTTTTGGATTATGATTACACATCCAATATTGTTGGAATTTGCAGGTTTCATCACGATGTTTTTCCTCACCGTCGAGCTAGTGGTATAAATACGTACATAGATTTGAAAAATCTAGAGGTACGTGCCCGGGTTTGAACCCACACTCTTCGGTTAAGAGGCGCGTGTCCTTACAATTGAGCTACCACCGCTCTAGTATCTATATATCATAGTATTGACTATAATTGTGGCCTTAATTTTTAATGATTTATCGCCAATATTAACATTGACCTTCTGGCCACTCCAGAAAATGTTGTGTCGGAGTTTCCCTACTGCCGTTAATTCTAATGTCGGTCTGTCAATCTCGTCGGTTATTGGCTAAGCTGAGATTTAGCTGCGGCGTCTTGGGGCAGGCGGGGTTGTTTGAGCAAGCGCGAATTGATCGCTCATTTCTCTAAAGCGATAGCAATTATTTACCCAATTAGTTTGTTAGCGGATTAAATATGAGGAGTAAATTGTTGGTGAGACACGCGTGTTATTTGCGGGTTGTGTTGGTCGAATTCTTCGAATCTAAATGCGTATTTGTATCACTTTGGGGTAAGGGAAAACGTCGTATATGAGTCATATCCAAAAAAAATGTACGTCAGGAAATTGTCTGGAAAGGGTAATTGTAAAGGTGTGTTTAGAATAGTAAAAATTCTGTCATCAATTATTTTTATTTATTTTTGGTAGGTATTTAATTAAATCCGTTACCTACTATCTAGTGAACTATTCGTATTTCCAAATTAATCTAACCAACAAATTCCAAATCCAATCATACATGAATGTGCCTACGATTTGGAGTAAACGCAAACAGTGGCGCCACCAACCACGAGACATAATCGGCGAGCGGCACATCTCTACCAACGTGTCCCTGCACTACTGGCTCTCTCTATTCTCTGTGCTCTCCGGAACGTACGTGTACGCTGCCCCATAAGTTTAATGTAATCTTATTTAATCTAAATATATACAAGTATTTATTCAAGCAATCGAGTGCTATATTTAACATCGTAGGCACATTCATGTATAATTGGATGTGGAATCGTTTTGCAGTACGAACGGGACATAAAATTATTGTAATTGGCATCTGCCGTTTAATTTGAATTAAAATAAATAAATAAATAAATTAGTAAATAGTAAAAACTACGATATAAATTGTGCGGCTAATGAAGATCAATTGATTATAGTTGCGACTTGACTAACTATGTTGGATAAATGAATGTGCATGAAATACAGTAGTATTTATATATAAACCATAGCAGTGCCTTGCAGTTGCACCCGCGTAGTTCCCGTTACCGTGGGAATACGGAGATAAAATATAGCCTATGTAACTCGCTGGTAAAGTAGCTTTTTATTGGTGAAAGAATTATTCAAATCGGTCCAGTAATTTCGGAGCATATTCAATACAAACACACAAACAATGAAATTTTTCCTCTTTACAATATTAGTATTAATAACGACTTCACTTAGGATGAAACTGCTTCGGCCGCCTTTTTCTATGCAGAAATTGACATGACCTTACAATGCTATCAGGCGATCTCTTTTATTAAAAAGGGCTTCAGCCTCAAAAACCTTGACCTAAATAATCAGTATAATCAACCCACAAGTATTTGCCAGGAATCTGGAATCGACATCGCGTTAACCAACTGTGCCCAAGCCGCTCCATAGCTCGTCAAGTTATTTACAATTTAATTGCAAACTTAATTACAACGAACCCGTCTAAGTGAAATACTGTTCGCACAATGGCGACTAAATTGCGCTTACGGCGTCGCTAATTCCTCCATAGATTTCCTTTAACTCCGCCATAGATTTCCCTTGGCGCGCAGATTGTGGTTCAAATTGTGTTCGACGACTTGACGGGATCCGCTAAGTTCATTGATTAAAATAGGAATTATATCCTGGTCTTGTAGAGCGGTGGTAGCTCAATGGTAAGGACACGCGCCTCTTAACCGTGGAGTACCGGTTCAAACCCGGGCACGTACCTCAGGATTTTTCAAATCTATGTACGTATTTATACCACTAGCTCGACGGTGAGGGAAAACATCGTGAT
Source organism: Glyphodes perspectalis (assembly GCA_951394215.1). Classification (NCBI taxonomy): domain Eukaryota; kingdom Metazoa; phylum Arthropoda; class Insecta; order Lepidoptera; family Crambidae; genus Glyphodes; species Glyphodes perspectalis. The sequence continues at coordinate 1,253,419 of OX596209.1, read as the reverse complement.
GAAACCTGCAAATTTAAACGACTTTGGATTTGTAACGATGATCCAAAAATTGTCTGGTTCCCCTATCTTAGGGTTACGAAGGTCAGATCGGCAGTCGCTTCAATGTAATTACCAGACTCGCTAAATTCTGGATCATGGTCTAAGCGGACCCCGTCTAAGCACGGGACATAACGCTAGATAGATGATGATATGTCGTGGTCTTGCTTTTTTTATCACACTGAAAGTGGCTGTTAAATCATAGATCATGGTCTAAGCGGACCCCGTCTAAGCACGGGACATAACGCTAGATAGATGATGATATGTCGTGGTCTTGTTTTTTTATCACACTGAAAGTGGCTGTTAAATCATAGATCATGGTCTAAGCGGACCCCGTCTAAGCACGGGACCATAACGCTAGATAGATGATGATATGTCGTGGTCTTGTTTTTTTATCACACTGAAAGTGGCTGTTAAATCATAGATCATGGTCTAAGCGGACCCCGTTTAAAAAAACACGGGACATAACGCTAGGAAGAAGAAGAAGAAAGTGGCTGTACTTTAAACGAGCTGGGTATTGTGTGCTCGGGGTCCGAAGTCCCACTAACAGTTGCGTTATATAATATTCGCGAAAATAACTTCGTCTGCGCGTTGTAGAATGTATGGAGCGATATTCGGTCATGTGTTTACGCCATTAATGAAACTATGGTAGTTTCATTAATGGCATTCATTAATTTTGAGTTTGAGAATGAGTGAATTTCATTTCACTGTCCTGTGGCATTATTAAATGTCTGTAGATGGTAACATATACATGCCATGTAAATATATGAGAAACCGAGATTCATTGCAATCTATTTAGTGGTTTAGGCATGAAAATGTCACAATAAGACAAGATGTACTTTCGCATTAAAAATATTAGTGTACTGTATTTTCTTTAACATTTACACTAATTAGGCTCACTTCAGCCGGGTGCAGGTTGCACTTTAATGGCAATTGCACACAAAAAGCACATTGTACCCGATTACATAACCCTGCCACCGCGCGCAACAATATAACGGTAGTAAAGGCACGGCTTGGGCGGAATTCCCGCCGCCTCCGTTACTTGCATTCTTACAATGTTCTGCGCGGATGTCTTGAGATAATATTTTTTTGGGACGATAATAAAGAATTCCTAGAGTGATTCGCTGATTACTGGATTCTTTGAAGAGTTTTTGTTGTTAATAATAGTGTTAGTACCGAACGTAATATTTTCCACTTTGCAAGTTGTGATGATAACTCATGGATAAGGTATGCTATACGTTACACAGGCGAGCACATTTGACTAGCTCGTTGGTTGAGTGATCACGGACCCTGATCACGGGTCGCGGGTTCGAATCCCGCTAGGGGCAAATGTTTCGTGTGATGAACATGGACATTTGTACTCGAGTCATGGATGTTTATAAACGTATTTAAGGCTGTCTATCCGTTTACCTAGTATCCATAGTAAAAGTTTATAAGCTTAGTTTGGGACTAGGGAATTGGTGAGTTAGTCTGGAGAATTTATTGTTTTATTTACTTCTAGAGTTTCCAAAGTTTAGATGAGATGGACACGCACTCATGTGATTTGTACAACTAGCTAAGCGATAAGGGAAAACGTAGTGAGAAAAACTGCATATTTACTTCACATATGTAACCAGACCAGCTATGTTAGTAGGCATAGTAATAAATAAATTTCTTTAGTTTCATAAAATATAGATACATTTAGCGTTGCCAGGCGTCCGGATAAAGCCGGACATAGTTAGGCTTTTTGATTGTCCGGCCAAACGGTGTCCGGCTTGTCCGGCTTTTGTTAGGCTTTTTACATTTCGCAAAGGAGCGAGTGCCGAGCGTGGCCGCAGGCGAGTCGACTAGCGGTCGCGTCCGTCCGTCAATAATGTAGGTGTCCGCCTTTTTACCCAAATGTCCGGCCAAACTGGCTGGTCTCTCCGGCTAATAGGTTTGGCGACCTGGCAACCCCAGGTACATTGAATTCTTAAAACTAGCGACTCTGCACTAAGCAAAATTGCTTGTATCGCAGCAGCCAATAGCAGGGTTACCATAATGAGGACATTACTGTCGACACTAGGCTAGGGAAAATTACAGTTTACATCTTAAAGACAATCAAAAGTATAAAATAATGTTAAGGAAAATATGAAGTAATGTATTTGCGTGTATGTGTGTGTTTGTGTGTGTGAGTATACGTGTCCGCGAATGTGCGTGGGTACGTGTGTGTGTGTGTAATGGAGGGTTAACAAAATAGTTTATCTGTCTCCATATAGTAATAAAGTATACTAAGACAGTACTTAGGATCTCTGCAGTCTAAGTTCCTCTTAACCCAATTTTCACAAAGACTATATATTGCAATCTCCCTAATAGATCAAAATGATAGCCCTGGACGTGTGACGTGCCTAATCTGTCTTCTGTCCCTGTCTACGTGAGTGGGAAGAGTGAGACGGAGGGCGCGTTAAGAATCGCTTAGGGCGTCGTTAGGGCTATCGGCCATCACCGATAAAGGGTTGACTCGAGCTGGGAAACTGATGCCGCGGCGTTTTAGGGTTAAGTGGCTTGAGGAAGTAAGAAAAGGTGTTCATTTTTATGTGAAGACGGGTCAAATTGTCTTGCACTATAAACAGTCGAATAAAGATAAATGGTCTTATGTTCTAGAGCAGAGCAGCTATACTCAATGTGTGTTCCGCGGAACCCTGGGGTTCCGTGAAGCCTTTCTGGGGGTTCCACGAAAATTGGTACTGATCATAAATATCATAACTCCTGGGGGAAAATCCGGTAAAAGTCGAATATTACCGAGTATCGCGAGGAGATGTACCGTCAATTATGGTCAAAATCCTGTTACAAGTTAGGAATACGTGTATAAACTACGTACTACTCGTAAACGTGTATAAAATTGACTGGCTCGATGGCGCATTCGGTAGTGACCCTGCCGTAGCGCTAAGAGTTGTAGGTTCGATCCCTACACAGGCAAACATTCGTGTGATGAATACTTGTGTTAGTTCTGTTTCTGAGTGTTAATATCCAATAATTAAGTTTATATTTGTAATGCCACTGTTGATTATGATATCCGTAACAGAAGCGTTTAAGCTACTTAGACTCGGAGTCAGATCAATGTATGTGATGTCGTCTGATATTTATTTATTTATTTATTTATACATCGAATATAAATTTAAAAACTAAATCCTTATCATGGATTGGCGTGTCCACTTTATCATGTAGGTATAAATTTTTTTAAACTTTAAGATGTTAATTATGTTAGGTACTAATCAATTGACTGAAAAATACAATAAGTATTTCCTAGGGAGTGAATTCAACTAATTGTTACCTACATTAGCGGTTTCCGCTCCAAACTTTTTGTGTATCATTCTTACGAATATAATAAACCTTAGTATGAGTGGGTTTGTGAGGATGTACGAGTATAAATAGTCAAAGTCAAAGTCAAAGTCAAAATACTCTTTATTTATATAGGTTTGAAACAAACACTTATAAATCGTCAATTCAACAGGAAAATCAACTAATAATATGAATTTACCACCGGTTCGGAATGTTGCTTCTACCGCGAAGAAACCGGCAAGAAACTCGGTAGTTACTCTTTTCAACAACATATGCATCTGAACCATGTCATGAAGTCAGCTTGTCAGACACCACAATATAAAATAACGTAATAATTATTTACATTAGCTTCAACCCGACACCACCGTTTTATCAATGGGAAAGGAACAAAAATTCATAACATACACTCCACAATATAATGGAGATTGATAAACGAGCGCCATCTGTTGTCTCCAACGGAAATACGTCACTGGATGTAAAATGGACGATGGAAAAATATAGACGCGCCGAATGGTAATAAAACGACGAGCGAAGAATCGGATTTCCGTTTAGTGCTAGATCAAATTGGATCGGAGTCAGATGTATGTGATGTAGCAGACTACATAAATATCAGAATATTTATTATTGTTTTTTTATTCTTATAATGGTGTATTGGGTATTAGATTTGTGATTGTGTAGGCGACAAACCTGCCACTACACACAAATTTTTGATACTTTGCTATCCAAGCCAACTAAATTTTAACTAAAATTAATCTAAACTTCACGCCACTTCCCTTCTGCTAAATTTTGTTGTGCGCTAAAGTGGTTAATAGAGCTATGACGCTTCTTGGATTACCCTCTGCCTACCGCTTAGGGAATTGTGGCGTAATTGTATATTATGGCAGTTTCCATTCCATTCCTGAATGCATTTGACTTGTTTGCACAACGCTTTGTTCAGACGGCTTACACAACAATAGAGGACCCAATTTTCCCTTCAAATAGCCTTCATGATACACAGGAGCGGTGCCCGGGCGTGACAAATTGTGCCCGGCATTGTGACGTCAGCCCATTCACGGCCAGACGCGGACGGTGACGTCAGACCGGGAAGGCAACTTGTCACATATTGAGATATGATAGCGCTGAACGGGAGATATTATTGTTGAATGTACAATATATTATATTATGGTGCCAAAAAACGCAGATTTATATGAAATGGTATAGGTTGTTCTAATTAAGGTTCTCAAAGCTATTGTTCTTAATTCTTTTTCAGACAGCAATTTATTCATGGATAGGTACATCCGAAGTAAATTAAAGATTAAGTTGTAATATTCTAAATATGGATTTAGGGTTTAACATGTATTTTTGTTTTTATTATTATTTATTAACAACAACAACGTACTTTGTTGTTTTATCATTGAATTTGAATTCGGTAACCGAATCGTAAAGGTAATACAATATCGACATAAACCGGTAGTAGGCTGTATAACGTTCGCGTCGTAAGTTTGAGCGGGAAATTTCCGTTTTATTCTGTGACTGCGCTGCGCTAGCTCTGTGGCTAGCTCGGATCGCGGTCTACTATTTTCATCTCTTTTTCGCGTAAAAGTTTGCATTGCATATAACGAATAATACCAAAAAAAAAACGTAATTACGTTCAGAGTTGAAGAAGAATAAGAGCAAAGGAACAGTACAGATTCTTCATTTCAAACGATGGCTCACTGATTTTGTTTTCCTCCCTTACTTGTTCGTAACATTTAAAATCGAAATACATAACTGTACATTTCAGTATACAGCTTGATCGGTAACCGTTTTATCTCGGTTTTGGAATCGAAATATAACGTTAACTTATTCAAGGTAACCGATTGATACGGTAACCGTTTCAAAGGGTTATCTTTATGAATCGGTTTGGCGAACCCTGCTCGGAAATATTGTATACAAAATATTTTTATGTATGTAATATATTTTAATTGCGCTATTTATTTTCTTTGATTGTTGAAAATGTGCCCTGAATCACAGTAATATTATTTTTATACAAACAAACATTTACACAATTTCACTGACGTACTGTTGTTTTACTTAAAATCCAATTAGGTCACTCGTCCAAAAAAATTGTACTTTAGCATTTCAAATGTAAAGGAAACTTCTCTCATCTTTCTATTCAACGTACACAGCCCTGATTTACAACAAAAGAGCGACTTTCATTTCCATTTACAAAGAAAAACACTCAACTAAGTAGCTCTCTTTTCATCAAAACTTTCAACATTATTTAAACTTGATTAATTAATAGTTCGCTTTGTTCGCAGGTCAGATGCGCAACTGCAGTGGAATGATGCGATCCAGATACGACTCCCAGCTGGCACTTCAAAGATGAGAACTTGAACGCAATCGAAAATGACTAACGTGAAATTGAAACTCATGTTTTTCCTCTTGAACTCCCTCTTAGCCGCAGATATAGTCCAGGCTCGACCTTATCCAAATGGCAACGCTACAGATATTATTATCAACTTTCCTAATACTAATAACACCTTCAACATTCCTGTAGATCCTGATTCTGATACTTTAGTAGTAGCAACTGATGATCAAAGACTAGAAAATGCGAACAAAGAGGCAGCTGAAGATATGGAGACGTTAGTCAACGCAGAACAAGACAGAGACGAAGTGATGTCAGAAATGAAAGAGAAAGCTGTTGTCGAGAAAGATTCTGACGCTGCAGAGAAGAGGCAAAACATATCGAATCCAAGTCTGCACGAGATGATCAATTCGGAGACGGATCGAGAGGATTCCTTGACTGATCTGATGTTTAGGCGGGAGTCTGAGTTTGCGGAGGACATGCCGCGGTTCGAGTTTCTCATAGCGGCTAAGATTAATGAGAGTGATGTGAATAGGACTGCTCATGTGAAGGACGGTGGTGGTGACAGGAACAGCAGTGATGTTCTACGGAAGGTGGACTATGTAGAGCTGGTGGAGGTGATGAAGACGATGGGGTTCGAGAACAAAAGCGCGTACTTAGCTAACATCACGGGCCATGAAGTTGATAACGACGCGGCTCCTGACACAAGTGAGTAACACTATTATTATCAAAATTAAGGGGACTTCCCTTTTTAAAAACAAAAATATGACTATTGCGATAGAATTTATTTTTATTTATTGAAGTTAAAGTGTTTGTGTACTCTAAAATTGAATAATAGCGCAGTTCTTGAATCGAGAGGACGCTTTAATCTTTTTTACTTATGAAAACAGGAATCTTTCATCCTTTTCTGTTCTCCAGACAGTTTGTAAGCAATATTTTATGACAATCGTTTAAATAGTTGAGAAACATTAAAAGTAGCAAATAACTCATCCAAACTAAGTCAAAAAAAAATTGTTTGGTTTTTAATTTTTTACCTATTTATAACCACAGCTTTAGTTTGAGGTTCTTCTCTCATGGAATTTGGTCAGAGAGATTCTATCCACGATTCCGCGGGAGTAATATTTTTTCAGGGATAAAAAGTAACCTATACCCTTTCTCAGTGCTGGATCTAGCCAGCGCGGGGCCCGTAGCAAATACTTACTAAAATGACCTTTCATAAATATATATTGCTTTATTCGGGCCTTTGTTCGAATGATTGTCCAACGGGGTCCCCGTTTACAAATGACGCGGGGAGAGCGCAGGGCCCGCAGCATTTGCTACATGGCTAATTCGGGACTGCCCTTTCTTAGCACCTAAACTACTGGTGTATCAATTACATCACGATTGGTTGAGTGGTTTAGACCTACGTGACAAACTTTAAATGTAAATTAAAACATTATGTCACGCCTTTTTCCCATGGGGGTAGGCAGAGATCACGTACTTCCATTTGCTACGATCCTGACATACACCTTTCGCTTCTTCTACATTCATAAGTCTTTTCATGCACGCTCGTCGGTTAAGAGTGCTGTTTATCCTTAGATTTAATCAAAATTAATCTTAGTGTTTACCTGACCTTTCGTTAATACATTACCAATCTGGTCATGGAAAGTCCGTCTAGGTCTTCCCCTCCCAACGGCTCCATTTATACTTGCCTTATATATCTCTTTCGTCAATCTTCTTTCATCCATTCTCTCAACATGCCCAAACCATCCAAGCATGCCTTTTTCAATCAGTCAGTTTCACTCCTAACATACTTCTGAGTGCTCTCATCTCTACTGCATTTATCCTACACCCGTGCTTTTTCTGCCAAATTAAAACACCTGTTTCAAATGAGCAAATCCGTGTTCCGACGCAATCACATGACAGCTGATTAATCCGGTTTTAGCGGGCATGTCCGGGCGGGCCACTGCGACTCGGGCCGGGCGTGTGGGGGGTACCTGGAGGCAGGGCTGAGACAAACAAGCTATTGATTTGACAGACCCGTTGGTCGAGTGGTCAAAGACCCTGGCCACGAAACCGAGGGGCGCGGGTTCGAATCCCGCTAGGGGCAAATGTTTCGTGTGATAAGCATGGACATTTGCACTCGAGTCATGGACGTTTTAAACGAATTTATTTAAGTATGTCTATCCGTTCACAAGCTTAGTTTTGGACTAGGGAATTGGTGAGTCAGTCTGGGGAATTTATTTTAAATTATTTATTTATTGATATTTATTTGAACTATAACGAACGCTTGTCGTAATTCGACTATTATGAGTTTTTTATTATTAATTGAAATATTAGCTCTCTGCACTCCTTCTCCATATAAACTTTAACTGTGCCAAATCTCATACTCCTCCGTCCGCGTAATTCTCATAAAAAGGGGTACAAAGTTTTTTAAATCGTATTATAGATTATGTATATTGACTGGCCCGTTGGCCGTGTGGTTAGAAACCCTGGCCACGAAACTAAGGGTCGCGGGTTCGAATCGAGTTTTGTGTGATGAATATGGACATTTGTACTCGAGTCATGGATGTTTATAAACGTATTTAAGTCTATCCGTTCACCTAATATCCATTGCATAAACATAAGCTTAGTATGGAACTAGGGAATTGGTGTGTCAGTCTGGAAAATTTAAATTTATTTATTTATATAAGTAGATTTTAATTATAGATAAGACCACACTGTGGTTCGAATTTTTTAGATTTGTGTTGTGATTCCTTGATACAGACTTGATTGAAGAAGAGAAAATTAGTAAATTAATCAATCTAATATGTTACCTATAGTGCCTTGTGGGTTTAAATAAAGACATTTTTAAATTAAGTACTTTAAATACCACAACAGCAAATTTTTATTTCGTTGGGACGTCTTAAAATTTTCCGTCCCACGGGACTACTAATCTTTTTCTAGGTTAAATATGCTCTGTATAACCTTCCCTGTATTCCTGATAAACTGACAATTGTGAAATTACGTTATTAAAATGTAACGAATAAATTTACTGGAGTTAGTTAAGACGGTTTCCTGACTTAAAAAGAAAATTACTTGAGGCTTTCCAATAAATTTCTAACCGCTACATAACCGACAGCCCTATTGAAAATCGGGCTGAAATTTCACATTGTGTCTCCCGAAAAGCTTTTTTGACAAATTAGCGGGCCCAATTCGGAAATATATGCGCTGGGCCCGCTCCCGGCCCGCTCCCGGCCCGCTCCCGGCCCGCTCCCGGCCCGCTCCCGGCCCGCTCCCGGCCCGTGCCCGGACGATTTGTATTCTACCCCTACGGTGACTCGCCGGGAAGTTTGCGAATTAAGCCCTGCTGCGTTGTGCCTTTTTTGGGCCTTCGATGGCTTTGATGGAAAAGTTTTTCGAATTAATAGTGAAAACTTGTGTAATAATAAAAAGAACGTCGCATTTTCATGAAACCGAATATCATACCATGTTGGTCTTAGACTTAAAATGTGCAAACTGCGTTCCTTGCCAAGCATGTCGGAAAAGGCGAGTAATGGTATATCGGGTTTGGGTATGTGATTGTGTAGGCGACGAGCTAGCCACTTGTTACTGTTTTTTCGCAATTTTACATCTTACCCAGCCCAGTTTTATTTTTTGGCTGAATGTGGTTATGAGACTAGTTGGCTTTTTAACTCTGCCTACCCCTTCGTGGATTACGGGCGTGATAATTTCGGGATAAAAACTATTCAACATCCTTGCCCACAAATCAAACTACCTGCATACCAAACTTCATCTAAATCAGAGCAGTAATTATTGTTTCCAACCACTGTTCACCCCTTCAAGTAATGATTTCTCGGATAAAAACCTATATCCTTTCCTGGGACTCAAACTATCTCTATATCAAATTTTATCTCAATTGGGTCAGCAGTTGAAACCTAAAGAGTTGACAGTTAGACACATTTTCGCATTTATAATATTAGTATAGATAGCCAAAGAAGTCAACAGTCGAGTCCAATACGATTAGCTGACTCCGTTTCTCATGATGACTGATTTTGAAAATATATTTACTTTTTTTTAAATAAGCCACACAAATTAACACCTTATACTTATGCATGAAGAAACTAAGTAACTATACAAATTTCACCTGACCTGGTCTCTTGAACTGAGGCATCGGAGCGGATATAATTCGCCAAGTGAACCTCTTCAGGACAGGTGGGAGAGGTCCTTTGTAAAATTACAACGGGACGTCCACAATGATCTGTTTATGAAGTTTGTATTGATTTGAAACCTTACTCATCATCATCTTCCTAGCATTATGTCCCGTGCTTAGACGGGGTCCGCTTAGACCATGGTCCAGGATTTAGCGAGTCTGGAAATTACATTGAAGCGACTGCCGATCTGACCTTCGTAACCCTAAGATAGGGGAACCAGACAATTATTGGCTCATAGTTACAAATTTAAAGTTGTTTGAATTTGCAGGATTCATCACGATGTTCTTCCTCACCGTCGAGCTAGTAATATAAATACGTACATAGATTTGAAAAATCCAGAGGTACGTGCCCGGGTTTGAACCCGCACTCCTCGGTTAAAAGCGCGTGTTCTTACCGTTGAACTACCACCGCTTCCGAATTTGAAACCTTAGGTACTAATATCTATAATAAATGCGGAAGTAACTCAATCTGTCTGTATGTTATGTCTTCTCATGCAAAGTATTTAACCGATTGCGATGAATTTTGAAAAAGTTAGACCTCCGAGAAAAAACACACCTTTCCTATCCTGGAAATAATTATACAGCCTACAGGACACACGACATGACCTCTGTAATATACAAAATTAGACGCGGGTGGAGACGCGGGCACAAACTAGTAAACTACAAATTGGTTTATGTTTAATTTTAGCACAATTTATTAACTAACTAACTAACTTACTTCACACCACTTCCCTAGCGGGGTCGGCAAAGAGAATCGAACGCCATATGGCACGGTGCACAACCCACTCTTTTCTTTAATATTTATATTTTTTTAGATACATAATATTAACTGTAATTGTCTGTTAATACTAATAAACTAATAAATTGTCTGATGTTGGTCTGGGACTTTAAACGAATGTGCCAACTGTGTTTCTTGCCTAGCATGTCGTAAAAGGCGACTAATGGTATATAGGGTTTTGGGTGTGTGATTGTGTAGCCACTTCTCACTACTGTTTTACAATATTCCATCTTACCCAGCCCATTGTCCCCATGTTGGTCTGGGACTAAAAAAGAATGTGCCAACTGTGTTTATTGCCTAGCATGTCGTAAAAGGCGACTAATGGTATATGGGGTTTTAGGTATGTGATTGTTCAGGCGATGAGCTGGCCACTTGTCACTACTTTTTCACAATTTTCCATTTAACCCAGTCCAGTTTGTTTTTGGCTGAATATGGTTAAAGGGGCCTTCTGCCCCTTTGACTCTGCCTACGCCTTTGGGGATTAGGGGCGTGATGCTATGTTTGTTTGATGACTTATAAAACATAGATAGATAGATAGATATATTCTTTATTTTACGAAAATACAGATACAGAAATATGGATACAAACAAATACAATACAATTTAGGCGGTCTTATCGCTAGAAGCAATCTCTTTCAGACAACCTTCAGGTAGAGGAAAATAAGCTATCGAGAAGAGATGGGTAGGGCCGTGCAGTAAATCATACTACTTCGATACTAAAAGGGGTACAAAAGAAAGGATTGATTGATGTTACAATACTTAAATAATTATACTTATACCTACAAACATGAATACAAATGCGTAATTGTGTAAATGTACACAATATATTACGACATTCAAATAAAAGTACTGCTTTTTCTTTGATTTTCCCTAACATATGGGGATGCAAAAGTGTCTCGTTATAATAGAAGGAAAAGCATAAAAAAGTTAAAATCAGCTCACCATTAGCACGTTGTGCGCCATAGCATAAAAGAATCCGATTCTAGACTAAGTCACAAGAACGCGTGTCCTAGTCTGACGCAGTACATGACGAGGGGATTAAGATAATGGAATTTACTCCACTACCCGCTACCCGCCTACCCAGAGTGGATGGGTGTAAATCCAATTTACCCCTTTCGCAGACGTGAAATTCTCTTGGCATTTTTGACCAGAGAGAAATTTATACTTTGAAAAGTGATATAACTTTGGATTTGTAACCATGATCTAAAAATTGCCTGGTTCCCCTATCTTAGGGTTACGAAGGTCCGATCGGCAGTCGCTTCAATGTAATTACCAGACTCGCTAAATCCTGGATCATGGTCTAAGCGGACCCCGTTTAAGCACGGGACATAACGCTAGGAAGATGATGAAAAGTGATAGTTTGAAGATTGTAAATTGAGTTTATAGAGAGGTCTTGTTACGAATATCTTGTTGAAAGCCTTTTAAGCATAGTTGGTTTTGGGGAGACCCCTATTAGAAGTGAAATTAACTTTAGAGGTAACATTTCTTTGTTGTTTGTTTGTGTCAACAATCCCATGTTAGTTTCGTACACAAAACGGTTTACCTTTTCACTTGTAACACACATAATACTCGCCGAACCTCGCTGAATCTTCGACAAAAGTTAACTGTGTACATAACATAACATCACGCCCATAATCCCCGAAGGCGTAGGCAGAGTCAAAGGGGCAGCATGCCCCTTCAACCACATTCAGACAAAAATAAAGCCGGGCTGGGTTAGATTGAAAATTGTGAAAAATTAGTGACAAGCGGCTAACCTGTCGCCTACACAATTACACACCCAAAACTCGATATACCGTTAGTCGCCTTTTACGACATGCTAAGCAAGAACCACAGTTGGCATATTCTTTTTAAGTCCCAGACCAACATGGGACAGTGGGCTGGGTTGGATGGAAAGCTGTAACTGTATAACTTGGTATAAATATTAATATAATCTGTAAATTTTTTATTCAATCTGGCATTGAAAAGAGTAACTACCGAGATTCTTGCTGCCTTGCTTTCTCGGTAGATGTGACATTTCGAACCGGTGGTAGATTCAAATTGTTCTATTTTGTACCTATTACTTGACGATTTACAAGTGCTTTTTTGAGGCCTATGTAAATAAAGATATTTTAAGTTTAAAAATTAATGTACCAACTGTGTTTCTTGCCTTGACTGCCGTAAAAGGCGACTAATGGTGTATTGGGTATTTTTAAAACCTTTATTATTAATACATTGTCGAAAGATAAGGCTTTACCTATTATTATCCATAATATCATCATCTTCTTAGCGTTATGTCCCATGTTTAGACGGGGTTCGCTTAGACCATGATCCAGGATTTAGCGAGTTTGGTAATTACATTGAAGCGACTGCCGGTCTGACCTTCGAAACCCTAAGATAGGAGAACCAGAATTTTTTTGGATCATGGTTACAAATCCAAAGTTGTTTGAATTTGCAGGTTTCATCACGATGTTTTCCTTCACTGTCGGGTTAGTGGTATAAATACGTACATAGGTTTGAAAAATCCAGAGGTACGTCCCCGGGTTTGTACCTGCACTCCTCGGTTAAGAGGCGCGTGTCCTTACCATTGAGCTACCACCGCTCTGGTGATCATTATAAAGAAATTTTATCTTTCCACTGTGGAATACCATAAATACCATAGTGCTTGGCGGTTAGTTTCTTCTACATAAGACTTTTCATGCATATTTGTTGGATTGTATGAAAGTACCTCCAGGTATTTTGATTATGACCTCTGAGCGTTTTAATTTTAGCACATTTCTTTGCGATACTTATATATGATGGCTACAAGTTAGGTGAAATGTTTAATATTTAGTTAATGAAATGAAATGAAATAAGAAGATCTTTATTTATATAGGCATACAAAAAATAAATCGTCAGAACAAAATAAATATAAATATAAACCGGTTCAAACAGCAGATTCTACCGAGAAGAAACCGGCAAGAAACTCGATAGTTACTCTTTTAAATGCCAAGTCTTAATAACTATTATGTAGTTACAATTTTGTCAATTAAAATCTATCAGTGCAGACGAACAGCCTATTCTGCAACTGGCTATATATTCTTATCATTTAAATAATCTTCTCCCATATAGTAGCCCTTTTTATTCAAACAAGTTTTAATATATAATTTAAACTTATGCTCAGGTACATCAGTGAGACTTTGTGGCTGCTTATTAAACATTTTGATACTTAGACCAATAAAAGAATTACCACTCCTATGAAGTCTATAACTTGGAACAGCAAGCTTGTGTTTATTCCTAGTGTTAAAAGTATGTGTATCTGATTTTTTAGCAAAATTGAGATTGTTTCCATCATTCCAATTTATGGTGGCAATAAATTTGTATTATGCTATATAATTCTTATTTGACGCTAAACAAGAATGTGATAAAAGCCTGTATAACTGATTAAGGCTGTTCTTCAGGTATGATGTAGCTAATACTAACGAAATGTTTACCACCATTGGATAAGTCCTTTTAGATATTACATTCTTGGCTACTAGTATCGATCATGTGTCTTGGTCAGATCTCTGAATTACTTGACTAATTTGTCTTCGATATTATCTATAAGTACTTATAATAAATATGTAGGGAGGTCAATTCTGTACATGAAATATATTTTCAAAATAACTATCAGGGGGTGATTCGTGATCGATACTGATGCCAAAAATGCAATCAGTAAAATTTTTGTCTGTCTGTCTGTCTGTCTGTCTGTCTGTTCCTTATAGAAACAAAAACTGCTCGACGGATTTTAACGAAACTTGGTACAATTATTCTTCATACTCCTGGGCAGGTTATAGTATACTTTTCATCACGCTACAATCAATAGGAGCAGAGTAGTGAAGGGAAATGTTGGAAAAACGGGAGACGTTACTCCATTTTTTAAGCTTCCGTCGCGTGTGCAGTCTTAATGGTTAAAGTTACATAGAAATCATGTATGATGGAAATAGTCTTTATAATATTAACCATAAACGCGGGTGACACCGCTGGCACAGCTAGTATACAATATGATATAGCTAAAGAGTTTGTTTGTTTGCTTGAACGCGCTAATCTCGAGAACTACTGGTCCGATTAAAAAAAATTTTAGTGTAATATATAGCCCATTTATCGACGTATAACATTAACCAAAAACATGGGTGAAACTGTGTGCACAGCTATGTAGTAGGTGATATGATGAGTTAGATGTTGTCAGAAACGGGATAGGTACGTAAACTACCCCTATTAATGCGATAAATGCCGTAGTTAACTCTGTCTGTTATGTTTTTAAATCTAAATTACTCAATCTGTGGTGATGGGTAGATCTAGCTAAGCTAACAATTGTAATTCTTTGAAAGGTCAAGTCTACTTATAATCCCTGAAAAATTTATAGACACGCGAAATCCAAGATAGAGAACTTGGTAAGGATGTATAGATGTTTATTACTCTTTCACGCAAAAACTACTGGATGGATTTTAATTAAACTTTACAATAATATAGCTTATACACTATAGAATAACATATAGGCTATATTTAATCGATGTACCACGCAAGCAAAGCCGCGAGGAGAAACTAGTAAGGAAATAATTGTTCAGAAATGGCTAGGCGCATATTAAAAACATAACACTATTTTTGTGATAAGCATTTGTATCCATATAGATATTTTATTAATATCCGTGACTTTAGCACCAATGACAATGGACAATGGTGATTACGGAACCTTTGCTCAAATGAGCTTTGGCCCGGATTTGTAATCGCTCGATCAAGCATATACATGTTATACTAATCAGTGATATCAGATATTTTTGTTTGTGCTGTTAACATTAAGTTGGTTAAACTTAATGTTAATAGCACAAACAAAAACTTATTATAAATATACTTTTAAAAGCTGCGTTTTCCTCATCGTGTTACATTTACTTACAGCGTGAACTTTAAACTATGAATTTTAAAGCGCCGGTGTGAATAAAACACCTCGCTATAAAATTCTTTTTCTTAGAAACCGATCCTTTTATTTCGAGGAACGCCTTGAGGCGGCGGGTAGGGTTGGCAACGTGCACGATTCGTTTTTACAACACTAAAAGTTACAAATAATCATACGGCCGTTTTTATATTAAACAGTGGTATCATATGATATACCATTTTTTTTTTTTTTTTTTTTTACTTGGGCAACTCCCACGAGCCGTCACCCTCTGGACGGGGATCCAGAGGGCGGTGTGTCGGACTCGAACCGACTAAACCCCAAGGTGGCCTCCAGCGGCGCAGTTCCGGAGGAGCCTGTATCCCCACTGTCGGGACTATACGACTGCTCCTCCGGTAATGCGCTTGCCGCGCTACGCGGCCCACCTCGCGCGGCGGTGGTCGATGATGTGCAGCCTACGACAACAGTCGTCGGATGCACAGCACCGAGCACGCGCGCGCGTCGAGACATGCCAGGCCACCCAGCATGTCTCAACCACTCCGCCCAGGATTCAGACGCCGATCATCCCCGTGACCGGCGTCGTGGGCTCACTCTCACGCTGTGCCCTCTGCTGAGCCAGAGAGGCACGCGGAGAGCGTCTCGTCAAAGGGGCCGCCTTCCGCCCGGCGACCCAAATTGAGGGCAGAGCCCTGTCGTCGCAAAGGGAGAGCATCGAGACGCTCGATCCCTCTGCGACCCACCACAACGCGACCCAGCGCGCCCCTGTCGGGTTGCCGAGGATAGGGAGGCGAGCAACGATAACACTCAGCTCCTCCTCTTCCTCGGCAATCCTGGTCCGGCCGCAGGGGGCTGCGGCCGGTGCCGCAACTGCTCGGTGGGAAATACCGAGCAGTCGCAGCTCACCTCGGGGTCTCTCTTAGCTTCGGCCCTGTCCTGCACCAGGGCCTACTAAGCCCCCCCGGTACGCCAAACCGAAGACCCCAGCGGGAGGGATCATATGATATACCAGAGTTATCGTACTTAACTGCCTCGTTGGTTAAGTGTTAAGGACCAAAGGTCCCGGGTTCAAATCCCGGGTCGGACCAAAAATTTGTAGCTGGGTATGTCAATATTGAAATTACTCAGTAACAGCCCGGAGTCAGGAAGTTGGCGGTGTAATCACCACCGTGCCTCGGAAAGCACGTTCAGCCGTTGGTCCTGCGCCTGACCGCTCTCCGGTCATGTCGAATTGCCGTCTCACCAGACTATGAGAGTAAAGGAATAGGGAGTGCACCTGTGTTTGCGCAGACACTTGTGCACTTTATATCTCCTGCGCAGTTGGCTAAACATCATTGAGATTGGTATTGTTATCGTAAGAATGTGGCAAACATAACAAATGTTGGAAACATCAAAAACTCTCACTTACCGAGCGATACATAACAGCTATGTTAAATACTACTTCTTTACATGTTAAAACAGATATAATGTATATGCTACTAATTAGATTCTTAAATTACGTAGTCATACAGATAGAGCCAGATCCAAAACTTACTTAAAGTAACTTGATAGACATACATCTATAATTTATAACATTTAAAACGCTACACAGAGTCCAAAGAGCACAAGTATCGCCTTGATAACTTTTTGGGAAGCCCCGGCAACTTACATGTAAAAGATTTTATGAAATAAAAACATTTTTATTTTTATTTTTTTATTTAAAGCGTTGTAAACCCTTTAAAAACTTTTAATCGAAGATGAATCATTTGTATCATTTGTATCATTTGTATCATTTGTATCATTTGTATTATTTGTATCATTTGTATCATTTGTATCATTTGTATCATTTGTATCATTTGTATTATTTGTATCATTTGTATCATTTGTATTATTTGTATCATTTGTATCATTTGTATTATTTGTATCATTTGTATCATTTGTATTATTTGTATCATTTGTATCATTTGTATCATTTGTATCATTTGTATCATTTGTATTATTTGTATCATTTGTATCATTTGTATTATTTGTATCATTTGTATCATTTGTATCATTTGTATCATTTGTATCATTTGTATCATTTGTATCATTTGTATCATTTGTATCATGACTTTTCATAAGTTCTTTTGTAAGGCATACATAAATAAAGATATTTCTGTTTCTAAGTTCTTTTTTCTTCGTTCGTTCGGCCGTTCTTTCGTCCTTTTTAAGTCCCAGACCAACATGGAAATTAATTTTACTTTTAATATTCACGAGTTTACTCGGAGGGTAGTGTTAACCCTGGGGGCGCGAGAGGTCGTTATCGCCGCAGAGGGCCGCGTGCTCGGCTGCGCTCCCTCCCAGCTGCATCACCGCTGGTCACTCGCGTAAGAGATAGGTCAGCTCTAATAAAACGTGTTGCATCCCTTGAGACACCTCGAATAATAAAGAAATAGGTATAATGATTGCATTAAAAATCTATAATTAGAGTTAGTCCGTCAGTTAGATTTTACAAAAATACTAGACACATATTTTTCGCTTTATCCAATTAACAAAAAATTACAAAGATAATGAGCATCAAAGTTTTGAAGTGGGGGCTTGCGACGTCACTACTTTGTAAAAATTGTACGTAGGTGTGACGTCACGCGCAACTTGTAAGCTTTGTATTTTTGTCAATGTTTGTTTGACAATTATATAAAAAATACGTGTTCAATATTTTTTTTATAATCTACCTGACGGACTAAGCAGATATTTTTAGTCATCTAGCCTATTATCTGTGTACCAATGTATGTTCAAGATTACAGAATATACTTCTTCGTCATTTGCCATTCTAGTAGAGTTATGATCCTAAATTTATGAATATTGGAGATTACATTGAAGTGACTGCATTAAGATCCCATGAGTTAGGAATCTATGTAAGTAGTGTGCTTAAACACTTTATGACATATCTTTGTCATGTAAAGAAAGAGTAGATATAAAACAATTCTGAAAAACATCGATTCTTTACGATTACTGAAGAATTTTATGAACATCAACAATAAAATATAAAATAGACTCTTAACTAATCGGCGAAACATCATTAAATTCGCATACTCGCTGTAAGGACTACACAAAAGGATAGGTACAGGACCTTTCATACAGAAAAAAGGTACTATTAGTAGAAAGGCATACCCTTGAATGGAAGCTTGTGAGATATATAGAGGAATGTAGACCTTTAGGTACTGGTGAATTGGGCATGTGACCTGGCGCAGTCTTGTCTGTGTTCTCAGGGTTCACGGACGTGCAGACTCTGTTCCTGGCGTGCTTCGGGACGCTGCTGCCGCTGCTGGGCATCCTCTTCGCGACGCTCCTCATCAGGTGAGTTATTCTTGCTTTTTTTATCTACTTGTCCAAAGTCCCGTGTTGGTCTGGGACTTAAATAAAATGTGCCAACTGTGTTCCTCACCTAGCTTGTCGTAAAAGGCGACTAATGGTATGTCGGGTTTTGGTGTGTGATTATGTAGGCGACGAGTTAGCCACTTGTCACTTCTTTATCAAAGATTTCCATCTAACTCAGCCCAGTTTTATTTTTTGGCTAAACGTGGTTAAGGGGCTAGCTGCCCTTTGGACTCTGTCTGTCTACCCCTTCGGGGATTACGGGTGAGATGATATGTATGTATTTGGTAAGTAGTAAAAACTCTACAATTGTTTACTTTTGTACATACATACATACATAACATCACGACCATAATCCCCGAAGGGGTAGGCAGAGTCGAGGGGGCAGCATGTCCCTTTAACCACATTCAGCCAAAAATAAAGCCGGACTGGGTTAGATGGAAAATTGCGAAAAAGCAGTGACAAGCGGCTAACCGGTCGCCTTCACAATCACACTCCCAAAACCCGATATACCATTAGTCGCCTTTTACGACATGCTAGGCAAGAACCACAGTTGGCATATTCTTTTTAAGTTCCAGACCAACATGGGACAGTGAGCTTAATTTTGTGACGTCATTTTTAATCATCAGTCTACATTCATATCATCACGCCCACAATCCCCGTAGAGGTAGGCAGAGGCCCAGGAATCGGCCACACCAAGCCAAACCAAGCTCGGATTATATAGAAAATTGTACTAAGTTACAAGTGGCTAGCTCGTCGCCTACAAAATCAAATTCAAAATATATTTATTTATATAGGCTTCAAGAATACACCTACAAATAGTTATCGCGCGTTATCGGGCTTTGATGGCGTCCACAGTCACTTGATAATGGGTAGAAAAGAACGAAATTTATTCATTTTCTTTAATTTATGGCGAATAAATATCATCATCTTCCTAGCGTTATGTCCCGTGCTTAGATGGGGTCCGCTTAGACCATGATCCAGGATTTAGCGAGTCTGGTAATTACATTGAAGTGACTGCCGATCTGACCTTCGTAACCCTAAGATAGGGGAACCAGACAATTTTTGGATCATGGTTACAAATCCAAAGTTGTTTGAATTTGCAGGTTTTATCACGATTTTTTCCTTCACCGCCAAGCTAGTGGTATAAATACGTACATAGATTTGAAAAATCCAGAGGTACGTGTCCCGGTTTGAACCCGCACTCCTCGGTTAAGAGGCGCGTGTCCTTACCATTGAGCTACCACTGCTCCGCAGGCGAATAAATATATTCGTCATAAATTAAAATGTTATTATAGGTTTTTAAATACTGTCTTTAATTTATAAAACATACCTTTATATGAATTGGTAACAATTGTTATTGAAAATTGTTTCATTAAAATGGGCTACTACAAGATAGAATACTATTTAAATGATAAGAATATATGGTTAGACGCAAAATAGGCTGTTCGCCTGCACTACTAAATTTACATTCACGTATAAATTATAACTAATAGTTATTAAGACTTGGCATTTTAAAAGAGTACCTATCGAGTTTCTTGCCGGTTTCTTCTCGGTAGAATCTACTTTTTGAACCGGTAGATATTGATCTTATTCTGACGATTTATAAGTGCTTTTTTTAAGCCTAAATAAAGACAATTTCATTTCATTTCACATGTGTCATCATACCTATTGTACCAACTTGCCTCACTGTAGTGGCGTCACGTTAGTAGCAAGTAATTCAATCAGGTCTCTCTCCCGCGGGACACTTTGTCATGCTAACGCCGTCAATATTACATACACGTGTTCCAAGACAATTGTCCGCTGATTAGATAAATACCGCATCCATGATCGAGTGGTTTGAGTGCTAGGGGATCTTGAGAGCTTAGACAGTGTGCAAGTCTGCACTAGCCTTTTATGTATTTTTACCTTTTTATACCTTTTTGTCTATGTTTTTGATAACTATTGGTTATGCTTTTTTGATTGATTTATTACACTCTTGTTTTACTACCAAAAGAACCAGCGCCTTTTTATTGCGGTAGTTTAATAGACAGCATTACCTATTTAAGAGGTAAAATTTTGCTGTCCCACTGGGAACTCATGTGCCTAGGTACCTGCTAGCCTACTGGTGGCTATGGACATATAACGATTTCCACTGTTCCCTCCACTCGAGCGATGAGGAGCGTCTTTAGTAGGTAATTCCGTTCCTGTATTCCTTTACAGGGCGAAAGAAAAAAAAAATCCTTAAAAAAAATCCTTTTTAAGTGGGATCAGTTGACAAAACAAAAGTAATAAAATGAATTATTTAGCCAACTCATCCTGCGGGATTAGTTAAGAGTAGGATCAGCTGACTAAAGAGCCACCACGCCGTTCCCCCGGACGGCTTGAAGGTGCGCAAATGCATTCCCCGCGTTATAAAAAGGTACCTGCTGGCCTATTTACTATTAGTAATATTATAATAAATTAAAATGAATCTTGTATAATCTTGTATTACACAGCTTTCCATCCAACCCAACCCACTGTCCTATGTTGGTCTGGGACTTAAAAAGAATATGCCAACTGTGGTTCTTGCCTAGTATGTCGTAAAAGGCGACTAATGGTATATCGGGTTTTGGGTGTGTGATTGTGTAGGCGACAGGTTAGCCGCTTGTCACTGCTTTTTCACAATTTTCCATCTAACCCAGCCCGACTTTATTTTTGGCTGAATGTGGTTGAAGGGGCATGCTGCCCCTTTGACTCTGCCTACCCCTTCGGGGATTATGGGCGTGATGTTATGTGTGTGTGCATATGTTGTATTGCCCCCTCTGGGACCAAAAACTGCGTATGCCCATGCTTCCCCATAAATGAAAACATTAGCGAATACGTATTTTTTAAAAAGAGGTTCAAAGTTGTGACTACCTATTACAGATCAGATAGAACTGAAATAAATCAATTCGAGCCTTGATATAATCAAGTACATACTCATTATACGTGTCTTTAATATCGAAAAGACCCAACATGGCAGTTACTACAAAAATCGACCGCAAATCTGATTTTGAGTCGGCTTCAAATAAGAAATAATGCCAATCGTCGTAACAAATCCAATAACATTGAACTTCGTGGGATGTCGAGTGCCAAAATACAGGATTAATATCCCGTATTAGCACAGCCAGTTATAAACCTTATCTCAAAAGGCATAAATGCCAATTCGTGTCGTTCGTAGTGTAAGCGCCTGAGAGTTAAGTCGGACATTATGTTGCAGACCTGTGTCATTCACATTTATAGCGGAAAATACGGCTTTTGAACATTTTTTTATTATTATAGTCACTTGTAACTATGTGAGGTTAAATGTTAGAAAACGCCATTGGTGTAATGGTCCTTGGTGGACTCTCGCACTAGAGCCGCAGGTTCGATCTCCCTGGACATAAAATCGTTTATGAAACAGTTATTTATCTCCACTAAACGCGATGCTTTATTGTGCCACATTTCTAAAACAGCAAGATTTTGGGAGTTTGGGAACACACTCGAACCTGTAACTCCCGTCATACATTAGGGAGCTCGTTACGTAAGCACTTGACATGCGGCACTAAGTTTGGCACAATCAAATTATCCTGGAAGCACACACTAAACCAGATTACTGCTAATAAGTGCGGGTTACTGACAACCTTGCACAATGATAATTAGTAGATTAAATATTAATTACATAATATTATAATTTACTAGTAATATAACTGTTGTCTCTTGGTCTTTGGTCTGCAACTCAAAAATAATGTGCCAACTGTGTTTCTTGCCTAGCGTGTCGTAAAAGGCGACTAATGGTAATGGGTTTTGGGTGTGTGATTTTCTAGT
The DNA here is from genome assembly GCA_951394215.1 of Glyphodes perspectalis. Lineage (NCBI taxonomy): Eukaryota > Metazoa > Arthropoda > Insecta > Lepidoptera > Crambidae > Glyphodes > Glyphodes perspectalis. Next base: position 1,230,787 of record OX596209.1, on the reverse strand, counting down.
TTTTCTTAATTTTCCTTTTAACCCAACAAAGTTTAATTTTTGGCAGAATGTGAATGAAAGGGCTTGCTGGCCTTTTGACTATGCCCTGCCGCCCACACTGCCGCCCGCGCTGTTCTAGGGTCCCGTCAAATACTCCGCTTCTTAAAAGGGTTCCATAGCATAAAAAGTTTGAAAAGCACTGCCTTAGGGATTACAGGCGTTATCATATGTATGTATGTATATAAAGATCTGCCAAACAATGGTAACGGCGTCACAGTATTATGATTACACGTGTCACAAGTGTCTGCCGACACTCGTGCCGGACACAGGGCTCCGTTGGTTTAGGGCGAAGGGCGCTGTAGGTCGCCTATCGCCCACGCCGTATTTGGTTAGTCCGGGCATACAAATAGATATATTTTAGTTACACACCAGAGTTGGACTCAGCCCTCAACAAGCTCGATGGCGTATTCGGTTGTGACCCTGCCCCATGCGCCAAGAGTTGTGGGTTCGATCCCCACCCAGGACAAATAATCGTATGATGAACACTTGTGTTTGTTCTGTGCCTGGGTGTTAATATCTAATATTTAAGTATATATTTGTAATACCACTGTTGTTTCTGATATCCGTAACACAAGTGCTTTTAAGCTACTTACTTCGGAGTCAGATCAATGGATGTGATGTATTCTGATATTTATATTTATAGCCTGTTTTAGGCCCGGGGCGGTTAGCTGTACAAGGTCCCTAGTAGGGATACGAGCAGTGTTGCTTGACCAGGGGTTCCACTGTTTGTTATAGGATGATTGCAGGAACTTTGAGATAATATAAGGCCCCCCCGGACCAGAGGCTCGGGGTGGACCGCCCCTTCCGACCCCCCCGTTAGTCAGCCACTGTTACACACTCATACACTTACAAAAGGTTTTTGAGGTTATATCTTGGGAATTGAGAGAAAAGTAGAATTCGTTTTTAGGTTTTTTTATGTTTTCCTTGCGTAATGGACACAGTTACTAGTTTTTCATGAATCAATGTTCCTTTTTGTACTCTTTATAATGTGTATTTACATACATACATACATAATACTAATATTGTCCTTCTAACCGATATCAGCCACGGCGGCCAATCACAACGAGGATTAGCCATCTGCGCAGGAGATATTATAGTGCAGAAGTGTGTGCGTAAACACAGGTGCACTCTCTGTTCCATCACTCTCATAGTCCGGTGAGACGGCAATTCGCTATGATAGGAGAGAGGTCAGGCGCAGGACCGACGGCATTTCGAGACACGACGGTTTTAATCATACCTAAATACATATCGTTACAATTACAAACCCGAAGGGGTACGCAGAGTCCCACGAGCAGTGTGCTCCTAAAATCGCATTTATCCATATTGATAATGTTAATCTGTGTGGGTTAAATGGAAAATTATACCAAGGTACTAACCAATCGCTAGCTCGTCGGCTACATAATTACAAACACTAATTAGGCTCAATACTCTGGTCTGGTTAATTTATGCTTTTTGTAAACATAGTTATTAATATTTTGGTATCTGACAAGCCGATTTCATGACATGGTTCAAATGCAAATATGATCTATACACCATTGTAAAATATGTTGTTGAAAAGAGTAACTACCGAGTTAAACGAGTTTCAATGTGTAGAAGCAACATTCCGAACCGGTGGTAGAATCATATTATTAGTTGATTTTCCTGTTGAATTGACGAGTTATAAGTTTTTTTTTAATCCTATAAAAGGAAAGAGTATTTTTGACTTTGACTTTGGCTTGACTTTAATAATGGACCCCTTTCACGGCATACTAGGATAGGAATAGAGTTGGAACATTCTTATTTCATTTTGAGGCCGATAAAGGTTCTCTGCCTACCCCGCTAGGGAGGTGGCGTGAAGTTTAGTTGGTTTCAGACATGTGACTTTCAAAAATACTTTAGGTACTCAGCCGAAGAACCCTAAGCAACCCTACTTAGTACCTCCTATCAAAGTTCCCGCAAGTCCCATATCCTCAAACCTGTTTACCTCAAGGCCCGCTCATCACGGTCTCATGTGCCCGTGACGTCACAAGCGTCAAAGGCGCCGACCGGAAGTAGTTTACTGCGCACACACCGCCCTAAACACACATCCGGGCTTCTGCTACTAACTTGTTAACTGCATTAATTTGACTAGCTTGCTAGATTGTGTTTAAAATGTCTTAGTGGTTTTTATTAATTAATATTCTACATCATCATCACCTTCCTATGTCGTGTAATGGTTTTATGGAATACTAGCTGTGCCAGCGGTGTCACCCGCGTTTATAGTTAATATTATAAAGACTATTTCCGTCATACACGATTTCTATGTAACTTTAACCATTAAGGCTGCACACGCGACGGAAGGTTAAAAAATGGAGTAACTTCTCCCGTTTTCCCAACATTTCCCTACACTACTCTGCTCCTATTGATTGTAGCGTGATGAAAAGTATACTATAACCTGCCCAGGAGTATCAAGAATATTTGTACCAGGTTTCGTTAAAATCCGTCGAGTAGTTTTTGTTTCTATAAGGAACATACAGACAGACAGACAGACAGACAAAAATTTTACTAATTGCATCTTTGGCATCAGTATTGATCACTAATCACCCCCTGATAGTTATTTTGAAAATATATTTCATGTACAGAATTGACCTCTCTACAGATTTAATATAAGTATAGATAACCGCCAATTGGATGGTGTGGAATGAGACGAAAGTTGGTAGACGTCTGACTTTATTACCGTCCTATCACAGTTTATATATTGCTAATCTGTTAGTGTATGCTTAATCTATGTTATGATTCCTACGTGCGGTACGTGATGTATTTTCTACGTGCGGCAATCCGGCATATGGAAAATACATCATCATCATCTTCCTAGCGTTATGTCTGGTACATTGATACGACTGCCGATGTGACCTACGTAACACTTATATATGGGGAGCCATACAATTTGGGTCATGGTTACACATCCATAGATGTTTGATTGTTCAGGTTTCATCACCCGTACTCCTTCGGTGTTGCGGTTGACCTACAATCGCTCTGTTTTAAGGAGTACACAAAGGTACTAAAAGCCTAAAAAATAAAAAAAAAATGGCTCAAAAAGCATCAGGCCAAAGCTATTCACCGGCTAGTTAATCCAAAATGGCGGTTATTTCTTAAGCAGCCGTAATGGCGTGCCAAGTGCACAATTTGGTAAACTTTACAAGTTAAACAAGTCCGGGGGAATTGAATAAAGCTGTTGGCCCGCGTCCATTTGTCCGGCGACGCCAGAACTGTATTAAGGCGTTAGTTTGGTTTTGGAAATAAAAACTAATATTGTGAAAAAACGGCTTTGATTAATTATTTCTTTAGTCGGTAGGCTGGAACTGGATCAAAAGCGTTTTTGAAGTTTCGGTACATTTGAAATTCGAGCATAGAAGCTGTAATTTTTGCTTAGAGTCAAGCTAAGCCTAAATACAAAAAAAAATTCAGTCGAATTGAGAACCTCCTCTTTTTTTTTGAAGTCGGTTAAAAATAAAACACACCTATGAGTAGACTTCTTGTGCTCAATAAAAAAAAAAATAAGAAGACATTCAAGAATAGAAGAAAATCATTTATTCAGCGTATGTACTGAAACATATGTTTTTTTGGCTAATCAGAGATTGCGGGCGTGATGATGTGATGATGATGATGTTGTACTACTACTCAGTTTACAACATACCACGGATGCCATGACGATATATTCGTCGTTATGTTATTTTATTAACCGACTTCAAAAAAAGGAGGAGGTTACCAATTCGACTGATTTTTTAAATGCTTGCCAACAATAGTCAACAAACAAAGTCTTAATATGTATAAATATAAGAAACTTAGTCAATGATATATTATAAGAACTTATATAATTCATCATCTTCCTAGCGTTATATCCCGTGCTTAGACGGGTTCCGCTTAGACCATGATCCAGGATTTAGTAATTACATTCTCTAGAGTCTGGTAATTACATTGAAGCGACTGCCGATCTGACCTTCGTAACCCTAAGATAGGGGAACCAGACAATTTTTGGATCATGGTATTATACGAACTTAATTATGTATTATTTATTTCTTTTTTCAAATAATGTAGGTACATATATTGCAAATATCAGGGTCCATGTAACTGCATTACAAATGTTTTGTTATGTGTGCAATTATAAATCTATACAAATAAAATGCTTTGTCCTGAATGACTGACAGACGAATAAACGAACCGCCTAAACCGCTGATCGTGGGAACATGGAACTTGGAGGGTGTGTTCTTTGTATAACGTAGGCATCCGATAAGAAAGGGTTTTCAGAAATTCTACCCCTAAGGGGGTGAAAAATGGGGGTGAAAGTTTGTATAAAACAACGTGATTCGTTGGTCTAATCTACTTCAAATTTTCAATAAACACTCTTTAACAGAATAATAAATAATAAATAAATAAATATCAGACTACATCACATACACTGATCTGACTCCGAAGTAAGTAGCTTAAGCACTTGTGTTACGGATATCAGAAACAACAGTGCTATTACAAATATATACTTAAATATTGAATATTAACACCCAGACACAGAACAAACACAAGTATTTATCATACGAATATTTGTCCTGGGTGGGGATCGAACCCAAAACTCTTGTCGGATGAGGCAGGGTCACTACCGAATGCGCCATCGAGCTTGTCAAATTGTACAACAGAATTGACTTCTACGCGGATGAAGTCGTAGGTAAAAACTAGTAAATAAATAAAATGCCAGGCCTTCCCGCGCCCTTAGTCCGTCCCGCGACAGTTCCCCCGGTGCAACTTTCCCGCCGAGTATATTTTAAACTGCTTAATTTGCTTTTGCATCTTTAACTCGGGAAACCAAGTCGCTTTTGGACTTGCGAAGTTAATTTTACAGCATTTTTTGTGTTTCTAATTTAATGGCGAAGGAGTGGGAGAGTTAAATACATAAATAATTACTTGGGTACTTATCATTACCGTAACCGGCCCGCGCCTGGTCGCTCTAGCCCCAAGTCTACGTGGGTCTGCCCTCTCCCAGCAACGTCCTGAGTCAAGGTTCGAGTCCCGTAGGGGGCGTCCTCAGACTGTTGCTTAAATTTTTAGAGTTGAGAGCTTCCCGCTTCCCCGCAAGTCCGGTAGTTAGTAAAGGCCGCCTTCGGCCAACTACCGATAGTCATTTCAAAAAAAAGCATAATTCTGCTAGCTTTAACCGTTTTAGCCAAAAACAAAAATGAGCTGGGTTAGACAGAAACTTGTGAAATAGTGACAAGTGGCAGCGCCCAATACACCGTTAGTCGCCTTTTACGACATACTAGGAACACAGGTACTTACCTTATTTTTAAGTTCCAGATCGACATGGCACTACATTATTATTAGTTGGTCGCATGGTCAGAAACCCTGGCCACGAAACGGTTCAAATCTCGCTAGGGCTTGTACTCGAGTTATGGATGTATATAAACATATTTATTCTTTATTATTATTATATTTAAGTATGTCTATCCGTTCACCTAGTATCCACAGCACAGGCTCAAGCTTAGTTTGGGACTAGGGAATTGGTGTTCCATTTCCATTGGTGGTCTGGAGATTTTTTATATTTTTTTATATTCAATTATTCGACTCTCCTTGTATAAATTCAAAGTATTGTTTTCATCAAGGCTTTTTGTATACATTATTTACATGCATAACATCACGCCCATAATTCCCGAAAGGGTAGGCAGAGTCAAAGGGGCAGCAGGCCCCTTTCACCACATTCAGCCTAAAACAAAACTGGGCTGGGTTAGATGGAAAATTGTGAAAAAGGAGGGATAAGTGGCTAGCTTGTCGCCTACACAATCACATACTCAAAACCCGATATACCATAAGTAGTCTTTTACGACATGCTAGGCAAGAACCACATTCATTATTTTATTATTATTATTATTTCAAATGGCTTTTGCATCTCAGCATAAAGCTGTTTTATTATTATTATTACTATAGGGCCTATTATGCTTCTAAACCGTTAATGAGATAACTTACTTCTTGTTTACTATCATTCACTCGTTCGGTCAGTCATTCAATTAGTTCAGCTTTGAACTTCGACATATATGTATTGAAGTTGCCAACTCCCGGCCAACTGATTAGAAGTAGCACCCCACATTTAAGTCGAAGTTTCTTCCACTAAGCTCCCACAATTCTATAGTTAGGAGTCTAGAATGTAGGTTTGTTGGTAAGATCTAGGGCTTACGAAGTTACGCAATTTAGAACAGTAATATTATTAATATTGGTCTGAGTCTTAAAGAAATGTGCCAAACGTGTTTATATATTGAGGTCTAGGTTTTTTAGGTCATGAATAAACGTACTAAGTGTTTCTTACCTAGCATGACTTATGATTAGTATTGGATTTTGGTTGGATATGTGACGAGCTAGCCTCTAGTAAATACTTATTCACAATTTTATAAATAATAATAAATTCTCCTGACTGAAACACCAATTCCCTTGGTCCGAACTAAGCTTAAAGCTTGTCCTATGGATACTAGGTGAACGGATCGACATACTTAAATACGTTTATATACATTTATAACTCGAAATGATGATGAATATGAAAATATTAAATGTTATCGCAATTATCCATCTAACTCAGCCCATTGTCCTATGTTGGTCTGGGACTTAAAAATAATCGTAAAAGGCGACTAATGGTATATAGGGTTGTGAGTATGTGATTGTGTAGGCGACAAGCTAGCCACTTGTCACTACTTTTTCACAATTTTCATCTGACCCAGGCCAGTTTTATTTTTAGCTGAATGTGGTTAAGGGGGCCTGCTGTCCCTTTGACTCTGCCTACCCCTTCGGGGAGTATGGCCGTGATGCTTTGTATATGTATGTATGTACTAAATGTTATTTTTGGCTGGAACTGGTCAGGTTTACTGCTCCGTGGAGTCTGCCCACCTCATCAGGAATTAAGGAATTATGTCGCATGTTAGACGAAATTAATATTAATGAAAGTTACCAAATTCTATCCAACTGATTAGAACTATCACCTCACAAGTGAAGTGACAAGCTCGATGGCGCATTCGGTGGTGACCCTGCCCCATGCGCCAAGAGTTGTGAGTTCAATCCCCACCCAGGACAAACTTTCGTGTGATGAATACTTGTGTTTGTTCTGTGTCTGGGTGTTAATATCCAATATATAAGTATATATTTGTAATATCACTGTTGTTTCTGATATCCGTAACACAAGTGCTTAAGCTACTTACTTCGGAGTCAGATCAATGTATGTGATGTCGTTGAATATTATTATTATTAAGTATGACTCAAAGTGAATTCCACTAATCTTGCTTAGTTCTATAACTGGGTTCACAAGTACAGCGTGGCTTTGCGGGTAGATCTAAAGCTTAGAGTTACGCAATTCAGCAGTAAGTTAGGGTACCTAGTGAATTATTAGGTACTAGAGGCGGTCTAACTAGGGGCTGGCAGGAGGGCCCCGGGCCACTGGTCTTAGGGGGTTCTAGCTGAAAGGTCACGCCCGGAAACATCTAAAATTGTTGACTGGCTCGATAGCTCATTCGGTAGTGACCCTGCCCCATGCGCCAAGAGTTGTGGGTTCGATCCCACCTTAGACAAATATTCGTATGATGAATACTTGTGTTTGTTTTGTGTCTGGGTGTTTAATATCCAATATTTAAATATATATTTGTAATACCACTGTTGATTCTGATTCCGTAACACAAGTGCTTAACTTTCAAGCCTCTTACCTCGGAGTCAGATCAATGTACGTGATTTAGTGTGATACTTATTTGTTATTTATTTATCTAAAATTTAAAAAAAGCATATCTGCTCGTATCCTTACTAGGGGGCCCCGGGCCGCTTGCGGGCCTCCAAATTTAAACTTAATAAAGGAAAGCGGCCGCCCTAGCACTAATCTACACTCCCGGAACCTTCTAAAATTTGTTTAAGAAAGACTACTCGTATCCCTTATAGGGGCCTTATTCAGTTATATCGCCGGGCCTCTGACGGGTTAGTCCACCGCTAGGTGCCTTAGCTCGTTTTTAATTTTGGATATTTTTTCTTTTTACTTCTAAAATTCGGCCTGGAAACATTGCTCGTATCCCTTCTAGGGGCCTCATCCCACTTTGCCGCGGGGCCTCTGACGGCTAGTCCGCCGCTAGTCCGCCTCTAGGTGCCCTAGGTCGTTCTAAATTCCGCAGCGCGCCGTAGCCGCAAACTCGCGCCCGCCGGAATTAGTTTTGTCCGTGTTCATCCGAGCGCGCACTGCTCGGCAGAATGGCAATTGCCTTATGAGATTATTAGAGAGTTAGTTCATGCCTGCGGCCTTGCTTTAGAAGGATGTACAATAGAGAATTTCGTGCAATTGGCAACTTTTGTATTGCCACAAACGTTTATAGAAACTCATCTTCCTAGCGTTATGTCCTTAGACGGGGTCCGCTTAGATCATCCAGGATGTAGCGAGTCTGGTAATTACATTGAAGCGACTGCCGATTTGACCTTTGTAACCCTAAGATAGGGGAACCAGACAATTTTTGGATCATGGTTACAAATCTAAAGTTATTTGAATTTGCAGGTTTCATTACAATGTTTTCCCTCACCGTCGAGCTAGTGGTATAAATACGTACATAGATTTGAAAAATCCAGAGGTACGTGCCCGGGTTTGAACCCGCACTTCCCGGTCAAAAGGCGCGAGTCCTTACCATTGACTACTACCGCTCTGTCGGTGGTAGCTCAATGGTAAGGACTCGCTCCATGTTAAATGTTTATAGAAACGACTCACACATTCTTTATAGAAACTATTGCTCGGACATCGGATTCGTAATTGTAAACTTTGTTATTATGTGACTTATATTGTTTATACAATGTTTTACTCAATAGCTCTAGGTCCAAGAGTATTGATTGAGACCACTTCGAAAAACAATTAGAATTTACTTTCACAATATATTTTTTTGCTTTACGCAATATAATTCAATAAAGTAGAATTATTAGGGATTATTTTCCTTTGTAAAATAACTTTACGTGGAATATATATGTGTAGTTTGCAATAAGCGTAACCCTTTGATACAGCTCTCCTGCAAATTGAGTATATTTATATGAATAATTATTTTACCAACAAAACGGTAAATGTGAAAAAGGTATATCGTCCCATGTTGATCTGGGACAAAAAAATAAGAATGTGCCAACTGTGGTTCTTGCCTAGCATGTCGTAAAAGGCGACTAATGGTATATCGGGTTTTGGGTGAGTGATTGTGTAGGCGACGGTTAGCCACTGCTTTTTCACAATTTTCCATCTAACCCAGCCCGACTTTATTTTTGGCTGAATGTGGTTGAAATGGCATGCTGCCCCTTTGACTCTGCCTACCCCTTCGGGGACTATGGGCGTGATGTTATGTTATGTTATATTATTAGGTATATGAATCCGTGGGGCGCTGCTAGTAACTAATATCAACAATTTAAATATTACAAAGCAATACATTAAGAACGACACATGTTGGACATGGATTTAAACATCCAACATTAAGTAACTTTTGTCAGGTAAAAGCCATTTAAGCATCCACCCCCAGTGTACACGATGGGGCCGTCAGGGGGGTCGTCAGGGGGGGGGGGGATGTCAAAGTAATTAATGATATCTCCTCATTTGCATCAAGCTGGAGTGGAGTGTGCGGCAGAATCAATTTATCTTACACGGGCAGAGGAATTTCGGTACTTACGGAGGCAGATCGGCTTCTCTAATTTTGTGTATAATAGCTCTTTGAAAGACGCTTCTGTAAAGTTGATGTATTAAAAGTATATTACCCTTAATTGCCGTAAAAATAATTTTCATTTTCTTCTTGTGCTTGGTACTGTTTGTATAATTAATTATGTTTCTAAAATATATCTATTACGGATCCTGTATGCATTCATTGACTGGCTCGATGGCGCATTCGGTAGTGACCCTGCCCCATGCGCAAAGAGTTGTGGGTTCGATCCGCACCCAGAACAATCATTCGTGTGATGATTTCTTGTGTTTGTTCTGTGTCTGGGTGTTAATATCCTATTAAAGTATATATTTGTAATACCCCTGTTGATTCTAATATCCGTAACACAAGTGCTTAAGCTACTTACCTCGGAGTCAGATCAATGTATGTGATGTAGTCGGATATTGATTATATTTTATATTTAGTCAGGTATAAATCCTATTTATGCAGATTCGTCGACTGATGTATTGTTGTGATATTTAATATTATTTATAATTTAGCTTTTTAAAATTCCGTCGTGTTTGTTCCAGGTGCATGTGCCGTCGCTGGTGTCCCGGCTGCTGCAAGAAACCCTCGGGCTCCTCCGTGTCTGACAGCAGTGAGAAGCAGGATGGTAACCAGCAGGTTAGTGTCTCCGACAGGATAAGTAGCATTCCCACTGCATACTACGTCAGCGTGTGAGAGGGGGCTTAGGGTCCCATCGAGAATGTCAACCATCTTCATCTGCCTAGCGTTATGTCCCGTGCTTAGACGGGGTTCGCTTAGACCATGATCCAGGATTGAACGAGTCTGGTAATTACATTGAAGCGACTGCCGATCTGACCTTCGTAACCCTAAGATAGGGGAACCAGACAATTTTTGGATCATGGTTACAAATCCAAAGTTTGAATTTGCAGGTTTCATCACGATGTTTTCCTTCACCGTCGAGCTAGTGGTATAAATACGTACACAGACTTGAAAAATCCAGAGGTACGTGCCCGGGTTTGAACCCGCACTCCTCTGTTAAGAGGCGCGTGTCCTTACCATTGAGCTACCACCGCTCTCCCGTCGATAATGTCAACCACTTAGGGATAATATAAATTATTACTCAACTGGTCTCCGATCAGTATGAAATGAATTGAAATTATCTTTTTTTATGTACAAATGAAAATTTACCACTGGATTCAGAAAGTAGCTTCTACCGAGAAAAACCGGCAAAAAACTCGATAGTTACTCTTTTTATCGCCAAATTTCGCAATAAATATCTATCAATAACAATTATCATATTCTTAAGCTACAATCTATAAAAGGTAAATATGTATAATAGCAATTACAAATATTTGTCACTTTAAAAGTCTTCTATAGTATAATGCCTTTCTCGTAAGATGATACTCTTTAATATGTAGGTAATTTAAATTTATGCGTAGGCAGTTTAATTATATTTCCTGGTAATTTGTTAAATCAATCATCTTATGCTTTACCCCCTTAATAAACTACTAGTTTTGTAAAGTCTTAGATACGGAACGGCAAACTTGTGTTTATTTCGAGTATTAAAACGATGACGGTCAGATCTTTGAATAAAGTTATGAAAGTTCTTGCGTACATATATAATATAATACAGTCAAAAATGTATTGTGATGGTACGGTTAATATGCAAATTTCTTTAAACATTTCTCCTAGCGAATTTTGAGGTTTAAGGCCATATATGGCCCGGATGGCCCTCTTCTGCTATACAAAAATAGTTTGTTTGTCAGAAGCGGACCCTCATAACAAAGGCCGTACGACATTACGCTATAAAAGTAACTGAAATAAACCAATCTCGCCGTTTCAATATCAGTCAAGAGTCGTATTTTTCTAACTGCGTATGCTGCTGATCAGAATTTTCCTGCCAAAGCCGTAATATGAGGGCCCCATTGCAGTTTGGAATCGACAGTGATTCCAAGAAAAACTGTAGAATGAATGATTTCGATAGGTTCATCCATCATTCGTGCATATGTTAGTGTTCACTTGCCTTACATTTGGCATTGAAAACTTAATACATTTCGTTTTTAGAATAATATCTGATTACCGCTCAAAAAATGGTCAGAGAAATAAGAGCTCGAATAAATGTGTGCTCCTATTTTAATTACAAGTACCTAAGTTGTTAAAATATATTTAACTTATCTAAACTTTTTTTAATATTGTTGTAAAGGAATGTAATTTTTTTTTATTAATCTTTTGGTCATCAAGGGTTCTCCATTAAAACGGTGCTTATGGGGTGCCCATAGGAATACTTCTTATAAAATACACAAACTAAAGTTTACGGATCTGGCCGTATAATAAATACTGACTATATCTTAGTAGCATTATTACTTGGAATAGTTTCTTTGAAGAAAGCGGATTTTGTGGTAATAAAAACGCTCTCAGCCACATTACTTACCTTAGACAAAGTTTCTTACATGCTATCAAGTTTAACTTGTAACTCGCTTTGGCATTTTCTCTTGTAACTTACCACTCGCTAAGTCATGTCAGGAAAGTTCTAAGTTTAGAACAACAAAAGATTTTCCTTATAAAAGATTCTTGCAAGGCGAGTAAGGACGTTTTAACCATTATACGTTAAATGTTGCTGGGTAACCTCGATGCCGGCCACTTTATTATCTGTTGCGGTGTTAACGTCTTAGCGTTATACGATGAGACAGACCTAGTTGGCTCTGTATTTCATGTTTCTGTTGTTTAAAAAAAACCATAAAATATCTTAATAATAAACTGGTAATTTTACATATATCGCGTGACGGCAATAATACCACTTTACATACTTTATCTCGATAAACTTAAGTCCAGTGGTTAAAACATTCTTGGAGCGAAGTGACCTCTTTCCGTATTACACAACATCAAAGAGGCCTTATTATGAGGCCTCATAATCTGCATACTAAAAGATATTCTTGCAAATAGAGGCTTTGAGCTTTTGTGGTAGTTCTGATAAAAATATTCAGAATTGCGGGCCCTTTCTTGTACCCTGCACTATCAAGGGTAGAATATTACAATATAATAATTAAGGAGCTTGCAAAAAGTCCCATGTCGGTCTGGGACTTTAAAAGAATGTGCCAACTGTGTTCCTTACCTAGCATGTTGTAACAGACGACTAATGGTATATGGGGTTTTGGGTATGTGATGACGTAGGCGACTTGTCACAATTTTCCATCTAGCCCAGTCCAGTTTTATTCTTGGCTGAATGTGTGTATAGGGGACTGACTCCACCCCTTCGGGGATCGAGGGCGTGATGTTATAATTAAAAAAAATGTATTAGGTATCAATATTTCGTAAAGACAATATCAAATTTAACTCATTTACGGCTACGAGTTTCATGATGATACCGCCTACATGTAAGCGAAAATATAGAACTCGCCAGGCGAGTCGTCTACACTTGAATAAACATTACGAGAACTCTCCCGGTGAGTCGGTGGCACTGAACTTATTAAGAGTGGTTTTCTAGTGAAGTTATTGTACAATTAAGCTATCAAAACTCTGATACTGGGTGACCCTGAGTAGCCTTAGACTGACACTAAGAAAATCACAACCTTTATTGTAATATACATGGAAATTAAGTATATAAGTAAAGGAGTGGCAATGTGAAAAGGTTTGAGGACTTAGGTACTATGTTGTAAGAAATCAATAATATATTTTTTTAATTCAGCGTTTCGTCCCATTGGGATGAAAATGTTGTGGGACGAAACACTGAACGACCTCTCTTCAAAATTTTTAATTTTTCTAGCAAAACGGTAATGTGGACATAATTCGTTTTTTGACTGAATTTATTGATTTAAAAGGTATTTATTTCGGGTCTATAAGTTGTAATACCCTAGTTGATTTTGATTTTGATGATGTTTCTGGGTATTACTACTTCATGACAGCGGTCTTACCGCTGTCTGAGGGTTACAAAGGTTAGATGGCAGTCGTATAAGCATTAAGTCCAGGAGAAACGGGATAGAAAGCTAGGAGGATGATTACAACTAGTACAGGTTGCCAGTCAGACAAAAAGAAGGTTTATAGTATACTAGCGGCCCGGTACGTGCTTGGCTACGTATAAAGTGAAATATTAAAAAAAAAATTGTTACATCCAATTCATTTAATTAAAAAAAACTGCTCTACCGATTTTGTGCAACCTTCACATAAACTATCTACTAAATAGTCCGAACAAAGCCTAAACATTTGGTTTAGATAGGTGAGCCCGTTCTTGAGTTATAAAATGACAACGAAAAGTGGCATTGATATTTATATATATTGATTTACTCTTTTGTGCATTAAGTTATATGATGTTTCTTTATTCGAAATTGTTTCGTATTTATTGAATGTATTGTGACATTATTTTTGCTTGAGCGCAGCCCCCCACAGTTCGTAATCCCCAAGTGGAAATATGATCTGATATATGAGGAAAACTGCTTAAATACTTTGTGGAATAAAGGTTATTATTCCTCATCCCGAGAGGCAAAGCTTTATGGACATTCAAGTATCATAATAAGAGTCGCACAATATTGTAATGGCGTTTAATTATGTGCTCCTGTTGTTTGGGAATAGCAATATCGCCGATGTGTTACTTAAACATAATATTTGTTCGACTTAGTAATGCTGTAAGCCAATTTACTTCCCATTTTTTATGGTTAACAAATATTTAGCTAATTAGTGTACTACTGATAAATTATTTAATGATAAGAAAATTAAAAGCTATATGTGTTTTATAAAATAAATCTATATGTATACTTTAAATCTAATTTTAGATTTACCGCGACAGGTTAAACATTTCAGTGACAGAACGACTATGGACAGACAGTAAGACTATGGTAAAAGCCTTAAACAGAGAAAACAGGTAAACTTCTAAAAACCCTAGGTAAACTCTATTAAGTTTGGTGTATATATAGTTTAGTCTATTCCTTGTCACTGAATATTAGTTTCCAATCAAAGACTAAATCATCCATGAAATATGATTTTTTACATAAATGTGGTTTATTTAAAATGTTGTGTCCTTTGGTCTGGGACTTTAAAAGAATGTGCCAACTGTTTCTTTGCCTAGCATGTCGTAAAAGGCGATTAATGGTATATCGGGTTTTGGGTATGTGATTGTGTAGGCGACAAATTAACCACTTGTCACAATTTTTTCAAAATTTTCCTTCTAAACCAGCCCACTTTTGTTTGTAACTGAATGTGGGGCCTGCTGCCCCTTTGACTCTGCCTACCTCTTCGAGGATTATGGGCGTGATATGTATGTAGTAAATAGGTGTAGTAACTTCTATAGTATACTGCCACCTGAGCTGACCGAGTTTGAAAATTATAGATTCAGTTTGTCGGTTTTGAGTGAAGGTCTCTCACGATGCTATCCTCCGACGCTAATCAAGTGAAACATAATCCATGACTTGATTTTTCAGAATTCAGAGGTCACGCGTTTGAAACGTAATTATCCAATAATCTTAAACTACATGACATGTGGTAGCTTAGCAAATAATCATTAATGGTCACCTTCAAAGGTTTAGTGTAAAACGGTTCTGAACACTTTGAGTTATCAAAGAGTTAGCTTGCATGTCTTTCCATCAACTCTTCAATACCCGTTACGTGCATTGACACAAAACGCCTGTCAAATATTTCCAAGCAACGTTCGCAATAAATCGAGTGTAGTTGTTATTTCGCACCGAACACGGGAGCTAATAAAGCAATACGTGTAGAGAATGGTAGAGCAAGCACAAAGAGCCTCTACATACTCTCGGAGCTGGAGGAGAATCGATAGAGCACGTGATAGGGCCCAGGGGTCGGCTTAGGGCTGCCGAAAGTTTTGTGGAGACTGAAACAGTTGCGTTAGCTTTTTAGATCTAGTATCTTGTCATGTCTATGAAAAAACTGAATTACCACGTTTCAACATAAAGATCGTTAGTTTGAACCTTATATCTATGGGATTCCAATTAATTCGTATTTGTCTGTTTATTGAATGGAGTCTGCATACGAATCCATTCCGTAAACGTACAAATACGAACAAAATATTCATGATATTATTTTGAACTTTAAGAGGCATGCTCCGGTGGTTCGGACATGTGGAAAGAATAGATGACCAAAAATTGACTAAACAGAAATATAATGCGAAAGTAGAAGGATGTAGGAGCCGCGGAAGGCCCTGGCTCACATACCACGGCCAGATTGGTCGTGTATTAACAGAAGGTGATGTTAGGAGTCATAAAAACCGTAGAGCTTGTATGAAAAGGATTATGAATGTTGAAGAGGCGAGTGAGGTGTGTAAGGATGGTGGCAAATGGCGTTCGGTTCTCTCTGCCTACCCCACTAGCGAGGCGGCGTGAAGTTTAGTTAGTTTATTTTAAACATTAATTTTGCATTATCAGTAAAGTTAAACTAACGGGACTAAACGCGATACGCATTTTGAAATACTCACATAAGCGCAGTCCCCTCTTTACCACTGGGCCCTTTGGGCACGTGCACAGGGCCTTGCACACGCGAGGCCCCCGTAGTCCAAGATTACTAATGGATCATATGAATATTTCTTGCCGAAAAACCTATTACTTTCATAATGTGCTCAGGTTCCCCAATAGGTTAAAGACGGCCCTGCGCATGAGTGCGTTTCAGCCGTTTTGTAAAGGCCTTGGTGACAAATGCCTTAATTCAAATTATTTTTAGCTTATGGTGTTAAAGTTGTATGGTGCACCTTGAAGTCTACCTAGGTACATTTTCGAGTGTCGTGGGCTCGATAGTATGTATATATATATATGTTTGTATCTATTTCAAAATGGCGAATCGATGGTTCAGTTATTTTTATAAAGCAACGCGTTGATGAATATATAAAGAGTAATAAATAAATACATTTATAATAAAATAATAAATAAATTCTCCAGATTGACACACCAATTCCCTAGTTCCAAACTAAGCATATGCTTGTACTATGGATACTAAGTGAACGGATAGACATACTTAAATACGTTTATAACCATCCATGACTCGAGTACAAATATCCATGTTCATCACACGAAACATTTGCTCCTGGGATTCGAACCCGCGACCCTTGGTTTCGTGACCAGGGTCTCTGACCGCTCGACCAACAAGCCTGTCAATAGTATAGTTATACTGTTTAGAAATCTAAACAGGAATGCTTAAAAGCCTTGCCCAAGTAACCTCAGTAGTGTATCGATAGGGGTGTATTAGTTTTGGCACATAGCCGTTACATAAATTAAATAAACCATGTAAAAATAGCATTTTTCTTTTTCTTATATTGTGTGTGTACAGCCCTAGCCCTAGGTCATCTGCGCCCGCTTCAGAGACCATTCCCTATCCAGTCATAAGACCTGACGGAAATTCACCTCCGACCTGATATTTTTGTACAACATTGGTTTACTGGTGCGCTCTGGTCTGGTTAATTTATGCTTTGATTTTGTAAACATCGATAATTTATATTTTGGTGTCTGACAAGCCGATTTCATGACATGGTTCAGAGGCATATATGATCTATACACCCTTGTAAAATAAGTTGTTGAAAAGAGTAACTACCGAGTTTCTTGCCGGTTTCTTATCAGTAGAAGCAACATTTTTGACAGTTGATTTTTTTGCTGAATTGACGATTTGTAAGTGTATATTTCAAACCTATATAAATAAAGAGTATTTTGACTTTAAATTTGTCTTGACATTTAAAAAGAAACAATATCCTCGTTTAAACAGGTACACGTCATGTAGAATTTAAAGCTATGAAGTTGACACTTGAGTACTTGTTACGTTGCAATAAGGGTCACTGTTGAATGAGGTTATGCAATGTACTGATTAGTACTTCCAATCACACCTCTTTGCTACTACCAAAAGTAGATATAGCACTAGATATGCGCAACTCGCCAAAAATCTTTATGCTTACACAGTATCTTAGGAGCGGCTCACTCAAATTGGCGTCATGACGCAGCAAACAGAGCCACAATGAGCTTAGCGCGATACTTTTCCAATTGTTAAGATGTGAGTTGTCATGAACTGCGCTGTGAACAAATAATAATAATGTCCTCCTAACCGATATCGGTCACGGCGGCCAATCTCAACCAGGATTAGCCATCTGCGCAGAAGATATTATAGTGCACAAGTGTGTGCGCAAACACAGGTGCACTCTCTATTCAATCATTCTCATAGTCTGGTGAGACGGTAATCCGACATGACCGAAGAGAGGTCAGGCGCAGGACCAACGGCTTAACGTGCTTTCCGAGGCACGGGGGTGATTAAATCGCCAACTTTCTGACTCCGGGCTGTTACTGAGTAATTTCAGTATTGAAATAACCAGCCACAAATTCTTGGTCCGACACGGGACTTGAACCCGGGACCTCTTTGTCCTTAGGCAGCGCATGCTACCTACCACTAGATCAACGAGGCAGTCAGGTTGTGAACAGAGTTTGCGCATTTCCGATGTCGCATAGGGTTGTTAGGTCTTGAAATGTATTCCACATTTAAAATTTTACAGCGTTCTCTACTATAATTTCAAACCGGCGAACTTGAGCCTAGCAGATCTAATTAGGAAGTAATTAGTATGATCGTAGGAAAAGATGAGTTTTATGACATTATTCCGGTTCGGCGCGCTGGTGCGGGTTAAATTTTAACGCAGCCGAAATCAGTTGCTGGGGCGCGGCGCCGAATAATGAATGGGAGCATACGGGGATAGGTTGCGGGCGGGAGCGACGCGTTTTTAAGTCACAATCGACAGTTTTGGAAGTAGGGTTAGCGCATTGGTTCAGAGACTACATTGTACGAAGAGTTAAGTCCCTAAAACGAGGACACGCACTGAACAGAAATTGTTATTGCAAGTTATGAAATCGCAATTTATTTTAAGTCTATAATAACTTACTTTTTATGTTTACCTGTGGTACCTTAGTAAATTTAAACATAATTAAAGTGGTTGGTTTACTTGAACATGACGGTGAATTTTATTTCATTATTTATGTAGGATTTAGCACATGTTGTTCAAAATAATTACAACGATGTTTCCATCGTACAATTATTTATTTTAAGTGTAGATCTAAGGATCTATGTATATTTCAGTCCAGTTTTATTTTTGTCTGAATGGGGTGAAAAGGGCCTGCTGCCCCTTTGACTCCGCCTACCACTTCGGTGATTATGGGCGTAATGTTATGTATATATGTATATTTTGAAGGTACATTTAAGATTGAACCTATTTAATGTCCTCAATATGATATGCTAAAGTGTATTGCGTGAAAACATATTTCACTATCCTGCATTTTCATCCACTTTAATTATATAGTGTCTTATTTTGAATTGTAAAGATTGTTATTTTATAATCACAATAACTAATGGTATTTGGGGTTTCAGGTATGTGATTGTGTAGGCGACGAGCTAGCCATTTCTCACTACTTTTTCACAATTTTCCATCTAACCCAGCCTAGTGTCCCATGTTGGTCTGGGACTTAAAAAGAATGTGCCAACTGTGATTCTTGCCTAGCATGTCGTAATAGACGACTAATGGTATATCGGGTTTTGGGTGTGTGATTGTGTAGGCGACAAGACAAGCCACTCGTCACAAATTTTTCACAATTTTCCATCTAACCCAGCCCAGTTTTATTTTTGGCTGAATGTGGTTAAAGGGGCCTGCTGACCCTTTGACTTTGCCTACCCCTTAGGGGATTATAGGCGTGATGTTATGTATGTATGTACAATAACTATAACAAAGTTGGTTGAAGAACTTTGTAAAGTCCTCGCAGCGTCCGCGTCGCAGCCGTCCCGAATTAAGTGTCGTATGTCCCCTCACTTACTTATTCAAACATGACACGTTAGACACGCGGATTTACATGTCTAGCGAGGCGGCCCTTCGTATGATTTAGGGCTTGAAGAATTTAAGTCGCGCAAATGCGGGCGTGCCCACCTTGCGAGCTGTTGAAATGTTCTAGCGGTTTATGGCCTATAAAAAACGGGACATATTTAAATTTCTTTGCGTCAGGTTAGGTGCTTTTTTTCATGTTTAGGGGACTTTTGTATAAAATCGCATTTAGGTACTTGCTAGAGACATACGCATAAGTTAGCTTCGCTTTCAAATAATTTATAAATCTGTTCATTGGTCGAGGGAATACAGTTTATTAAACAAACTAACACTTCAGCTTTATAATATTAGTATAAGTATAGATAGTATCACTATGTTAGGTTTTTTTTTATGTTTCCAATCATGACAAGTCATATCTTTCATATTTGTTTATGCACACTGTCATCTCATCTGATACTAAATGATGATATGATAAAAATATGATCACCTGATTTTGAATGAAGACAATTGCATATAACTTTAAGTTAATAACTTTAGGGACATCCACATATACATACATATTATAAAACGAAGTCCTTTGCACCGTCTGTCTGTCTGTCGACTGTCTGTTCGCGATTAACTCTAAAACTACTGCACGGATTGGCACGAGTTGGCACATTCTTTTAAAGTCCCAAACCAAAGGACACAAAATTTTAAATAAACTACTTATATGTAAAAAAATCATATTATATGATTTAATCTTCGATTGGAAACTCATTTTGTTACTATTCAGTAAAAAGGTATAGCTAAACTAAATAGAGTTTACCTAGGGTCTGTAACTAACTTCATTGTTTCATTTTTGTCTTAGAACACGGAGTTTACGGTATCGAGCGACATTCGCTAAGTTCCAGAAATACTTAACAAGATGTCATGAACATTCATAAGAAAAGTTCTTTGTAATTTACCTTGTCAAGCAAAAGAAAAATACGTTTTCTTCGGTAACACAATATTATGGTTTTTATGTAGGTATTTTAACTTCAAAGAGACCTTGTAGCAAGTAATATAATGCGCCTACATGTCTAAAAGCTTGTATTTTTTTTGGTTAATGGAAATTAAACCAAACCTCGCGAGGATTATTTCTGCAGCTTCACAATGAATTTATATAATTACATAACATAACATCACGCCCGTTATCCCTGAGGGGTAGGCAGAGTCAAATGGACAGCAGTCCCCTATAACCACGTTCAGCCAAAAATAAAACTGGGCTAGGTTAGATGGAAAATTGTGAAAAAGTAGTGACAAGTGCCTAGCTCGTCGCCTACACAATCACATACCTAAAACCCGATATACCATTAGTCGCCTTTAACGACTTGCTAGACAAGAAACACAGTTGGCACATTCTTTTTAAGTCCCAGACCAACACGGGACAATGGGCTGGGTTAGATGGAAAATTGTAAAAGAGGAGTGACAAGTGGCTAGCTCGTCGCCTACACAATCACATACCCAAAACCCGATATACCATTAGTCGCCTTTAACGACATGCTAGACAAGAAACACAGTTGGCACATTCTTTTTAAGTCCCAGACCAACACGGGACAATGCGCTGGGTTAGATGGAAAATTGTGAAAGAGTAGTGACAAGTGGCTAGCTCGTCGCCTACACAATCATACACCCAAAACCCCATATACCATTAGTCGCCTTTTACGACATGCTAGGTAAGAAACACAGTTGGCAAATTATTTTATACTCCCAGACCAACACGGGACAAATTTACATAATCAATGAAAATAAACAATCATTAATCCCTCTTCTGCCAGCACATGCAACTTTGTGGGTCAAAACTGTATTTAAAATTATGGATATTTTAAGAATATGAGCAACTTACACATATGAGCAACCGCCGCTCTATTAATTTGATTTATTAAACCCAAAAAACATTTTCAAGTATAAAAAAAACGATTCTGATTCTGAACCACTAAATGTAGGTACCAGTGCCGGAATGTCAATTATTAAATATCTCAGACAAAGTCGGGTGCACTAACTAGCTCTTATTAAGCAAGAAGCCGCGGAAAAAGTTCAATATCTCATTACTTTGTCGGGCTGCATTTTTGGTGCAGTCTCTAGAGACTAGTACTGTCTCGCTTGCGCGCGCGCATTAGAAAGAGACGGAGCAGTGCGCTTGACCTATGCGCTCGAGTCGACCGATTTTGGCGGTTCGGCTCCGGTATGGGAATGATTCTCGATTTTTAGTTGCTGTTGATTTAAGATAAGAAAATAAATTATTGAAGATATTAAAATGTCAGAGGGCGCTGAGAGCACTTGCTGGCCGCAGATTGCCATATGACCTCGTTTATTGCGTTGAGATTTTAACACTTTACACAAACAAAAATATATATATTATATACTGTATACGTCTCATATGTATAAAGATCATGTCACGGTGATTGTGGTCGATATCCTCTGAAACGGTTCCACCAATTTAATTTTTTTTTTTACATTTATTCATATATACATACATACGCCCATAATCCCCGAAGGGGTTAGGCAGAGTCCACGGACAGCAGACCCTTTAACCACATTCAGCCAGAAATAAAATAAAACTTTTCAATTATTTATTAGTAAAATTAGATTTGTTTAATATAAATTAACCTCTTTTAAATAAAAAACCACCATTCATATAGCATAGTTTTTATGAATTGTATAACTTACTTATACTAAATCTGTAGATTTTGTATATATGTACATTCTAAGTTGTGACCTCAGATTACAGAACAAGAGGTTGTGACGTAAAAGCTTATTAGCACAGAGTAATAATATACTTTATTAGCATATTACATAGCTATAAAATGTTTTGAAAGCAATTAAAACATAAAATAATTGAATTTAACGAATGTTAGGGCAGGGGTCGGCAACCTTTTGGTAGACGTGGGCCACATAGTGAAAAAAAATTGATTTAGGTGGGCCGCACTTGTAAAATAATTTTTTACCTAATAAGATATATTGTAGGTTGGTACTTTCAGTGATTTTAAAAAAGAAACAATGAAAACAAAAACTAATATAAAACAAAGACTTCAAGTACTTAAAAAAATAATAAATAAAAAAATATATGAATTTATTTTGGTGTATGTAGATATGTTTTGAAGGTAAATTGGTGTTATTAGTGAAATATGTGTGTGCCTGATAAAAAAGGATGTTTTAAAATTCATTAAAAGACTTCCATTTACAAAACTGTCGCGGGTCGCGCGTTGCCGACCGCTGGTTTAGGGCCATAAATAATGTGTTATTAAGTAAATTATCATCTTACGCGTTTAGATCACCAAATTAATTCGTTCAGTACTACACCATTATTTATTTTAGCAGATTTACTTACTAGCAGCCACCAGTTTAATTAAATTAATTAGGCACAGACAGACTCTGATTACTCCTTCCCCGCCGGAGCCAATTCGGAGTTTTGAGAAAATGAGGCTAGCCGCCGGAAAATTGATATCGCGAGTGGAAATGTGAAATTGTTGGAGTTGCTGACAAATTCAAGAGGTGGTTTGGCGTTAAGAAATATATGTATTTGTTTGTGTTTGCTAAAGACGGGTAACATTAGGTAGCATCTTTTACTTATTAATCTTATGAATGGTAAGTGTGAGAACGGTGTCGTTAAATGGTAAAGACACGCGCATCAAGGGGAGCTTGTTCAAACCCGGGTTCGTCCTTCAGGATTATTCAAGTCTATGTACGGATTTATTTTACTTGCTCGGTGGTGAGTGAAACCTCCTGATGAAACCTGCACATTGAAATAACTATGCATTGGGGTTACGAAGATTAGATAGGCAGTCGCTTCAATGAAATAAATAATCCGAGTTCTTAAATCCAGGATTATGGTCTACACGGACCCCGATCAAGTACGGGACTTAACACTAGTATGATGAACTGCTAAAACATCTCAATACTACAATTTTTTTTATTGATTTTGTCCCTTCTATGCAATCTTCTTTTTCTTTATTTCACGAGTTATTTATTCAGCCAATTTTGGGCTTAGCTACTTTCCAATTTAAACATTTTGTCGGAGCGTCAGTCGTCATTAAATGATGTAACGTCACGTCACGGGAGTTGGCTAGTTCCCCTTTGCGTGTAGTTGACCCCTCTATGTGAAGGCTGCAACCGTGACCAGATTTGTCAATTGTCAATTACGAGATCATGACATATCAAAGATAGCAGACGTGGAAGTTGAAATTGCTTGTTGCCATCTATGAAAAGACAACTTGAAAAGGAGAGAAAGTTTATAAATCGTGAAAGAATAAAAAAATATCCTCGCAACAAGACATTTAACATCACAGTATGAAATTAATCTTTGCTCGACTCAACTAAAGATACTTTGCTCTCGGCTTACAAGAAATCTATAAACTTTTCTCCAAAACAAAAAACAAACTTGCCCAAAATATATTTCGGTAACTGCACCCAACCGCTCCCAACCGGATTGCACGCCCGAATCTATACGAGTGCATACGCGTATATATAGATATATATATCTACACGTACTGAGCTATACGTATATATAGATATCTATACGTACTCTTCCTATCCTCTAGTACCCACGAATAATGATTGCCTTCTCTCGCACACATGCGCGGGCGCACACAGCGGTGCGCATACGCGCGGTACAATGATTGTTGTGCGCTGAAACAGGGTGCAGTATTTTGAGATCTTACGTGAATTATTTGTAATTTCATACGAGTTTTAATATTTAAAGGATCAGAAAGTTGACGATGCAATCGATAAATTATTATCTTTATACTCGTATATTTAAAAAAAAAATCACTTCTCAAAATGTTTACAAATGTGAGCTTATAAACTGTAGATTTGTTTTCTTAAAACATTAACCATTTATCCAACTTATTTCTTTCATTTTACATACCTTGCCCAGATATATATAGAAATTCAATCTTCAATCTAAAATATAAGCCGAATAGGTGCAAACGTTTTGAAGTGATGCGCACAAACCTTTGTGCCAATTGATTTTTGTTTCTATAGTATTTATGCCACAAACTATAAACGATTGATATGATGGTGAGTAATTACCATACACTGTATAGTAATTAGAGTTTGCCATTAGAGTAGCGGTGGTAGCTCAATGGTAAGGACACGCGCTTCTTAACCGAGGAATGCGGGTTCAAACCCGAGCACGTACCTCTCGATTTTTCAAATCTATGTACGTATTTATACCACTAACTCGACGGTGAGGAAAAACATCGTGATGAAACCTGCAAATTTAAACAACTTTGGATTTGTAACTATGATCCAAAAATTGTCTGGTTCCCCTATCTAAGGGTTACGAAGGTCAGATCGGCAGGCGCTTCAATATAATTACCAGACTCGCTAAATCATGGTCTAAGCGGTCGCAGCCGTCTAAGCACGGGACATAACACTAGGAAGTTGATGTATTGTAATTACCATTAGATACCATACCATTATATAAGAGCTTTAACTTTGTTACAGACTTAATTGCAAATGCTTAGCGCAAAAAAAATTCAGTCGAATTGAACACCTCCTCCTTTTTTTGAAGTCGGTTAAAAACCCGTTGTTTAAATAACCTAAGATTTATTCTTGTTGTTTGATAATGCAACTTAATTGTTTAAAAAAAAAAACTGGCGAATTGAGAACCTACTCTTTTTTTTTGAGGTCGGTTAAGAAAGTGTCTAGCAGGGTTCAAATTATTTTCTTTCAACGCTATAAGTTCAATGTGACTAGCAACACAATAAAGTGCCGTAAAGTACAAAGATGCAAGCTCGATGACAAGCTCGATGGCGCATTCGGTAGTGATCCTGCCCCATGCGCCAAGCGTTGTGGGTTCGATCCCCACCCAGGACAATTCGTGTGATGAATACTTGTGTTTGTTCTGTGTCTGGGTGTTAATATCCAATATTTAAGTATATATTTGTATTACCACTGTTGTTTCTGATATCCGTAGCACAAGTGCTTAAGCTACTTACTTCGGAGTCAGATCAATGTATGTGATGTCGTTGAATATTTATTTATTTTATTTATTTATTTAAGACGAAAGGTAGACTAGGAATATGCCAAGCTGAAAACAAATGTATCCTGTCACGTAAAGTGCAGTGGCACGTGACTTGCGTCCCGCGGGAACCTCACGTGCATTCCAGACTGCACTTGCGAATGCAGTTGCCTTCCTATGGAGTGTGCGAACAATTTATATTTAACTTACTCTTGCTGAAGATATTATTATTGACTATTAGCTTCAGCTTTGGATAAGTTGGTGTGTAGGCGACAAACTAGCCACTCGTCACTTCTTTTTCACAATTTTCCATCTAACCCAGCCCAGTTTTATTTTTGGCTGAATGTGGTTAAGAGGTCTGCTGTCCCTTTGACTCAGCCTACCCTTAAGGGAATTATGGGCGTGATGTTATGTATGTATTTAGTTTTAAAATTTTAGGCAAACTACATATTAGTACAATAGGGATGTTGACTGGCTAGTCAATTGAGATACTTTTTAAGAGCTGTCAAAACGAAATCACTTCATAGATTTTGTATGGGCTTGTCGACGTGTGACGTCACTAGTTTGTATAGTAAACTATTTTATTAATATATATAGTAAACTACTTAGTAAATATTTGTATGGTAGAATCATATCTCTTTCAACTGTTTTTGACGATTTATAAGTGTTTCTTTGAAACCTGTTTAAATAAAGAATATTTTGACTTTGACTTTGACTTTGAAACTGACTTAATATTAAGCAGTTTTTGTAAAATTAAAAATCTTAGACTCAATATGATATAAAATCAATAAGGCTTAACAACATACTACGATACTTTCTTTTTCAGAACTGATATTTCAAAATTAAATATAAATGGTGTCAACATCCCAATTGGTCATGTCGTTTAGTCGTGAAAACATAACAGACAGACATAACCCATGTCTATTTATTATATTAGTTCGGATTTTATTTTATAGATTTGGTTATGGCTTTGTTTTAACGGTGATCAAGATTGCAAGTAATATGATTTTCGCGATATTTTACGATCGATTTGTTAAGTTTATTGCTGTTATAAAGATTTCTGGAATTGTGAATAATATTCCCAATTTTGGTCCATAGACTATTCTATCTATATTTTGTCATTGTCTTGTTTCTTAGTTTCGTTCCAAGAAACTCTGCAGTGACTCTTTTAAATGCTTAAACTTAAAAATAAAACGGTAATATTTCCTTCTTACTAAAAGGCTTGTTACACTCGCATGTACAAACATAAATTTCAAGCTAAAGATAAAATATCACATTCACATTTTGGGTCTCTTCTATTTTGAAAGTCTAAATTAAAAATGAAACCTTTCACCCTTTCCGAGCGAACGTGGAACAAACCACAAATTATTGCCAAAATTTCCCTTTGCCCTTATCGCGCGTGTGTGCCGATGCGCACGAGTGCGCCGCGCACACACGTGGCTTGTGCGTCTGTGTGCGCACATAGCGCCCGCACACAGTTGCAACGAGCCGGTTCCATTGGGACACAGTTGCATAGGGTTGCAGTGAAGAATGTCACCCGTGACTCTTATGTACGTGACATGTTATTAGAATTAACTGGTTTCACCGTTAATTGTTGACCCGAAACCATGGCTGCACCGACCGGCTATAGCGAGCCAGGCTGCTACTTTGGTAGTGCTTGTGTGCGAAACCTATGCAATGCTAAAAAAAATCAATAATTGTTCAAAAGAAGCGACAAGGGGCAAGCTTGTCGCCTACATAAATACAAACTTAACCCACTGCACCATTAGTGGTCTCTTATGGAATGCTAGACGAGGAACATATTTAGTACATTCTTATTGAATCCCAAACTAACATGGGACTAATTAAAAATCCATAGAAACCAATTTTCTCTTTATGGTTGGGTTTCCACAAAAGATTTTATCGCTGACATTAAAAAAATATACACTTTAAATGGTTTGCCTAAATAATATTACTTAAAAATTTTAAAACACTTTTATTCGCCGCATAATATACTTAATATACTTTTCAACGAAGAAAATTGATTGGCGAGGTAAATTGACTAACTAACTAAACTTCACGCCAGTTCCCTAGCAGGTTAGGTAAATTGACATTCTTCTATAAGTCGATAACGAATTAAATGTCACGTTATTCATTTTTGTATTATTTTATGTGCTAGGGACATACGTAAATATAGACAGACATTGAATTGCTAAATTATAAATCTTTTCTTTAAGTTTAGTAAAAAACACTGCTATATTTAACCTAACCTGCATTATTATACTTGACTGGTCCGTTGGTCCAGTGGTTAGAGACCCAGGCCACGAAACCAAGGGTCACGGGTTCGAATCCCGCTAGGGGCAAATGTTTCGTGTGATGAATATGGACATTTGTACTCGAGCCATGGATGTTTATAAACGTATTTAGGTATGTCTATCCGTTCACCTAATATCCATAGCACAAGCATAAGTTTAGTTTGGAACTAGGGAATTGGTGTGTCAGTCTGGAGAATTTATTTATTATTTAATATCAGTATGCGCATGTATAATGTGCATTCTGATTGTTAATATCCAATATTTAAGTATTTATTTGTAACACCACTGTTGTTTCTGATATCCGTACCACAAGTGCTTAAGCTGCTTAGCTCGGAGTCAGATCAATGTATGTGATGTAGTCTGATATTTATTTATTTATTATTTATATAAAGTAAGGGATACATTATTTCCCTCACTGCATCCTCCCTACACTGTAGCGTGCACATTTAGGGTGCCTATATTGCGTGCATAGGTATACCTATGTAGGTACGTACCCAGGAATTTTGGGGCACAATACTTGCGGTCGCCCAGCGCATGTGGGCATCTGGTATTTCGGACGTTTGATGTGTTTTTGCAAAAACATTTTTGTTTCAGTCAATGTCTAGGCAAGAGTTAAACTTTGACTGTATAAAAGAAGGTAATTTCAACTGTAACGACATGCATTTTTGTGTTCTATGACAAAACATCTCTTGCTTTGTTGATTTTGGGTTAGGAAATAAAATACTTATCTTAATATTTCTAATAGCGACTTTAAAAGGTGATTTGATTAAAGAATTGTATATTTGGTAGGTATTAACAATATTTGATACGCTAGTCTAGGATCATGCCATGGTTATGGCGGATTTAGACAAAAAAAAAATGGTGATTTAAATTTTATTTAATAAATGGTATTTAGTATTTAATTTAGGAGTGCAGTTTATCTTTTATCGGTTTTGTTTTGCAAATAGTGTTGTGTTTTTTTTTATGATGAGCAATTGAATAGTTACAACGACAAATTTAACAAACTACTTACTTAATTTTCGCATTTATAATGTCACCTAAGTATTCTTACTAATATTATAATAATGCGAATTTGAAATCTGTCTATTTGTCTGTTACGTCCCCACGATTGAATTTTTAAACGCTGATTGACTGAGTGTAATCAAATTTTATACATCATTTGGTGTATAAAATTTACAGTCAATCAGGTAAAGATAACTTACTAAAACTTAAGAAACTAAAGTTAAACTTAAGAAAGTAAGTTACCTTTACCCCACTTTTAACCCAATATAGATAACTTAGGACGCCCTACAGTCTTTCTGTAATATACAAATTTCTACGCGGAAAAGTAGATAAAAGCCAGCCTGTAATAAATATTCGAGTGAGACAATGAAAAGCGAATAATACTTGGTTGCGAAAGGTCCATTACATTATTCGTTAGCTTCAGTTACTGCCAGATTTATCAATGTACAGGCTCGTACATATAATATAGTAGGTATAAACAGTAGCTTATATATATATAATATATACAGTGGTAACCTTGGTGAGCGGTGGTAGCACAATGGTATGGACACGCGCCTCTTAACCGAGGAGTGCGGGTTCAAACCCGGGCATGTACCTCTAGATTTTTCAAATCGATTTACATATTTATACCACTAGCTCGACGGTGAGGGAAAACATCGTGATGAAACCTGTAAATTCAAACAACTTTGAATTTGTAACCATGATCCAAAAATTGTCTGGTTCCCCTATCTTAGGGTTACGAAGGTCAGACCGACAGTCGCTTCAATGTAATTACCAGACTCGCTAAATCCTGGATCATGGTCTAATCGGACCATAACGCTAGGAAGATGATGATATACAGTGGTAAGCTTGGGGGGGCCCTAAAACCTGATAAGCACACCTCTTCATTTGAGTTTTATTTGACTCTGTCTAACGTAGGTAGAAAAATGTTAGTGCCCTCCCTGCAGTAGGGGGGCCTGGACCCAAAGCTGCGTACGCCCATGGGCCCTAGTTTCTTTTTTGCCCCAGGCCCCTTTGTCACCTAGCTACGCCACTGGGTATATATCTATTCTGGTCAGAATACCGTATCTTTATTATCACCAACAATCACACTAATGTTATACAGGCGAGAGTTTGTGAGTGTGTGTGTGTATTTGATACTTCTTGACGCAAAAACTACTGAATGGATTTTAATGAAACTTTAGAATAATGTAGCTTATACACCCGAATAACATATAGGATATATATCGACGTACCACGCGAGCAAAGCCGGCAGAAGCTAGTAAGGTATAAACATAACATCACGCCCATAATCCCCGAAGGGGTAGGCAGAGTCAAAGGGACAGCAGGCACCTTTAACCACATTCAGACAAAAACAAACTGGGCTGGGTTAGATGGAAAATTGTGGAAAAGTAGTGACAAGTGGCCAGCTCGTCGCCTACACAAACACATACCCAAAACCCGCTATACCATTAGTCGCCTTTTACGACATGCTAGGCAAGAAACACAGTTGGCAAATTCTTTTTAGGTCCCAGACCAACATGGGATATATGTTTCCCAATTACTCTGTTTGCTAAGCAATATTTTTTTTATATAATTATCTTTTTTTAGGACCGTACTCTTATTGCCAAAAGCATATTGACAAGCCCGTTCTTCGATTGGTTAAAAACCCTGGCCACGAAACCAAGGGTTGCAGGTTCGAATCCCGCTAGGGGCATTTGCTTCCTGTGATGAACATGGACATTTGTACTCGAGTCATGGATGTTCATAAACGTATTTAAGTATGTCTACTGTTCACCTAGTATCCATATATAAGCTTAGTTTGGTTGGAACAAGGGAATTGGTGTGTCAGTCTAGAGATTTTATATATAAAATCTATTCATCATCATTGCTTTAGCTTTATTTCTCTTCTTAGTCCGGATGTAAATGGTGGTCGAATCAGATCTCCGAGAACCTCAAGATCCTCATAAACCCCGCACTTCAGCAGGCGATGGACCGGGACCGATGGAGATAGCTCATTGACCGTATCAGAATGAGTCACGATCCTGACCAATGAGGGAACGATTGAGACTCTTCTCAATCGTTCCGAGTATCTAGGATAGGTATCTAGGATCAAAGCAGACCTCGAGTCGAGGTCTGCTTTGATCCTAGATAAAGTTGCTTAGAAATGTTGGCTCAAACCTCGAGAATTTTTAATATAGGCCAGCACCTAATTCTAAACTAGATTACATGTATGTATGTATGTATGTAATAGACAGTCAGAAGTGAAACAAGTAGTGATGAGATAGTGAGATCATGGGCAAAATGATAAGCTGTTCATGTTTAGATCTAATAATAATAACATAGAGAACTGTTATAGTGTCAATATATTTAAGGCTCATAAGTTAAATATAGTGTTGCCGCTCGATAGTCCACTATCGATAGTCTATGGATAGACTATCGATGGTTGGGCAAAAGCAATAGTATCGATAGCCCTATCGATACTATCGATTGAATCAATAGTCCCGTGAGTAGAAATACTATCGACACACAGCAATACTATCAATGTATGTGATGTAGTTAGATATATATTATTATTCAAGTAAATATTACATGAGTTTACCAACAATTGGCTCTTTGTTAGAAACAAGGCCAAACAAATTAACAACAGACTTTTCTGCCTTTTCCGCTTCTACGAAAAGCGGGTACAATGCACAAGCAACGTGTCCCCAGACCGATCCGCTCTGACTCAATCAAAAAAACGATTCTACCATTGTCTCAACTGCGTTTCGCAACCAAAAAGTAACATTATATCGACACCAGATTATCTCTGTTCAATTTTGAACTTTAAGTTGTAAGTTTTAAGAGTGGTGATTTGAGGCTGGCGCGACGAGTAGCGTGGAAACCACAGCATCTTTTGTACCGGCCGTTTGTTCAGACGCTAACGGTACTTCTGGTTTGGAAAGCGCCTATGTAAAACGAGCTCTTGGTTGCTTTGTTACGTATTTAATGGTATCCGTGATCGATGGTCAACGGTCGTGGAATAATGAATCATGGGATGTGAGTCGTCTTCCTGGTATAGTCTTTGTGGGGTTTGCTCATAGAAGATGCTCGCGTTTGTGGAACAAATAAGTTCAAAGCAAAAGCCATATGGGCTTTTGCTTTGAACTTATTTGTAGACCCCTATATGTCTGTTACAATTATTATACCCTTGCATAATTAGCTCGAGATTACTGGCTTAGTTTTTTTAACGGAGGCCAAGACTCATTTATGGTTACTTAGCTAACGAAGTCAAGAAGTATAATTAGTTAAAATGTTAACAGACATTCTCTGTGACTGATAGGACTACATTTTAATGCCTTGGCTAGACAAGTTATTATACGTTTTTTAATTAAATCGCTGCTTGGTTCGCTAGCTCAATGTCAATCAGGCGTTTAGTTAACACACTAGTTTGTTAAAAGGGCTGATTAAGGTAGTCGCGATAGTTTTAATAACTGAGTCTGTGGTTGATTTCAGAAAAAATATTAGTTTTAATCAGCAATAAAAGACGTTTTACGACACTTTGTCGAGTTTTGGCCAGTTGATCGTATATTTGTTTCTGCGCAAGGTCCGGCTCAATGTCTCTGAGCATCTGTCAGTAATTAGCAGGTGTGAGCGCCAGCCGTGTTAAGGATACTTTACACAAATTCGCACAGCTTCGTCAAGCTTTTTAAACTTTTTGTTCACTATAACAACATGTCCCGTGTTGGTCTGGGACTTAAAAAGAATGTGCCAACTGTAGTTCTTGCCTAGCATGTCGTAAAAGGCGACTAATGGTATATCGGGTTGTGAGTATGTGATTGCGTAGGCGAGCTAGCCACTTGTCACTGCTTTTTCACAATGTTCCATCTAACCCAACCTAGTTTTATTTTTGGCTGAATGTGGTTAAAGGGGCCTGCTGTCCCTTTGACTCTGCCTACCCCTTCGGGGATTGACGTGTTGTGATGTGTGTTGTGACGTGTTAGACAATAAATTCTTACACAACACGTAGTTGCTTGACGGTGCCTAATACGTTCCGATAAAAAAGTTAATATTAATGTGTCAGATATTATCTCGATAATTAGATTATATCATCATACATTTATATAGTACTGTTACGTATGCAGCAGCCTTTTTTGTCGTAATATAGCCGATGCCTATAATTTGAACAAATTTAGTTAAACGACTTCGACGCAAGCGCACGGGCGCGAGTAAGATATGTGTCATTTTCGATCGTTATCACATTACGTATTTACTATTTTTGTATTGTTACCGCGGGTTAAGCATATATGGCTTATGTTGGCAGCTGTCTCAGTTTCAGGGGCACCCTACTTATAATTGGGGCATTCCCAGAAAGTCCCAATTTTTTATTCACTTACCACCTTACTCTATTATTAGATTTGAACATTTTGGTCAGAAACTATAATTAGGTAATGAAAAAAGCATTGACGAATTATGTAATAGGAAATATGTACTCTTTGTATGTATAATTAATAAATGTGTGTACATACTTTTTGATACTCAGTAATTATTTTTAATAGGTAATTTTAATTTAAATGCGACTTAAATTTCAAAAAAGATATAATTGTATAAACTTTGTATACCTTGTGAGGTGTCTGGGCCTAATTGCTCCTCTTAACGAAGGTGACATTCATTTCAGCAGGAAAATTGTTGTCACGATATTTCAAATTACCTTAAGTTAGATAAAGATATGTAATGTAATGTAAATTCACTGGATCTGTTAATGATAAGGCTATCTGATTGGTTCGATGGCGCACAGGGTACTGACCCTGCCCCATGCGCCAAGAGTTGTGGGTTCGATCCCCACCCAGGACAAACATTCGTGTGATGAATACTTGTGTTTGTTCTGAGTCTGGGTGGTAATATCTAATATTTTAGTATATATTTGTAATACCACTGTTGTTTCTGATATCCGTGACACAAATGCTTACCCTGCTTACTTTGGAGTCAGATCAATGTATGTGATGTAGTCGGATATTTATTTATTTATTTTGATATCGGCCGAGGATTGCTATTAAATATTATGGAAATCGGTGAGTTACTAATTAAACGAATATTCCACAGATGAGCAGAGCCAAAATCTAGGATAAAATACCGAAAAGCCAAGTTCGTAATTTGTTTGAGCATTGACGCCAGCGAGCTTTATCTGCGCTCCCAACGCACAAAAGCTCTCGCAGGGGCTTATTACGTAAAGTATTTTTGTCGAGACTTAGAAAGCTTCGTAATAGCGACGAAATTGCGTCAAATTTCTTTCGTTTCCACCCCATATTGCAGCTTTTGATGGCGCTTATGAAACTTAGCGGGATCGAGTTTTGTGATTTTCTTTTTTTGGAATTGGATTTAGAATTTCAAACAGTATAATGCACAAAGAAAATTTTGTTGGTGTGTAAATCATGATAGTATATTGAAGTTTTGATACTCCTCGGTTAAGGGAATGGTAGGTATACAATAACGACCAGGGCAAGTATCTTTCATTTCTTAAAATCTAAGTTCGTACTTGCCTAGCATGTCGTAAAAGGCGACTAATGGTTTACGGGCTTTTGGGTATGTGACTGAGTAGGCGACGAGCTAGCCGCTTGTCACTCCTTTTTCACAGCTTTCCATCCAACCCAGCCCATTGTCCCATGTTGGTCCGGGACTAAAAAAGAATATGCCAACTGTGGTTCTTGCCTAGCATGTCGTAAAAGACGACTAATGGTATATCGGATTTTGGGTGTGTGATTGTGTAGGCGACAGGTTAGCCGCTTATCACTGCTTTTTCACAATTTTCCATCTAATCCAGCCCGGCTTTATTTTTGGCTGAATGTGGTTGAAGGGACTTGCTGGCCCTTAGGCTCTGCCTACCCTTTCGGGGATAATGGGCGTGATGTCCTGATCCTGTGATATTTACATCAAATTTTTTTTAAGATGTTCAGCCGAACATCAAAGCCTACACTTTACGGAAATATCTTCATCTTGGCTCTTCATTTACGCTGTTAAATATACATATATAAAAACATTGACGTTACCTCTTTATAATATAATATTTGTACAAATATTTTGCTTTGATTAAGATAGTTTTTCTGATGCCCAATATAAGAATTAAATCCTACAATGTTCAAATCAATCTAGAGTAAATTAATAGTAATGGTCATCATCATCCTTGCGTTATATCCTGTGTTTAGTCGGGGTCCGCTTAGACCAAGATCCAGGATTTCGATTCTGGTGATTATATTTAAGCGACTGCCCATCTGACCTTCTTAACCCTTTGTAGGGAACCAGACAATTTGGATCATGGTAACACATCCAAAGTTGTTGTGTAGGTTTCATCACGATTTTTCTACACCGCTAAGCTAGTGGTATAAAAACGTTTTGAAAAAATCCAGAGGTTGAACCCGCCCCCATCGGTTTAGAGGCGCGTGTACTAACCGTAGAGCTATCACTGCTCCTAAATCCATTATTATTATAAGATACTAAATTTACCAGTCTAGCCCCGGAGCTCCCAATTATCGTAATGATTGACAATTGCGGTCAGAACCTTTATAACATCAATTTCGACTTGTTAAAATTAAATCATGACTCAATCTCGCGATTGTAAATATATAGCTAAGGAGAAGTTTAATCGTGTTTAATGAGAGGTCGCGAAACACTTCTCAATGAGCTGCACTTGTGTATAAAGCCATCGGTACGGTAGTTATAATTTCACTTTACATTACGTCAATCTGAGCGGTGGTAGCTCAATGGTAAGGACACGCGCCTCTTAACCGAGGAGTGCGGGTTTAAACCTGGTCACGTACCTTTGGATTTTTCAAATCTATGTACGTATTTATACCACTAGGTCGACGGTGAGGGCAAACATCGTGATGAAACCTGAAAATTCAAACATCTTTGGATTTGTAACCATAATCCAAAAATTTACTGGTTCCCCTATCTTAGGGTTACGAAGGTCAGACCGGCAGTCGCTTTTATGTTATTACCAGACTCGCTAAATCCTGGATCATGGTCTAAGCGGACCCCGTCTAAGCAAGGGACATAACGCTAGGAAGATGATGATGATTACGTCAATCTTTTTATCTTGGGAGTAGCAGAAACCAAATCCTTCATTGCCGGGTTCCAACCAAACCAAAACCAAAACCAAATCCTTCATTGATGGCGCGTTTAGTAGTGACCCTCTCCTATGTCCAAAGGTTGTGGGTTCGATCCACACTCAGGGCAGGATATTCGTACTGTCTTCTACTGTAAGTACTCTTGTACTACATACATAAGGTGCGGCCAGAATACCAGCGCTGCAGTGGCTTACGGGTTGGTGCAGCTCATGCTGAGGTCGCACCTTGTTTGCCACAAAACGGTCTCGTGTATTATTTTTATTAGTATTATTATTTCATGTAGGTTTTTTATTGTTAGTATTTTTATGAGTATTTTGTAACTTTATGTCTTGTTGTTTTGTGGTCAATAAATGTTTTTTCTTTCTTTCTTTCTTTCTAAATAATGAATATCGCGTTTAGTGCCGTCAGTATTATTTCTATGATATTCGTGTCATTAATACTGGTGTTTGTTCTGTGTTTGGGTGTGAATATTTAAGCATGTATTTGTGATAACACGATCTATTGATTATGTTATACGTCACATTAACATTAGCTGGGATGGAGATCAATGTATGTGAAGTTGTCTGATATTTATTTCCTACAATTCCAGCTAACACCGTTTTTATTATTATATTTTATAGACTTTAACATATTATGTTGGTGTTTCAATAAAAGAGTTAATTAAATTCACTTTTAGGAGAAATACATGATAATGTTGAGTCTAGCAACTGTAAATTATGAAAATATGTAGTTCGCAGATATTTTTTTAACTTAAATAATCATTCATTCGTTATTATATATTTTATAATGCGTGTATTATATTTAATGAAAGAGATCTCAATTTCACATACGTAAACATTCAAAAATTATGACAGTTAAAATCAATATATTCTCGAAGTAAAATCAACGATCGAACTGTCGATTACTCAAATACCTGTCGGATTGTGTAACACCGGGCGATCCTAAAATAAGCGCTAAATAAAAACCGCGCCGTTTTCTCAGAAACCTCGGTCCGGACTTTCTCTCATTAGCGATTGGGGAAATATTCGGTGCAAGCCCTCAGAACTGGTAGAAACGTGAGGGCCGAGTGACCTTATATTGCAGTAAGTGAGTATACAGGTACTTAGTTAGTGTAACTTACGTCCAGATCTTTGTTTACTGTGTTCTTCGAAGATTATTAAACACAGTAGCAGAGGTATTGCTGTAAAATGACCTGATCCTTGTAGATATCATCAAGTCCCATGTCGATCTAGGACTTAATAAGAATGTACGACTAATGGTATATTGGGTTTTGGGTATGTGATTATGCAGGCGACGAGCTAGCCACTTGTTGCTACTTTTTTATAATTTCCCATCTGACCCAACCCGGGTTTTTTTGTTTAGATGTTTATATTAAAGGGGCTTGCTGCCCCTTTGACATTACCTACTCATTCAGGAATTAGAGGATGATTTTATATAAAAATCTAGCGGCCCGGTACGTGCTTCGCTACGTATAAAGTTTAAATTTAACAGCACAATCCTCATCTGAAAAAGTTTCAATTTGACAGCAAAATCCCCATTAACAAAATGATTTATTGAATTCATTTGTTACAAAAAATGTGCTAAATGAAGAACCGATCTACCGATTTTGTGCAAACTTCGCATAAACCATCTACTAAATAGTCCGAACAAAGCCTAAACATTTGGTTTGGATAGGTGAGCCCGTTCTTGAGTTATAAAATTACAACGAAAAGTGGCATTGATTTTTATTATATATTGATAAAATAAAAATTGCACTAGGTTACGATTCAAACAGGCGTTGGATCGGTCTTATCTGTTCTATTTGTTATGGGACTAAAAAATAGTGTACAAAATGTGTTTATTTGTCCCATGTTGGGTTGGGACTAAAGATAATGTACCAAATGAGTTCCTTCCATAATGTTTCGTAAAAGGCGCCTAATATTGTACTGTGTATTGGGTTTGTGACGTACGCGATAAGCTGCCACTTGTCACTACTTTTTCACAATTTTCTTTTAGAATATCTATGAAGAGAAACATTTTGTTTACCTTATCTCTCTGCATTTAATTCAGCTTGTACATCTTCCTAGCGTTAAGTCCCGTGTTTAGACGGGGTCCGCTTAGACCATGATCCAGAATTTAGTGAGTCTGGTAATTACATTGAAGCGACTGCCGATCTAACCTTCGTAACCCTAAGATAGGGGAACCAGAAAAAATTTGGATCATAGTTACAAATCCAAAGTTGTTTGAATTTCTAGGTTTCATCACGATGTTTGCCTTCACCGTCGAGCTAGTGGTATAAATACGTACTTAGACTTGAAAAATCCAGCGGTACGAGGCCGGGTTTGAACTCTCACTCTTTCACGTTAAGAGGCGCGTGTCCTTACCATTGAGCTACCACCGCTCAGCTTGTAATTAGAATAAAACCATTGTAAATTACTATAAATTGGTTTGCCTTTTTAATCAGACTTTACGTCTGAAATCATAATGTGGTTTTCGTTATATACAATTCTAATTTAGCTTGTTATCTTCGAGCTAAGTTTTAATTTTCCGAACCAGTGATTTGGGCAACGCGAAAGGTTGCCGTCAGAATATTTTAACCAACATGTCTCTACGTGTGCCATATATGTATCGCCGAGTCTTATTTCACTATCGATTTTGATCTGACCGACTAAAACTGAATTATACCTTATGTCTAACTTCGTAACTTTAGCTTTATAGCAAAAAAGTAACTTTCAAGTTTAAATTATTTTAAAAGTATTGCCGTACATTTTAAAATGTTGAAAGTATAGTTTGTAAGTAGTGGTAGTTTGTCCCATGTTGGTCTGGGACTTAAAAATAATGTGCCAACTGTGTTTCTTGCCTGGCATGTCGTAAAAGGCGACTAATGGTATACGGGGTTTTGGGTATGTGACTGAGTAGGCGACGAGCTAGCCACTTGTCACTCCTTTTTCACAGCTTTCCATCCAGCCCACTGTCCCATGTTGGTCTGGGACTTAAAAAGAATGTGCCAACTGTGTTTCTTGCCTGGCATGTCGTAAAAGGCGACTAATGGTATACAGGATTTTGGGTATGTGACTGAGTAGGCGACGAGCTAGCCACTTGTCACTCCTTTTTCACAGCTTTCCATCCAGCCCACTGTCCCATGTTGGTCTGGGACTTAAAAAGAATGTGCCAACTGTGTTTCTTGCCTGGCATGTCGTAAAAGGCGACTAATGGTATACGGGGTTTTGGGTATGTGACTGAGTAGGCGACGAGCTAGCCACTTGTCACTCCTTTTTCACAGCTTTCCATCCAGCCCACTGTCCCATGTTGGTCTGGGACTTAAAAAGAATGTGCCAACTGTGTTTCTTGCCTGGCATGTCGTAAAAGGCGACTAATGGTATACAGGGTTTTGGGTATGTGACTGAGTAGGCGACGAGCTAGCCACTTGTCACTCCTTTTTCACAGCTTTCCATCCAGCCCACTGTCCCATGTTGGTCTGGGACTTAAAAAGAATGTGCCAACTGTGTTTCTTGCCTGGCATGTCGTAAAAGGCGACTAATGGTATACAGGGTTTTGGGTATGTGACTGAGTAGGCGATGAGCTAGCCACTTGTCACTCCTTTTTCACAGCTTTCCATCCAGCCCACTGTCCCATGTTGGTCTGGGACTTAAAAAGAATGTGCCAACTGTGTTTCTTGCCTAGCATGTCGTAAAAGGCGACTAAGGGTACCTATGGGCACTCATTGTCTTGCTGCATAAAACTAGTTTTAAGTACTTTCATGTAATGACTGTTTCGTGCCAAAATAAAGTGAAAAAAAAAAAAAAAAAAAATATGTAGTTTTGGTTGTGTGATTGTTTAGACGACGAGCTAGTGACTTGTCATCTTTCACATTTTTCCATCTAACCCAGCCCACTGTCTCATGTTGGTCTGACAAACTTTTGGCGTACCAAACATCGCAATTAGTCAAGCGGTTTAGACGTTCAAATTCCAATTCAAATTCAAAATGTCTTTATTTATATAATCCTAAAAAAAAGTAAATAAATCGTCAATTTTACAAAATCTTTAGAGCAATGTGAATCTACCATCGGTTCGGAATGCTGATTCTACCGAGAAGAAACCGGCAAGAAACTCGGTAGTTACTCTTTTCAGCGTCAAAATATACATGAGTATACACTTTTTTTTTAAGTTCTAAACCAAATCACACAATCAATGACTTTGGAAGATGACATAATATGATTACAATAAAAGTGTAAGATTAACCAGAGCAGACCAGCCCCCAAAGGTGGCAAGTGAAAATATAACATAGGTACATATATTATTCATTGTTGTATTCGCACTAATAATATCACTACAACAATATATATATTTAAAACACAAATCCAAGTTTCATAATTACCAGCAAGCGCTGTAAAAACTCATTTTCTCCTAGCACTTGTGTTAATTTGTGGGCGGGCGGACGTCCGGGCGGGCGGCGTGATCTATGGGCGGTTGTGGGCCCCGCCGTACGAATGTGGCAGCTGTAGGTATGGGCAGGGTGATCATTAACGTACCTGAGATAGAAGTTTGAAAAAGCTTTTCAAACACGTTTCGTGAGGTAACAGTTTATTTTTGCTATTTTCTTTATACTGTACTAGCAGCGCCCCGCGGTTTCACCCGCATAGTTCCCGTTCCTGTAAGAATATAGGGATAAAATATAGCCTATGTTATTTCTAGATAATGTAGCTTTCAAATGGTGAAAGATTTTTTGAAATCGGCACAGTAGTTTCTGAGTTAATTCATTACAAACATACACACACATAAATATAATTCTTTCCTATTTATAATATTAGTATAGATGTTCGAAAAACTGAGTTGTATCAGCTCTTAAAAACATGCTAATGTTTGATTCTGTTAAGTACCCTATCGTAATATTAGGGTTAAAGATAGACAGAGAGGGAAAGTAGATTTTGCATTTCTAATCTTAGTAAGAACTTTGTATAATTTATGGTTGTAAGACGACGTTAGATTGCACACATAAAGATCAATTCGAATTAACATAACATAAAGAAACTTAATTTTAATTAATTTATACATCTATGGAATAATTATTAAATCTACGTAAATGTCCCGTATTGGTCTGGGACTTTAAAATAATTTACCAACTGTGTTTCTTTCCTAGCATGACATAAAACGCGACTAATGGTATATCGGGTTTTGGGTATGTGATGGTGTAGGCGACGAGCTAGACACTAGTCACTACTTTTTCACAATTTTCCATCTAACCCAGCCCATTGTCCAGAGTTGGTCTGGGACTTAAAAAGAATGTGACAACTGTGTTTCTTTCCTAGCATGACATAAAAGGTGACTAATGGTATATCGGGTTGTGGATATGTGATTGTGTAGGCGACGAGCTAGCCACTTGTCACTACTTTTCCACAATTTTTCATCTAGCCCAGCCCAGTTATATCTTTGGCTGAATGTGGTTAAAGGGACCTGCTGTCCCTTTGACTTTGCTTACTCCTTCGGGGATTATGGGCGTGATGTTATGTTTTCTACGTAAATGAACGCACAATTTCATTATTTAGGGTAAACATTAAAAAACCTTCCATTTCTAAACGAATGTTTTCGTAACTCTATTCAATTACAAAAATAAGAGCAGGCTGCCATATTTCCGGGAACAAGCCTCTCTTTGTAGTCGCGGTCCGTCATTACAGCAACGGAGGTCGTTAAATAACTCACTCGGCCTGCCTTTTAAAAGCTTTTCTCTCGTGGAGTGCGATTCTAAGAGATTTGCGGTCACTCCACAGATGCTAGGTGTGCTGTTCAATCTTTCCTCAATGGTTAGGGCCCAGCGGTAACGAGCCCTAAAGTTTGGCAATTGGTAAAACAATTAGGTAGCGATTTAATTATAACAAAGCGGATTTTTTTTATTGAATTTTGGAGTTTACTTAACTTCACGCCACTTCCCTAGCGGGGTAGGTAGAGAGAACCAAACGCCATATGACACGATCCTTTCATACTTCACTCGTCTCTTCAACATTCATAATCCTTTTCATACAAGCTCTACGGTTTTTATGACTCCTAACATCACCTTCTGTTAATGCACGACCAATCTGGTCGGCACTGGTTAGTAGACAACATTTTCCCAAGTTCCAGGCCAACGTAGGAATAAAAATAAATATGTGGCGTTGGTTTTTGCGCTGTGTAGCTGGGCCCTCTAGAACCGAGTGTCCCAGTTCGCGCGGCTAATTCGCGCGCTTATGCGCTTCCGAGAAGCGCACGCGCATG
The DNA here is from genome assembly GCA_951394215.1 of Glyphodes perspectalis. Taxonomy (NCBI): domain Eukaryota; kingdom Metazoa; phylum Arthropoda; class Insecta; order Lepidoptera; family Crambidae; genus Glyphodes; species Glyphodes perspectalis. Next base: position 1,188,737 of record OX596209.1, on the reverse strand, counting down.
TGCGCGCCGGCGAATGCGGTGTGCGCTTTGTACAACGTTTGACACACATTCAGGGGCCCGCTCAATGCGGATGGGAGATCTGTATCTTGGCGTGCACCAAGGTCGGAAAACGGCAATCTTCAGAGAGGTGAATTTTTTCGTAGGTGCCTAGAGTAGCGAATACATACATGCCACTCAGTCCGCAATTCCTGAAGAGAATCAAAGAATAATAAGCTCCTCGAACAATTTTTAGCTGAACATATAATTGTGAATAAGTAGTGAGAAGTGGTTAGCTTTGCCTACATAGTTACAAACCTAATACCCAATAACCCTTTAGTCATCTTTTACAATTGGTATTTGATATAGTATCTTGAATTATACAAATTATAAAATAATTGTATCATCATCTTTCTAGCGTTATGTCCCGTTTTTAGACGGGGTCCGCTTAGACCATAATCCAGGATTTAGCGAGTCTGATTTAGCGATTACATTGAAGCGACTGCCGGTCTAACCTTGGTAACCCTAAGATAGGGAACCAGACCATTTTTGGATCATGGTTACAAATCCAAAGTTGTTTGAATTTGCAGGTTTCATCACAATGTTTTCCCTCACCATCGAGCTAGTGGTATAAATACGTACATAGATTTGAAAAATCCAGAGGTACGTGCCCGGGTTTGAACCCGCACTCCTCGGTTAAGAGGTGCGTGTCCTTACCATTGCGCTACCACTGCTCTATAAAAATAATTCTTATAAAATAATTGAATTTCATATGTACTAATAAAAAAATAATTAAAACGAAGCGCGTTTTTAAACGTTTAAGCTCATTCAATCGCCTTGTCGGTAATAAAACAAATACGATTTTCTCCACAAATAAGGCGTTCTGTCTGTACCGTTTAATAGTCTCGATTCGTTTAATTATCTGTACCCAAAACTGCTCGAGTCACGTCTGACCTGAACGAATAAGGGGCTGGCGATGGCTGCAACCCCATCATCATTCGTCAGCGCGGCGGGCGCTTTACCGCGCAAATCGATGCTATAGATCACGTAGCTCTCGCTGTGCCGCATTTCATAATTTTGCAGGGTAATTGGCAAGGTCTGGATCTTTGTAGGGCTTTTAACCGACTTCAAAAAAAAGGAGGAGGTTCTCAATTCGACTGATTTTTTTTATAAGTTAGGATCAGTAACGCCAGATGCTAGAATGTTACTGTTCTGAACTGGGATTTTGAAAAAAATTGGCTTATTAGTATTCTTTTTTGAAAATTTTTAATTGATGGGAGTGATAGTATATCATGTCGTACGTCGTCGTGTCCATGTATGTTTTTACAAGGTGGACTTAAATATATCATCTAATATTTATCATGTTGTCCCAGATCGGGAGTGAAATTTAACCCAGACGCGAAGTCTGAACAACTACACCAACACGGCTGTCCAAATACAAAGTTCACTGAATCCTCTTCTTCACTTAAACTCCTCTCACAAACTGATCGAGCAGCTGCATTCCTCAATGCGCCCGCGCCGAAATTTCCACAAAAGTAGTTTTACGGCTCCTAAACGAGTTTCTCGAATTAGAATTACGACTGCACGGAGATTTTTTACGAGAAATGCTATAGATAATATCGCTCATAAAACTCGCGTTATTTCGCGTTTATGGTGTCGCTATGTTTTTGTGAAACTTTGCGATTATGGCGTTGGGATTCGTAGGGTATTCACATATAAATAAATAATAATAATAAATTCTCCAGACCGAAGCACCAATTCCCTATATACATATACATCCATGACTTGAGCACAAATGTCCATGTTCATCACACGAAACATTTGCCCCTAGCGGGACTCGAACCCGCGACCCTCGGTTTCGGGGCCAGGGTCTCCGACCACTCGAACAACGGTCAGTAACGGCCACATATACCTACTTAACGTCTATAAAAATATTAAAAAGCTATCTTTTACACTCGCGACTTCGCACATAAGAAATATTACAGAGAGACTACCGTTGTACCGGCTTGTGCGATCTATAATTAATAGCCCTTGGACAGGGGAACCAGACTATTTTGATCATGGTTACACTTTAATATCTGTGTGAATAGGATCACACCATCATCTTCCTAACGTTATGTCCCGTGTTTAGACGGGGTCCGCTTAGACCATGATCCAGGATTTAGCGAGTCTGGTAATTACATTGAAGCGACTGCCGATCTGACCTTCGTACCCCTTAGACAGGGGAACCTATCTTAGGATCACACACATCCATTTATGTTTCGATGTACAGGTCTTCTTTTACCGCCGAGTTAGTGGTATAAATCTGTACAAAGAATTCAAAAATCTAGAAATACCAGCTCGGGTATCATGCCTCCGTCAGATATAAAAGGCGCGTGTCCATATCATTAAGGCATAACTATAACATAATTTTGTTTTTATTTTCCTATAATACAGTCTATATAGTATAAAATACAGTATAAAAATATTTAATAAGTTACCACAAAGTCTCATAGACTTACCTATACAGAAGTTTAAATTACATATAAAAAATTGTTTGATTAAAAAGGCCTACTATAAGGTTGATGACTATTTAAATGATAAGAATAGCTGGTCGGCCTCATAACAGGCTGTTCACCTGCACTAATACATTTAACTTGTAATTTTTTTTTAACTATTATTAGTTATAAGACTTGGCATTTAAAAAGAGTTACTATCGAGTTTCTTGCCGGTTTCTTCTCGGTAGAAGCTACCTTTTGAACCGGTTGATATTGAATTTGTTTTGACGATTTATAAGTGCTTTGTTGAAGCCTATATTACTAAAGAACATTTCATTTCATTTCCTTTAAAAATTAGTACTTCTAAGGTTAGGCCCGTCTCGGAGAGGAAACTACATAATTAAGTTCTTTAAAGAGGTTTACTCAGGATATGATAGACAGCCCTCTCGGCAGGCCAGCGATCCATTCCGCATTAGAAGGCCTAATGAAACCCTCAGTGTGTCGGTGCCAGCTGTTACGCGCACCCCCTGCGAAGGGACTCCTTATTAACTAATAAGATGTCACCAGTGGACGTCCGGTTGTCCCGAAAATAAAGTAGATTGTATATATTTGTCATTGACTAGTATATTTCGCATTGTATTTAAACATTAGCTGTGCCAGCGGTGTTACCCGCGTTTATGGTTAATATTATAAAGACTATTTCCGTCATACATGATTTCTATGTAACTTTAACCATTAAGGCTGCACACGCGATGGACGCTTAAAAAATGGAGTAGCTTCTCCCGTTTTCCCAACATTTCCCTTCACTACTCTGCTCCTATTGATTGTAGCGTGCTGAAAAGTATACTATAACCTGCCCAGGAGTATGAAGAATAATTGTAGCAAGTTTCGTTAAAATCCGTCGAGTAGTTTTTGTTTCTATAAGGAACATACAGACAGACAGACAGACAGACAGACAGACAGACAAAAATTTTACTGATTGCATTTTTGGGCATCAGTATCGATCACTAATCACCCCATGATAGTTATTTTGAAATAATATTTCATGTACAGAATTGACCTCTCTACAGATTTATTATAAGTAGGTATAGATTACTGTAACTGGCAATGGCGCATTCGGTAGTGACCTTGCCCCATGCTCCAAGAGCTGTGAGTTCGATCGCCACCTAGAACAAACATCCGTGTGATGAATATTGTGTTTGTTCTGTGTCTAGGTGTTAATATCCAATATTTAAGTAAATATTTGTAATACGCACTTGTGTTACGGATATTAGAAACAACAGTGGTATTACAAATAAATACTTAAATATTGGATATTAACACATAGACACAGAACAAAGATGTAAGTATTTATCATACGAACATTTGTTCTGGACATCGAACCCACAACTCGTGGCGCATAGGGCAGGGTCACTACCGAATGAGCCATCGAGCTTGTCAAAGTAGTGATAGTTTCAAAAAAGCCATAAAGCTGAATATTGGTATTGGTCACTGTAATTAACACTTAAGTTGCTATCGTGTGGATATGAAGCTCAGATCAGTGGCTTGAATGGAATAACCAGACTGACTGAATGCATAATAATTACCCAAGCTAAGTCTAGATAGATGATAGTATAATACATACAAGAAATACCAAATGTTTCTTTGTGCTATTTTTAGTGATCAGATAATATTAGGTGACGATGCATTACAGTCACGCGTGACGCGCGGGTCGCTGCGCCGGCGCACGCGATGCGTTGCCCTCTGGGCGGGGAACGCACTCTGAAGATCGGATGCTTGGTCGAATATTGATTTGTTTAGTAGAAATACTCGGAGTCTTATGGAGTCTGAGGTGCTAGCGGTTCAGTTGTTGGGGCAAATATTGATTTGTTTGAACTATATTCAAACTATAAATAATTTATATGGAGTTGATGAGAGAGATGAGATTTGAATGGCTTTTACCGCGGTGGTAGATTCATATTATTAGTTGATTTTCCTGTTGAATTGACGATTTATAAGTGTTTGTTTCAAATCTATATAAATAAAGAGTATTTTGACTTTGACTTTGACTTATCGTTTACGTTGTAAAGGCTTTTCTATATCCATTTTTGTACCTCAGAAAATACGTAAGCAAAATTTCAGGATTATTAAAAACTTGCTGTGCCAGCGGTGTCACCCGCGTTTATGGTTAATATTATAAAGACTATTTCCGTCATACATGATTTCTATGTAACTTTAACCATTAAGGCTGCATACGCGACGGAAGCTTAAAAATGGAGTAACTTCTCCCGTTTTCCCAACATTTCCCTTCACTACTCTGCTCCTATTGATTGTAGCGTGATGAAAAGTATATTATAACCTGCCCAGGAGTATGAAGAATTATTGTACCAAGTTTCGTTAAAATCCGTCGAGTAGTTTTTGTTTCTATAAGGAACATACAGACAGACAGACAGACAAACATTTTACTGATTGCATTTTTGGCATCAGTATCGATCACTAATCACCCCCTGATAGTTATTTTGAAAATATATTTCATGTACAGAATTGACCTCTCTACAGATTTATTATAAGTATAGATTTGGACAATAAAGACATAAAAAAGTAGACTAACTTTTGCATTTACAATATCGCTAGGATTAATTTTATACAAACATAACATAAACACAGCAGGTACCTTTAACTACATTCGGTCAAAAACAAAACTGATGGGTTAGATGGAAAATTGTGAAAAAGTAGTAACCAGTGGCTAGCTTGTCGCCTACACAATCACATAACCAAAATTCCATATACCATTAGTCGCCTTTTATGACATGCTAGACAAGGAACACAGCACATTATTTTTAAGTCCCAGACCAACATAAGACAGGATTAATTTCGCTACGTGCTTTTCATTCCTTACAATATTTATACATATAGAAATGTATTTTTCAATTAAATAAGTGTATATTGGATTTATGGAGTTCATTAAAATGAACGTCAAGAGTTTTTAGGTAGTTAATTAATATATTTCTCTAGTCGCAAAGCGTACTAAATATAAAAAAAAATTGTTTTGTTTTTACCACAAAAGTTAATAATCCACACGGAATTAACCGTACATTAACTTCAAATTTAAAGAAGATAAATCAGTACTTATGGGAAACTCAAGAAAATTACTTCCCACATTGTCTGGTCAGTCAAATCAAATTATTCTGGACAGTAAATAAATTTACAGGACAATTGCATGCGTTTTCCAGTACGACCGATGCTGCCAAGTTCGGATTTATTGTGGCGCATTGATCAGGTTCGGGAAAAGGATCCGATTAGTCCCGCGCAGCTATCGGAGGCCGTCGCGAGAGCTTTCGCCGGAGCTGCGCGCGCGCCGCGTCCCGCCGCGCTAAGGAATGTACGGACAGACGCGCAAATATGAATGAAAACATATATTTGCTGTCGAATTCAAAATATGAGTGGAGGTGGCTGAGTAGGCAGTAGATGCCAATAGTTGATGCACTTTTCAACAACTGTTTAAATTCAATGGTTCTCTGGCGACATCTATAGCTAGACATTTGTCAACTGTGCCTCAATAAAATTTAGACTGTAGTTCCAATAAGCACGTAAACATATGAGGTAGGTTGAGTCGGAACTTGTGCTTAGTTTATATCCCCAAGCACACAAAACTAAGAACTTATAACATGTACCTTTTAAGTTTTTAATTCCAGCGCGGTTATACCAACGCCGGCTCCAGGGCGCATTCGGTAGTGACCCTGCCCCATGCACCAAGAATTGTTGGTTCGATCCCCACCCAGGACAAACATTCGTGTTATGAATCTTGTGTTTGTTCTATGTCTGGGTGTTAATATCCAATAATATTTCAGTATGTATTTGTAATACCACCATTGGATTCTGATATCCGTAACACAAGTGCTTAAGCTACACTTCCGAGTCAGATCAATGTATGTGATGTAGTCTGATATTTATTTATATTTATAATCGATCACCGGTGAAGCATCGGTAATGAAAACCTGCGTATTCAAATGACTGTAATCTATAACCGATGATACAATTCGTCAGGTTCTCTGAAAAGGATTATGAACGTTGAAGAGGCGAGTGAGGTGTGTAAGGATCGTGCCATATGGCGTTCGGTTCTCTCTGCCTACCCCGCTAGGGAAGTGGCGTGAAGTTTAGTTAGTTAGTTAGTTAGTTAGGTTCTCTGACTCGTGTCAGTCCTTAATCGGTGGTGGTAAACAGACAGAGGTTCTTCGTCGTACCGGGCATTTGCAACACCACAGACATCACAAATGCGTTGTGGATCTAGCGCGGTCTCTAGGCAGAGAGCACCGACATATAGCGATATTCTTAAATACTGCTACTTTACGTCTTTACCCATTCGGGCCATTTTTCGCTAACCTGTGCCTGTCTACAATATATCTTTCATCATCTTCCTAGCGTTATGTCCCGTGTTTAGACGGGGTCCGCTTAGACCATGATCCAGGATTTAGCGACTCTGGTAATTTACATTGAAGCGAATGCCAATCTGACCTTAAGATAGGGAAACCAGACAATTTTTGGATCATGGTTACAAATTCGAAGTTGTTTGAATTTGCAGGTTTCATCACGATGTTTTCCTTCACCGTCGAGCTAGTGGTATACATACGTACATAGATTTGAAAAATCCAGAGGTAAGTGCCCGCGTTTAAACCCGCACTCCTCGGTTAAGAGGCGCGTGTTCTTACCATTGAGCTACCACGGGTCTTCTACATTAAATCTTTACCACCACTTAACTTCAATTTTTCATTCACTCATCATCCCCACTATATGTATTCACGAAACTCCTCACATACACAACTCCCACGATGCTGATCCCGGTCTCCCGGAGCTATATCGGGAACATTATATTTGGATTATGGAATGCAAATTTAGACACAGACGGTTTCGGGGTCTCGGGTAACTAATGTGTTGGCGTATTTAGACGTTGCCTCCGTTAATTGTGGCGTGGACACTGGCTATTGTTATGGAGCTATGTTTGCTATGTACAGACGGCAGCACATCAGGCTATACATTTTTGTTACACAACAGCCCTTATCACAACGACATAAGACTCCGCAGTGTGTAGCCTGAAGTGCTGGCGTGTGTACATCGCATGCTAACCTAACTCAGAATATGCTGCTGATGGAAAATGAACCTAAATGTTTGAACACTTAATATTAATTTTAATGTACAACAAATGTTTACTTAGGTCACTTTCTTATTAAGTATGCGATGTATGTAGGACTGTCTGAAACTAAGACTGGGTGGACCTTGTTCTTGTGAAAATAAAGATGTTTTCCCTTAGTAGCAAGTGAGATGTTATTCTAAACCGTAGAGCTTGTATGAAAAGGATCATGAATGTTGAAGAGGCGAGTGAGGTGTGTAAGGATCGTGCTATATGGCGTTCGGTTCTCTCTGCCTACCCCGCTAGGGAAGTGGCGTGAAGTTTAGTTAGTTAGTTAGTTTAGAGATGTTATTCAGTTATTGTTGTTTTATTTGACGGCCGCCCCTTGTGCCACTTCCAAAAAAAATCTTTGATCCGCCCTTGATACATACCATCACGCTCGTAATTCCCAAAAGAAGTACCTTTTACTTGTAATAATACTCGCCTGAATTTTTGACGAACATTAACTGTATGACTTGGTATAAATATTAATATAATCTGTAAATTTAAATTTTTATTTTCAATCTGCCATTGACAAGAGAGAGAACTACCGAGTTTCTTGCCGGTTTTTTCTCGGTAGATGCGACATTCCGAACCGGTGGTAGATTCAAATTGTTCTATTTTGTACCTATTACTTGACGATTTACAAGTGTTTTTTTTTAAGCCTACGTAAATTAAGATATTATGAGTTTGAGTAGACAGAGGCTAATAAGTAGGATTTCGTTAAATCACATTTACCGCAAAATGAAATTGCTAGAAGCTGGAAAATTGTGGAAAAATGGAGACAAGTAGTTAGCTCGTCGCCTACGTGACAAACCCAAAGCCAACCACATTCAGACAAAAATAAAACTGGGCTGGATTCGATGGAAAATTATGAAAAAGCAGTGACAAGCGGCTAACCTGTCGCGTACACAATCACACACCCTAATCTCGATATATCATTAGTCACCTTTTACGACATGCTATGAAAAGAACACAATTGGAAGATAATTTATGAGTCCACTAACATGACCATCTGTAGTGTAACTAAATTTTTTTTTCTATCCTTCATCTATGACTGGCTCGATGGCGCATTCGGTAGTGTCCCTGCCCCACGCATCATTCGTTGTGGGTTCCCCAACTAGGACAAACGTTCATATGATGAATACTTGTGTTTGTTATGTATCTTGGTGTTAATATCCAATTTTTAAATATATATTTTTAATGTCACTGTTGAATCTGATATTTGATTTGATGATTATTTTTTTATTATTGTCTGAATTTAAAAATGAGGTCTAACCGAAACAAGAGACATAAAATTTACTGGCCCGTTGGTAGAGTGGTCAGAGACTCTGGCCACGAAACCAAGGGTCGCGGGTTCGAATCCCGCTAGGGGCAAATGTTTCGTATGATGAACATGGACATTTGTACTCGAGTCATGGATGTTTATAAAACGTATTTAAGTATGTCTATCCGTTTACCTAGTATCCATAGCACATGCATAAGCTTAGTTTGGGACTAGGGAATTGGTGTGTCAGTCTGAAGAATTAATTTATTTATTTATAAAAACCCCAAAATATATTTCACGTGTTTTGTTGTCGCTCCACCTCGGAGGACCCCGGGGCCGGAGCGAGCGAATTCCCATAACTCACTGATTTCACGAGTGCCCTCCGAACCTCCGGGCCTCTATCGCCTCACAGGCGCTTTCAAAACATTTCACACGTTTCAACCTAATATGCAGTCGAAGGCTTTTGTTACGTAAGTATTTCCAGACAACATTTAGGTATACATTCGTATACTTTAATAATGGCAATGTTGATAACAATTTTGCGAACTATAAGCTTTTTTGTGTTTGTTGTCCCATGTTGGTCTGCGACTTGGCCCATGTTGATCTGGGACAAAAAAAAAGAATGTGCCAACTGTGGTTCTTGCCTAGCATGTCGTAAAAGGCGACTAATGGTTACGGCCTTTTAGGTATGTGTCTGAGTAGGCGATGAGCTAGCCACTTGTCACTCCTTTTTCATAGCTTTCCATCCAACCCAGCCCACTGTCCAATGTTAGTCTCGGACTTAAAATGAATATGCCAACTGTGGTTCTTGCCTAGCATGTCGTAAAATGCGACTAATGGCATATCGGGTATTGGGTGTGTGATTGTGTAGGCGACAGGTTAGCCGCTTGTCACTACTTTTTCACAATTTTTAATCTAACCCAGCCCGGCTTTATTTTTGGCTAAATGTGGTTGAAGGGGCATGTTGCCCCTTTGACTCTGCCTACCCCTTCAGGGATTATGGGCGTGATGTTATGTATGTATATATGTACAAGCTTTTTTCCGCGGCTCTGCGTATACCACAGAGACTGATGCCTACAGCTTTTAGTATAAAAGTATTCTATCTTGCCTTGAGATTGCAATCGGTTAAGAGGTTTGGTTAACCCTGATAGCGTAACAGATAGGCGGTTACTTTCATATTTATAATGTAAGTAAAAAAGTACGTTGATACAATACGTCATCTATGAATTATCGTGAGGAAAACTGGTCATTTAAATAACTATGTATAAATGCTAATAATCGTTTTTCTTGTTCCTTTGGGTGATAGAGAAAGAATGGGGTTAACACTTAACTATTAATTAAACTATTGACCTCATTTTAAGTATGTATTTACATAATAAATAAACAATTTTCGTAGGATATACATTTATTATAGATCTTTCTTAAAGCAACGAAATGTGGTGCTAACATTTTCATGTTCTTAAATATGGTTTTAAAGGAAATCCTTTAAGTATTCAGACAAGTTAAGAGAAGGTTTGTTTGATTAGTTTTTAAACAACGTTATATCCATTCAAAACTATAACCTACGTTGCCACATATTTCCCAGAAAATCTAGATCAAATAACTTACTTTGGTGTTAGTTCTATTCTAGAGCTAGGCCCGGAATCAAATTTGGCGTCAGTAATAGGCTTCTAGGAACTTTGTTGGGTGACAAGTGAGCCCGACCCAATCAGAGGGGCATCCTGAGGGACCTCAGGAGGTGGAAATATGTTCCAATTCCTGGAACAGGTATTCAATGTCGGCTGTCGAAATGTTTCAACGAACTGGACTGAAGCAGATTTTTTAGCGTAAGCAAATATGGTTGATTGACAGTGACAGATTACCATTAATGTTGTTTAAATAATCAATTTAGTGTCAATGTTTCTTGTGTTAAAAGTATTGAATGTAACTTGTATAATACCGGCTTACACTGAGCTAAATTTAACTGGTAATTCTAATAAATGTATGCGAATGTTCCTTTCAGATTTAGAGCGAGATGAATTTATCTGGAATTAATACCGCAAAAAAAAAAAATCATAATTCCTTAAAAAAATGCTTTTCGAACTTTACCTACGCCCAGCGAGATTCTAAAGATTTATTTAAATTGTTTTGTAGTAACATCTTCTAAGAATCAAAGATTTAGTTGCGGCTTTGAAAATGAGTTGCGTCGATAAGAATTAAGATACATTTTTTGTTTAAATTGTAAACCGATTGCGACTCGTTGGAGGGCGAACATTGATCATGTTATATCTGGCGGGGTGTCCGTCACCTGTCAGATTTGGAAAGTTGCAGTTGTTACAATCAAAGCGAAGAATATGAGGCCGAAATAACATTTCGCTTTTATTCAAAGGCTGCTAATTATTTTTTTGCGTTTAACCATTGATTCGTATTATAGGCCTGTCAGTTGCATGTGGTTTTACTTTTGTAACAAGGATGGTTACAGGAAATTCAAAAGGAGAGGAGATTGTCCCATGTTGGTCTAGTACTTGGCCCATGTTGATCTGGGACAAAAAAAAGAATGTGCTAACTGTGGTTCTTGCCTAGCATGTCGTAAAAGGCGACTAATGGTATTCGGGGTTTTGGGTATGTGACTGAGTAGGTGACGAGCTTGCCACTTGTCACTTCTTTTTCACAGCTTTCCATCCAGCCCACTGTCCCATGTTGGTCTGGGACTTAAAAAGAATTTGCCAACTGTGTTTATTGCCTAGCATGTCGTAAAAGACGACTAATGGTATATCGGGTTTTAGGTGTGTGATTGTGTAGGCGACAGGTTTGCCGCCACTGCTTTTTTACAATTTTCCATCTAGCCCAGCCAGGCTTTATTTTTGGCCGAATGTGGTTGAAGTGGCATGCTGCCCCTTCGACTCTCTGCTTACCCCTTCGGAGATTATGGGCGTGATGTTATGTACATACATAACATCACGCCCAAAAAAACACCCCCTACATATGTATGTTTTTCTTGATTGATAGGATAGAACAGCAAAGTGACAAAAGGGTTGGACACTCCTAAGTGAAACCTATATATATTGATAAGCTGTCCCTTGGATGGGTTGTGAGTCAATGCACCAAGGATGACATAAGTTGCAGCAATGACGGATGATGATGATGATGATCGATGGAACGTAATAAAGAAAGTAAAGAATCCGTTTGATATACACCATATCATCATCTTCCTAGCGTTATGTCCCGTGTTTAGACGGGGTCCGCTTAGACCATGATCCAGGATTTAGCGAGTCTGGTAATTACATTGAAGCGACTGCCGATCAGACCTTCGTAACCCTAAGATAGGGACCAGACAATTTTTGGATCATGGTTACAAATCCAAAGTGGTTTGAATTTGCAGGTTCGTGATGAAACCTGCAAATTCAAACCACTTTGGATTTGTAACCATGATGTTTTCCTTCACCGTCGAGCTAGTGGTATAAATACGTACATATACTTGAAAAATCCAGAGGTACGTGCCCAGGTTTGAACCCGTACTCCTCAGTTAAGAGGCGCGTGTCCTTACCATTGAGCTACCACCGCTCCCCTTATGAGTCAATGCACCAAGGATGACATAAGTGGAAGCAGTGACGAATGATGATGATGATGACCGATGAAACGTAATAGAGAAAGTAAAGAATCCGTTTGATGTTAAGCATATATTGACACTTATATACCAAAGTTTGTGGAGATCTATGCAAGAGGCATATGGTATATATATAGGTGGACGCAGACATGCTGAGAGAGAGAGAGAGAGATATATATATATATATATATATATATATATATATATATATATATATATATATATATATATAAAAGCGCTGTTAAATACACAAATTTAAACATGATAACGTTTTTGTTTACATACAAATCTTAGGTTATGCGTATGCCACGCAGAAAATGCACCCGTTCCCAAGCATCAAGGACTATTGTTCTGAAAAGGATCTAATCGATCGATCTGTTCATGCAACGCGCACGCGCGATCGGCGCAGGCGATGAACGCACTTTGCGTTTCATTTCCCGCCAAGTTACAAAATTAGGTCTAAATATATATTAGGGTGATGATCTGCATGCATTAGAACTGCATTGCTTGCGTGCATCATGCGAACCTTGCATAAGTTGCATCTAAAGTTGGGCATTCGGCGAAGATGTGCTACCTAAAAAGTGCATTAGATGAATCTGAAAGCAACTTTACCCAATTGTTTCGTTTGAATGTGCTATGGAAAATATCGTTAAAAAAATAATTTATAAATAAATAATAAAACAAATATTAGACTACACCACATACATTGATCTAACTCCGAGCTTAAGCACTTGTATTACGGATATCAGAATCCACAATGGTATTACAAATATATACTTAAATATTGGATATTAACACCCAGACACAGAACAAACACAAGTATTCATAACACGAATGTTTGTCCTGGGTGGAGATCGAACCTACAACTCTGGGCGCATGGGGCAGGGTCACTACCGAATGAGCCATCGAGCTTGTCGTATTATTAGTATTAAAAGTCTCGCTAATGATGCTTTCATGATGTTTACTTAATTGTTACCTTAATTAATTATAATTAACTAATACATATTATAAATGCGTACTGCACCTATTATGATTTTACACAAACCACTTTATTTTTTCCTCTTTCACATCGTAACTAATCGAATTATCATCGTGATATTTGTATTCACCAAGTGTTTCCAAGATCACAGAAAAGATACTATAAGTTACCTGTCATCTAAAAAATACTTAACATAATGCCCATAATCCCCGAAGGGGTAGGCAGAGTCAAAGGGGCAACAGGCCCCTTTAACCACCTTCAGCCAAAAATAAAACTGGGCTGTGCTAGATGGAAAATTGTGAAAATGTAGTGACAAGAGGCTACCTTGTCACCTACACAATCACACAACCAAAACCCGATATACCATTAGTCGCCTATTACGACATGCTAGGCAATGAACACAGTTGGCACATTCTTTTTAAGTCCCAGACCAACATGTGACTCAAAAAGAATGTCTCAACACAACAAAGACATAACCTGTAAAAAAGCTATTTTTCATGAATACTTTAGAAGAAAAACATGAAATCAAAGTGCAAATGACTGGCCCGTTGGTCGAGTGGTTAGAGACCCTGGCCACGAAACCAAAGGTCGCGGGTTCGAATCCCGCTAGGGGCAAATGTTTCGTGTGATGAACATGGACATTTTGTACTCGAGTCATGGATGTTTATAAACGTATTTAAGTATGTCTATTCGTTCACCTAGTATCCATAGCACAAGCTTAAGCTTAGTTTGGAACTAGGGAATTGGTGTGTCAGTCTAGAGAATTTATTTATTTATTTATTTAAATTGTACAAACGTATACCAATGTACGGGACGGATGGACGGTCACGACTAAATTAACATAGTGTAAAGTATACGCAACTAACGAGGGCTTTAATTAACGCTCAGTAGTTTCTGTTATGATAATCCTGGACTTTCATGAATAAGGAGGACGGTCCGTTCCAGGTTTGGCCGGGAAACGCTAAGGCATATAGAACCTAGTACAAGGACTCTGTATGATGGTTTATTAATGAGGTTCCTTGAATTTTATGCACACGAAATGCCAGCTTTGTGGTAAAAGCACGTGTCTTATGTGCGAGTGGTGAGTGGTTCAAAGTTGGCATGAACTTCTGCACTTTTCATGTTTTGGTACCTACATTTCAGATACAGAAAATCTCATGACAAATTCAATTAACTGTAGACGTGAAATGATGATCTCAATTTTCTGGTTGTAATTGTTCGTTTCTCGTTTGTGATGGTTACGTAGAACACACTTTAATTATTACTTGCCTTAGGTTTCAATTCGTTTTTTATATATTATTTTATATTTCAGACAATAGAGAGGAGCGATGGTAGCTTAATGGTAAGGACACGCGCCTCTTAACCAAGGAGTGCAGGTTCAAACCCGGGCACGTACCTCTGGATTTTTCAAATCTATGTTATACCACTAGCTCGACTGTGAGGGAAAACATCGTGATGAAACCTGCAAATTCAACCAACTTTGGATTTGTAACCATGATTCAAAAATTGTCTGGTTCCCCTATCTTAGGGTTACGAAGGTCAGATCGGGAGTCGCTTCAATGTAATTACCAGACTCGCTAAATCCTGGATCATGGTCTAAGCGGACCCCATCTAAAAACACGGGACATAACGCTAGGAAGATGAAGACAAAAAAATATTTTACAATTTATCGACTACCATTTTTCAATTTATATAAAATAAACTTAATCCTGACACCAAGTAAGAAACACGTGCTAAGTAAAAGTAGTAAGTAATATTCGCATAAGAAAGGGATATTTTAACAGGTCTAATTCCCTCTTAAGGCGAGGCGTCTTCAACGACTCCTCATCCATAAAAAAGCCGTTTCTTACATAATGTCGCATGCCCTTTACAAAGAGTTGCTCTCAAGAATGGTTGCACGTCCAAAAATGCCAAATATAACTACCGCACATACTAACTCATCAAAGTCTCATAAGCTCGGGCGGACGCGGCGGGGGGCGGCGCGGGCGCAGGGGGAGCTGCAGCCGTTGCCAAAAATCTAGTCAAACTGGCTCGCTATAGTGCAACGCACTGCGCCGATGAATGCGTGTGCGCATACGAGATGCGTGGAGTCGGTTTTGGGGGTGTTTTTTTTTTGGGCCTTTCTTCTACTAATCAACAGCGTTTAACTCGCAACGATAATGAGAGTTTTAGAAGCAGTAATCTGCCTTAATCACATTAAGCTAAAAAAAAAATTGTTGCTATAATAGTTAGGTAAGTTAAAAAGATTGTAAAAAAAAGTCACGAGTGGCTAGATTTCCCCAAAATAGTTACTTTTAATACTGATAGCATTGCAAATCAACTACACTGATATGAAAACAAATTTTGTTTTAAAAGTGTGTAAAATTATCAGATATACTTATATTCGAATACTTACGATACTTAAAGGACTTTAATCTAGCGCCAAAAGACCAGTCACGTGGTCAAGTAGGATTCAATAGCGCGTTGAATCTGCTACGAAAACTCTTCCTATAATCATGAATTCCGCAAAGACTATTATATTGGTCCTCACGAAATTTGTGATGCAATAGAACTTCCCTTTTTGACATAACTTAAGTATTACACCAAATTAATCTCGCAAACACCAAATTAGTCCCGTGTTGGTCTGGGCCTTTAAAAAAATGTGCTAACTGTGTTTCTTGCCTAGCATGTCGTAAAGGGCGACTAATGGTATATTGGGTTTTGGGTGTGTGATTGTGTGGGCGACAGGCTAGCCGCTTGTCGCTGCTTTTTCGCAATTTTCCATCTAACCCGGCCCAGTTTTATTTTTGGCTGAATGTGGTTAAAGGGGACTGCTGTCCCTTTGACTCTGCCTACCCCTTCGGGGATTACAGGCGTGATGTTATGTTTGTTTATATTTGTTTGATCTCGCAAACATTTATTGCTATTAATAGCAATCGGCTAACCAAACATACAACCAGAGGTTACACCATTCACCCCAAAATAAATACATATCTGCTACTCCATTAACCTCCATGTTCCACTGTTAGACAGTCATATAACAAGAGTAGGTGCATCTAAAAAGTGCAACCCGATTGCAGAGGCTGGCCGAAAAAATAAACGCAGCCGAAATGTGCGCGGGCGACGACCGGCCATCGACCCGCGTTAGCTAAGCGCTAGGGGGCGCTCAGGGGTCTGCGCAAACTGGTGGGTTTGGGTTTGGTAAATGCGTTGGGTAAGAAGTAGGGTTAAAATGGAGAAAATGCGTTAGGGAAATTGCGGGAGGAGTATTGTAGGATTTTGGGTATTAAAAGTTTGGTTTCCTTTGATTGTATTAAATAAATTAATGAATTCTCCAGACTGACACACCAATGCCGTAGTTCCAAACTAAGCTTATGCTTGTGCTATTGATACTATATGAACGGATAGACATACTTAAATACATTTATAAACATCCATAACTCGACTACAAATAACCATGTTCATCATACGAAACATTTGCCCCTAGCGGGATTCGTACCCACGACCCTTGGTTCGTGGACAAGGTCTCTAACCAGTTGACCAACGGGCCAGTCATTATATTGGTCTGAGACTTAAAATGACTGTAAGTCTATTCCTTACCCAGCATGTTGTAAATGGCAACTAATGGTATGTTGAGTATTAGGTTTCACTTGTAAATAAAGACAAGAGGCTAGCTCGTCGCCTTTTTCACAATTTTCAATCTAACCTAATTTATTTTTGGCTAAATAGGGCTTATTGCTTCTCGAATTCCGCCTACCTAGATTGTGCTCATATATAAATCTATTAAAAAAGTTATTTACTGTTTATTTATAACATACAACACTTGTAAGTTTTATATTCGTAACGTCTAGTGTACAGTTGGACTCGCTACTTTTTATAAAAATAAAAAAATATAAATTTGATATTACTGGGGTTTAAATTTTTTTATATTTTATATTGTCAGACTATCAAAATTTTTTTTAATGAAAAATTATCTGATGGATTTTTATTTTTACTAAAATTTGGCTCTCTTTTCTTTTTTTTTTTGCATCGCATAGTTTGTTCTTAATAGTAGTCATGGAAAAGTTCTTTCATTATGTTACATGCTCGTTACTAAGAGACGATTCCAAAATATTAAAATATGATGCACGTTCAAAAAAACGATTGCATGAAATCGAAACTATAATAAATACTATCTTAACCCGAAAACATTAAACATATCACGTATTATTCTACTACGATGCGTTGTTTAAATTTATGCGATTGCATATTATTTCCTCTTCTAAAAATGCGTTTGAAAACGAAAATAAAATGTGCAACGCATTATTAATTATTATTCTCAAAGCAGACTGGTTGTTCACACCTGGACACGCTTCATTAGCTGTCAAAAAGTCGAAATGCCATGTTTTTATTATCCTTTTTCCTTCAGTGCTACACAAAAAACCAATTTCCGAAGGCAATTTTCGACTTTAGCCACACAATATTACAATTGATATTGCAATAACACAATGGCAGTGTCGTAATCGAATAGGTATATAAGAAAAGAATTTCTATCTGCGTTCGCTGGAGGTGACCAGGTTATGCTGACCCGCGACCCTCGGCTGTATTCGGCGATTGAGCTGGCTCGACGAGTTTAGATGAAAATTTAGGGGTCTCAGTATGGTGGTCAGGATTTTCGTTGTAGATCTGTGTTAAGAGCGTACAGCGATTGCATAATTATAAAATAAGTACTTAATGTTATTGAAAATACTTGGATGAAAGTCTAATTTTACACAGAACGCTGTTTAGGACTTTGTACCCTAATTTACAGTAGGATCATCATCTTCCTAGCGTTATGTCCCGTGCTTAGACGGGGTCCGCTTAGACCATGATCCAGTATTTAGCGAGTCTGGTAATTACATTGAAGCGACTGCCGATCTAACCCTCGTAACCCTAAGATAGGGTAACCAAACAAATATTGGATCGTGGTTACAAATCCAGAGTTATTGGAATTTGCAGGTTTCATCACGATTTTTTCCCTGACCGCCGAGCTAGTGGTATAAATGCGTACATAGATTTGAAAAATCCATAGGTACGTGCTCGGGTTTGAACCCGCACCCGTCGGATAAGAGGCGCGTGTCCTTACTATTAAGTTACCAGTGCTCTACAGTAGGATAAGAGAAACTAAATGGATAGTAGGTTTCTGTAACCCGTCTCCGTCTTACAGCAAGCTTAATAAATAAAATGTATTTTTTTAGACGGGAATGCAGGCAACTTCAGTAGCAATTGTTCGTTTAACGGAGTAGTGAGGTACTCCCAATGGTCTTTCTTCTTAATAGGTAGACTTTTTTCAGTCCAAGATTTTATAGTCACAGAATCTTCGGCACTCCTGCGTGTGAGCCATGGAGATTCTAACCAGACCTTAAGTACCACGGCTCTGGGGTCTACATGACTTCCATCAAGAGAGGTCTGTCAGGATTGACCAGGTACACTGAATTTTCCCTCTGTACGCTGCATGAAAATTCCCTTCAGCATATGACCCTTAAGAGAATGCTCATATGAATAGCTGGAAGCCTTGAACCATTCCCCTCTCAGTATCAAAAAATGTGAACGGGATGCTGGCAGGAATAGCAGGTAGCGCTAAACCAATCCCTCTTAGCATTAAATACTCGTATAAAAAACACTAACAGGTTCCTGTTAGCGTTTCTTTTACGTCCAGAACTATGTCAACGCAGTCAAATTTTCATATAAGTAATGATACCAGGAAAGACCGAATCATTCCCTTTCAGGATATGTGAAGGACCCCCTAGTGGTAGGCTATCCGGATGCACTGCACCTTCTCAGCAGAACCTCCGCTGCCTCATATCCCTTAAGACACCACACAACGTGGGCGAAGGTGAATGATTCGTCAATGCGCCGTCATTAGCGCGGCCCAAACGCGGTAAATAGAGCCTTTGTGTCGCAGTCTGCGTCATGCATGTGGTCAAGCACCCGCGAGCCGCCCCTTAGAGACGGCATCATCGGCTGATGATTAGCGTCATGGGTCGCTGAACTGATTGACAAGCTTGAGAGCGGCAAGCTCTTCAGGGAGAAATATAAAAAAAAAATACAAAACACTGTAGCGATGGTAGTTCAATGGTAAGGACACGCGCCTCTTAACCGAGGAATGCGGGTTCAAACCTGGGCACGTACCTCTGGATTTTTCAAATCTATGTACGTATTTATACCACTAGCTCGACGTTGAGGGAAAACATCGTGATGAAACCTGCAAATTCAAACAACTTTGGATTTGTAACCATGATCCAAATATTGTCTGATTCCCCTTTCTTAGGGTTTCGAAGTTCAGATCGGCAGTCGCTTCATTGTAATTACCAGACTCGCTAAATCCTGGATCATGGTCTAAGCGGACCCCGTCTAAGCGCGGGACATAACGCTAGGAAGATGATGACTAAATACTAAAATATTTATTTTTCAGCATGCAGGTTTACATACATACATAACATCACGCTCGTAATCCCCGAAGGGGTATGCAGAGTCAAAAGGAATAGCAGGCATTGAAATTTCTAGCCACAAAGTTTTGGCCTGACCTGAGGTTTGAACCTCTCGGTCTTTAGGCTCCTTAGACCCATGTTACCACTAGATCAACGAGGCAGTCATTAATTACAAAGAGAGAAATATTCTCTACATAATAAAACAAGGTCGCTTTTTCTGTCTGTGCGCTTCGATCTTTTAAATACTCAACAATTTATTGCTCTATAATGGACACCTAAAGACCCTGTACGGGCACTGCAATTTGAGGGAGGATGATTCTAACTATTTGTTTATTTTTAATAGGAGCAATTTCTATATCCTTATCGTGTAAATAATCATAAAAAGAAATAGATTGTTATTTCAATATCAATATCAGACTACATCACATACATTGATCTGACTCCGAGGTAAGTAGCTTAAGCACTTGTGTTACGGATATTAGAATCAACAGTGGTATTACAAATATAGGTATACTTAAATATTCAATATTAGCACCCAGACACAGAACAAACACAAGTCACTACCGAATGAAGCACTGACCCAGTCAAAATAATAATATATGGCTCATAAAATATAATTAGCTTATAGTTAAGTAGTTATTTAACTGTTGAAACCCATCAAAGTTAAATGATAATTGTTATCGATACTTATCGTGAATTTGGCGATGAAAAGAGTAACTAAGTAATTAACACATTAGTATAAAAATATTCAATATGTTACCTCAAAATCTCATTGATTTACCTGTACATAAGTTTAAATTATATGTTAAAAAATTGTTTGATTATAAAGGGCTACTATAAGATAGAAGACTATTTAAATGATAAGAATATATGGTTAGACCCAGAATAGGCTGTTCGCCTGCACTGCTAAATTTACATTCACGTATAAATTGTAACTAATAGTTATTAAGACTTGGCATTTTAAAAGAGTACCTATCGAGTTTCTTGCCGGTTTCTTCTCGGTAGAATCTACATTTTGAACCGGTAGATATTGATCTTATTCTGACATTTATAAGTGCTTTTTTTAAGCCTACGTAAATAAAGACAATTTCATTTCATTTCAATTTCATTTCATTTCACTATCGAGTTTCTTGCCGGTTCTTTTCGGTAGAAGCTACTTTCCGATTCCGGTGGTAAATTTTCATTTGTATGTACTGACGATTTATAAGTCCTTATTTATTTTTATTTTTTTCTCAGTCATTACCTCCTCTTGTCATTACTGTGGACACATCTTTACATAATAATATGGCGTGGTAGCGATTTTGCTTCCTAATGGTTTAATTAGCTTTGTGTGGAAATTACACAGGAAATGTTGAGCAAAAGAGATGCTACTCTCCAAATTTCTGTACGGTATATTTAATTTAAGTTAGCGAATAAGTGGTCTAGCTGTTCAGTTAATGGGAGTAACTATTAAATGATTTTTGTTAGGGCTACTTTTTTGACAGTTGAGTGAAAAATTTTTAGGTATGTTATTTCAAAAGTGGACTCAAAACAGTGGAAGGTTTTTTGGAATTTTTTGTCAGAAAGAATCGCTCTTCTTTATCAATGGATAGTGTAATTACTTTTTAATATACTGACCCCAACATCATTCTGTAAATGTTCTCGGATAGGTTTGACTGCCGGTACATGAATCATTACTCTATGGCTCATGTGCTGACTATATAACGAAGAAACTATCAAAATGAATATTTTTTTAATTTAATTAAATTTATTTGCTTAGTTAATGGGAGTAACTAGTAAATGATTTTTGTTAGGGCTACTTTTTTGACAGTTGAGTGAAAAATTTTTAGGGATGTTATTTCAAAAGTGGACTCAAAACAGTGGAAGGTTTTTTGGAGTTTTTTGTCAGAAAGAATCGCTCTTCTTTATCAATGGATAGTGTAATTACTTTTTAATATACTGACCCCAACATCATTCTGTAAATGTTCTCGGATAGGTTTGACTGCCGGTACATGAATCATTACTCTATGGCTCATGTGCTGACTATATAACGAAGAAACTATCAAAATGAATATTTTTTTAAGGTTATGTATTTTTTTAATTTGATGTTCTTTTTATGTTATTAAGTAAATTTTACTGTGTATATTTGAAATGTTTATGACCATTTACGTGTTAAAATAAATCTATATTATTATTATTATTATATTATTTTTGTGACATCATTTTTGCACTGGAAAGGGCAGCTCAATGGATAAGGACTCGCTCCTAAACCCGAAGAATGTTGCTTTTGTGCGAACTACGCGCTCGCACTAAAAGTGGAAGTACTTCCGCCGAGCTAGGTGTTGCTTGCTCGGGGACCTCGGTCCGACTAATCGTCTCGGCGTATTGTATATATACTTAGTGGTGAGAATAACTTCGTCAACGCGATGCAGGATTGTATGGCGTTTCTCTATGTTCGTTCGACGTCATTTGTTTACGTATCACTGGAGCTATAATCTTGACTATCTTGTGGCGTGGTCGCCACACTTTAAATTTGATCATCAAATAATCTTTATTTTCATTCATCTAAGTACGAATTTGGATATCGTAAGAAAATCTTTGGCGATTGGTGACCATCGTCCAACGGTAACCTAATTTAGCTGCTTTTTATACTAGCCTCTGCCCGTGCCTTTATTTGTAGGTATAGACTTTAAAATGAGGGTTTTCAAAAATACAACAACCTCCAGATGGCATGAGTGACTCTCGTGGTCTTATCACTGTCACTATTGGATCCTTGTTAACAAGATGTCAGTTTGGTCTGACAACTAACCAATGAGGAGGGTGACAAGACCGCAAGTCACAGTAACGCCATCTTTTAGATGTTTAACCGACGAGCGTGTATGAAAAGACTTATGAATGTAGAAGAAGCGAAAGGTGTATGTCAGGATCGTAGCAAATGGAAGTACGTGATCTCTGTCTACCCCCATGGGGAAAAAGGCGTGACATTATGTATGTATGTATGTATTTAATTCAAAAAACCCTCATAAAGTGAAAGGTTATCATAGCGATATACAAAGACAATTAATAAAACACATGATCATCTATACTTATAATAAAACTGTAGAGAGGTCAATTCTGTAAATGAAATATATTTTCAAAATAACTATCAGGGGGTGATTAGTGATCGATACTGATGCCAAAAATGCAATCAGTAAAATTTTTGTCTGTCTGTCTGTCTGTATGTTCCTTATAGAAACAAAAACTACTCGACGGATTTTAACGAAACTTGGTACAATTATTCTTCATACTCCTGGGCAGGTTATAGTATACTTTTCATCACGCTACAATCAATAGGAGCAGAGTAGTGAAGGGAAATGTTGGGAAAACGGGAGAAGTTACTCCATTTTTAAGCTTCCGTCACGTGTGCAGCCTTAATGGTTAAAGTTACGTAGAAATCATGTATGCCGGAAATAGTCTATATAATATTAACCATAAACGCGGGTGACATCGCTGGCACAGCTAGTGATTAATAAAATAATTGATCTTAAGTTCGATCAATCTATTAAAGAGTGTCTTTCACCTATTTTTATACAGCTTTTTAACCTTAATTAATAACACACATGTTTACATATGAACTGAAATAAACTTCTTTATCTCTAAAACTGACATTTAGACAAGCTCGATAGCGCATCCGGTAGTGACCCTGCTCCATGCGCCAAGAGTTGTGGGTTCGATCCCCACCCAGGACAAATATTCGTATGATGAATACTTGTGTTTGTTCTATGTCTGGGTGTTAATATACAATATTTAAGTATATATTTGTAATACCACTGTTGTTTATGATATCCGTAAAATAAGTGCTTAAGCTACTTATCTCAGAGTCAGATCAATGTATGTGATGTCGGATATTAAAAAAAAAAACAAAAAATTTGTACCATGATTTCGAAGCCATAATATACTATAAGATCCATTTCTCCTTCTTCCACAGCTGAAGTCTCCCACGGAGGAGAGTGCCGGCAGCCAAGAGAGTGGTGAGGCGGCTCCCGCTAATGGCTCCATCTTCACCATGACCCTTAAGAACAACCACCTCATCGTGGAGACGGAGGAGAGGAATGTAAGTTGTTTACGGATGATTTTTTTTTTCTTTTTTTTAGGGTTCCATACCCAAAGGGTAAAAACCTTATTACTAAGACTCCGCTGTCCGTCTGTCTGTCATCAGGCTGTATCTCATGAACCGTGATAGCTAGACACTTGATTTTTTTCACAAATGATGTATTTCTGTTGCCGCTATAACAGCAAATACTAAAAACAGAATAAAATAAATATTTAAAGGGCTCCGATACAATAAACGTATTTTTTTGCCGTTTTTTACTCGATATTAATAACTGTAACAGGTAGACGCTTGAAATATTCACATATTCTATCACTTGAATATTTAATTGTATATTCACTTTAAAAATAAATAGTAAATATTCAAGGGGAGCCCCCCCTTGAATATTTATTTTCAATTCCCATTCAACAAACGTGATTATAGTACCGTTTTTTTGCTCGATATTAACAACGGCAACAGGGAGACACTTCAATATTCACAAAATATTTAGTTAGTTACTATGTAATATTGTAAAACCCTTCGTGCGCGAGTGCGACTCGCACTAAACTAAACTAAACTGGCCGGTTTTTACACATAGTTACATTAGGGAGGAATATGGCAATATCTGAAATTAACAAAAATCGTAGTCTCTAGAACGGCCACTAGGGAACACACATTCGTTCTTAACAGGATGACAAAGTAGTACGTGACGTCTTTTACGAGGCGCAATTGACTTAAAACTATTAGATGTCAATTTGCTTCGAGAAGGATTCTTGGCAAAGACCTAGACTAGTTGTGTCTATCTGCAAGAATATGCTACAACATAAGTTTAGCATTTTTGATTCTATTTTATAGTACAGGCTTTCTAAGAGAGCTTTTAAATTAAAAATCATAATTTTGGGCTTTTAAATAGAAGTATTTTCATTTTAAAGCTCTCATATAAAGTTCTTATGCAAAAAAACCCAGTTTCAGCAAGACCAATAATCTAACTAACTAGTTTCACGGCATTTCCCTACCGGGATAGGCAGAGAAACGAACGCCATAAGGCACGGTATTTATACATCTATCAATCAATTCTCAAAACGCAAAAATAATTAACTCGAAAAGCAATTAAAAATAACCTCCAATCGAACATCACTAAGTACTCCATTTAGCTCAAAAGGCACTTCCGCAAAACAAACGTATTGGAAAAGTGGGAGGGTCGGTGCCTAAACTTCGGCGTGAAAGCCTCTCGATGGCCCTCCCAAATATTTGCCTCATTGACGACTCGCCTCTAAACGTCCTTCAGATGATTGATACCTTTCCCTCTCACTGGCGTTTCTTTGAGTCCGAATCAAATTAGATCCAGTTAACTTTGATAGGTTTTTCATTGGAAACATTTAATTTGAGAGTTTGACAACAGATTTCTTGAGTTTTGTTGAAGTGTTCTTTTAAGATGAATCATTTTTTGGGGCTTGTTGTTAGTTAATTTATTTTTGGATTCAACTCAGAATTGTAGGTGATCGATCTGTTGCTGGAAGTTTACGTGTAATTAAACGCGAAAAGATGCCTATTTTTATATTAACTTTTACTTTTCTGAATAATTATTGAATCAATATTGACAAGGCTAAGATCTTAATATAAATGAGCAGAAAACCTAATTTTACACTTTCTATGAAAGGTGTGTTAGTAATTAATACAAAAACAATTATATTGGTAATGGAATTTGTTTTTTTTTATTACAAGCAGCGTAAAATATTATGACTACGCTTTAAAAAAAGGCTATGTCAAATTCATTGAAAATTTTAATTAGATATTAATTCTTTCGATATATTATCCATTCCAGGACATAACCAAGAACGGGCGCGAGACGAAGATGAAGTATTCCCCAGACAACGACGGCATCTTCGTTGTGGAAGTCCAGCAATCTGCTGCCTACAGGCCGAACAACAAGTCTCTTCAGAACTCGCCCCCTCACGACCCTCAAATCTCCACCAACCAGGCGCTCATCCACCGAGTTCCTGAGGAGTTGGAGAGGAAACCAATAGAAGAAGATAGCGAGAGAAGCAGCGGGAAGTACGAACATCCAAAAGCGTTAGCACTGTCCAACACCGGTCTTTCCATCTCAGATCTCAGTATGTCTTCCATCGGATCGCATAACGTCAGCTACTCTTACGGAAGTCAATTGGGCTACGAGCATGGTCCATTTGGTTACCCAATTTACGCAGGATATGACACCAAAGAAGACATAGGAGACGTTGGTATAGTTTACGACAACTCCCAAGAACCGCTTCTGAGTAAAACACCAACTGACCCGGATAAGCCGGTCGTGACTGCAGCAATCTTCAAACAAGATTCTATCATTGGAAACGACGCTTTACAAGGCCCAGGGTATTGCCTCGAAGGCTCCACAGACGGGCCTCTGTTATCTGATGTGCAAGCGCGAGAATACAGTCTTCAGCACTTACATGACAAGAAGCTGGAAAACGGTGTCGCTGTGCCAATATCAGAAAAGATTGACAGCCCCAAAAAGGTTTTGAACAGAGCTGACAGTCTACCTGTTCGGTTAGAACAAGAGAAGATTCCAGATCCTGTGGTTGATAAGAACAGTTGTATGGAGACCATCAAAGAGGATGACATCCCGAAGGATATGCCTAAAGGGAAACGGGGGTCACTTCCAATTATCAGGACTGATGTTTATGAATCGGTGAAGGATGCCATTCTGCCATCAGCTTCGCCGAAGTTTGAGAAGCTGATGAATGAGACTTCTCCAAGAGAGAATTTTGAACCGCCACCAATGATAACGATTACTGAGGAGAGCGAAGGGAAATCAGACTCGACTAGTTAATTTTTAGAGAACGATTTTATCGAGCATCAACGTGTAAATAGCTGTAAGGTGATAAGTGATTTGGACAGGGGTAATTTGTCGATGTAAAGATGGCGGTTCCAATGTGAGACAAATTTGATTGTACTTGTTTCAATATATTTTGTAAAGTGTTTAAATATAAGTTTGATAAGACAATGTTAATTGAAAATGTATCCGAATGGTTTACAGTAAAATTTGTATAACTAATAACATAACATAAAATAGTAAACTGCAGTGGAGAAAATTAAGTTTTCAAAATGTGACTGAACATTTTCTTTCGTATTTTGAGGGTTGTGGTTAATACAAAGAATCACATTGGAAACCAGGTGAGGTTACTACTAGATGTAATTTTGTAAAGTTTAATAGAGCTAAAGTAAGTACGTGTGAGCGCACGAGTTGGGATTCTACAGAAGGATACATCGAAACGGAATATACAAGGCGTTTGGAGGCGTTGTATAACAGTGTCCGACAGCTGTCACTTAGATTATCGTTAAAATTTTAGGATCAAGGGATGATTGTTAAAGGTCTTTTGGCGAGGAAGAATATTTAAGCATCTCTCTTTTGACCTTCGTAACCCTCAGAGTGGGAAAAATAAAATCTATCATAGGTGCAGGTTTGTTACAGCCATCGTTTCTGATATATGTCATTTAAAAATCCGGAAATACAGGCTCATTTTTTAATTAACACCTTTCGCATTGAGATGTTTGTTCTTGAGTTATTAAGCTACCACTGTTCTTTTGATGAGCTCTCTAATCATTGTTTTTTTTTAAACGTGACCGATTGAATTATACCTAAGGTTAGCGTATTCAAATAACTATGCCGCTATGTTATACTAGTAAGTATGTATCGCTGTCCGCTTTCTTTTTGGTCCTTCTGTACAAGCCACTCGTGCGCAGCTTCCGTTTCCGTTGTCCACTCCATTGCGTTGTTTATTACTGTTGCTGTTATCAATTAGTAGATCTATCGCTCGTTGGACATTCATGTCGCTCAGTAGGTGTCTCTAGTTAAGGTGTGTGGTTGGGGAAAATTTATCGAGACCCATAATTATATAGTAGGTACCTATATATTTTAACTAAAATTTATTTAATTATAAATATTTTTATTATTTTTAGTTCGATTAGATAAAATGTATGATTGTACACTTTCGTTGCATTATCACTAGAAATATTACTAAGCGGACTGAGTCCGATTGTGACCACTGTCGTAGCAACACGACCGAAACGTCAAGCTGTAAGTGCTCACGTACTACATAATTGGGATTTTGACACCATTTATATTTAATTTTGAAATATCAATTCTGAAAAAGAAAGTATCGTAGTGTGCTGTTAAGCCTTATTGATTTTCAATCATATTGAGTCTAAGATTTTTAATTTTACAAAAACTGCTTAATATTAAGTCAGTTGACTAAACAAACTAGTGACGTCACACGTTGACAAGCCCATACAAAATCGATGAAGTGATTTCGTTTTGACAGCTCTTAAAAAGTATCTCAATTGACTAGCCTTAGCGTTTAGTCCCATCAGTATTATTGCTAGTAGATAAATTTTATCATTAAAATTACAATATGCGAAATAACAAGGATGTCACCCCTCAACCATAGTACAACATTATCTTTGATTGTATATCTTCCTAGTAATCATCGTTATAGTAAATTGACTGTATGTATATGTATTATGTTGGGAAATCACTAAAAGAGTGAAAATTAAGGAAACTGATCGTCGGCGTCATTTTATAGTAATTGAAATAAACAAATTCTAAATTAAATTCTCTATACTGACTCACCAATTCCCTAGTTCCAAACTAAGCTTATGCTTGTACTATGGATACTAGGTGAACGGATAGACATACTTAAATACGTTTATAAACATCCATGACTCGAGTACAAATATCCACGTTCATCACACGAAACATTTGCCCCTAGTGGAATTCGAACCCGCGACCCTTGATTTCGTGGCCAGGGTCTCAGGGGCCAGTCAAGTAAGATTTTAATTGTGGTTTTAACTAGGTATTACTGTGTGTGTGAATGAGTGAATGAAAAAGTGAAATCATTGTTTATTTTAATTTGATGACATGTAAAAGAAGCTATTATAGTATTTTTTTTTCTTTGGAATCTTCGCACGCAGAAATACTTAGAATATTATATGTTTACGTATTGACATAGGAGAAACATTCACAGATGAATTCAATACCTCCATTAATAAACAATATATGATAAAGATTGGGTCTAGATTATATCTTCTCCAACTGTACATGATAATAGATTAGGGAGGAAACGTACAGTTTTCTAATTATCAATGAGTTAAAGAAATAAATATGTTTATTCGTTGTGATAATAATTGTAGCTTCGATCTAAGCCGAGATAGAAAAGACGGCAGAAGAACCGTTTTTTGTAGAATCTTAAAATCAAGCTAAATTTCATATTAAAATTTAGCTTAATTTTATAGGTGATCGTCCATCTTGTATTTTAGTTGAATCAACTTTTATTTCCTCTTATTAAAAAGAATACGTTTTATGTACATACTACCTGAGTACATTAAAAGTGTTCTTCTAGCCTGATTGAACAATTACATAATAACCTATGGGGATTGGCAACACCAGCGGTATCAATAGGTGTAAGGAATCCTTTTGACAAATTATCACCTCAAACACTTTGGGCCAGCATCACTATTTTTGTAGAACCAACAAAATCATTGAAATCAATCTACTAGTTTATGAAACATATAAATGTACGTGTGAACCTCACGTACACACGTACATTTAAAAGAATTATATATACATATGTGGGTGTTGAAAGAAATGGAACGTAAGGCGAATGAATGAGACGAATGAACAAAAGAGTGAGATACGACGAATGAGTGAAGGAGCGAGAGACGAGGAGTCTGCTAGAAACGACGAATGGATTAAGACGTAAGACGAACGACGCTCTAAATAATTATTTGTAAAAGTATTTTTACAATACAAGAAATTCACCGAGAAGTTCCGTTTTCTTTTAACCCCTATACCCTACACATATTTACAATTAATGAATACTTATACAATATCTAAGAAAAAATAATACAAGCCATCTTATTTATCTCGGATTAAAATGAATCTTGTATAAAATTAGAGACTAAATTTAATTTTAATTTTACAGTTGATTGTGTAACTAAATATCAGTGTAATAAGTTGCAAATGTATCAATCCATACAACTATGTATTTTCCTCAAACTGCAGTTGCAAAAAAAATCTGTTGTCTAAAAACAGGTATTTTTTTCAAACGACTTTGCAATTTTTCATAACCTGGTATATGTTCTTTGTCGGATATAAACAATATTAATAGTGACTATGTAAAAAATGACAACAAAAATCCATCTAACAGATTTGTACCTATAAATATAGATATAAGTTAATTAAAGCTCTTTGAAATGAAGGAGTTCTTGGAAAGGATTGAAAAGTATATCACATATGTCCACCTCTCGCTCACTCGGTATAGAGTTGGAACGAGAGGAGGAATTATGCAACTTTCAATCAATTTCTATGCTTACGTACAAGTGATGTTGTCGAAATGATATAACTAGGTTAAGTACAACATACAAACTCACTGGTTGACAATTATGTATACAAAAAAATAATTAACACGAAAAAAATTATGTGTAAAATTAAGATTAAAAAATTATATCAAACAATTTTTTACTATATTGCTATTCATTAAAATTAAATGCTAACCTACTTACGACATAAATCTTTTTAACCACATTCAGCTTAATAATAAAACTGGGCTGGGTTGGATGGAAAATCGTGAAACAATACAACTCACTTTTAGATCTAATATGGAATACTCATCCAATCCTATCTTGGTTTGGGACTTAAAAAGAATGTGCCAACTGTGTTCCTCGCCTAGCATGTCGTAAAAAGCGAATAATGGTATAACGGGCTTTGGGTATGAGATCAATCTCATATAGGATACAATAAACAACATAGGATTGGATGAGTATTTCATATTAGATCTAATGTAAATGTAATTTAAATAAATTTATCTATACAATACTCAATTTCTAACGTCTCTCTCAGTCCTCACCATTTTTGTAAACATAAATTGTCAACTAAGTTGTATCAGTCACACCAATTTTCGCTTATAGTGTAAGATAGGTAAATCATATATTAAAGTACATAGAAACGGAATTGATACTATATTATTTAGTGCTAGCATTATACCGTGGCTTTGCTCGGAGTAGAACCGTTGGATTGGAACCGGTAGATGTTTTTAATAGAGTGGGTATGGTTCCGTAGTCTAAAACAAACATAGAATAGAATATCATTTGAAATATATATAATAAAAAAGAAAAACGTCGCATTAAAAAATTTGCAGAGTCCACAAAAATATCAAATTTTCATATTAAATGCGATTTATGACGTAAAATCGGTATAAAAATCGTCGCTTTATATAATTTTAATATTAAAATAAATATATATTTGAAAAAATAAAAATAACATTTTGTTTCGACTACGGAAATCCATTCCATGGCTAGTATTTTTTGGGTTTGATTCTTATACATAATTTATAAATTATTAGATTTTAGTTTAAGATCGTTGCTAGATAGATGAGCCTTAATCACAGTACTATGAACAGTATTAGGTTAAAGGTTTCATTATTAATCATATTTCTTTTCGACCCAAATAAATAATATTATATGTACAACCAAGAAGTAAATATTTGATCACGCTAATTAAAAAAAAGAAATTAAATCCTATAGAACCTAGTATTTCTTGATTGTACAATGATAGAGGAAAAATAGTTTTGTCTATTGGTCGTGGATATAAAGATAGCTGAAGAGAGCAATTATTGTCTATGGATAAATAAAAAAAGGATTTACACACTTGTTGTATTTTTGGAGCAGATTATAATATTTCATTATGTATTAAATTATATTTTTGAATGATTTTTTTTTGTGTACTAAATTCGATTCTTGAACGATTTATTTTAAACTTTTTGAAGTATTTTAAAAAAAAATTGTCCTTTGTCAGTGTTACTTTAAGTGTAAAAAGAAATTGTCGGAGATATGTGGTTGGATTTTATAAAATTAATTGGCTAGCATTATTTGATGGATTATTTTAAAAATAATATTAATTAATGATTTAGGATTTTGAAAAAACCCTATTTGTTGTGCTTTAGATTTAGTGCCGTCCGTGTGTCAAACGAAATTGTGCGTGCCAAGCAACTTTGAGTCTTCTTGTTTTGTAATAAAGCTTTATTTAAATCATATAATCTATTGAACTAATCAGGTGGCAAGCAAATGTCAGTAAGTTGAAATTTAAAATAAAAAAAAAATTGCTTAAAGTTGAGCGTAGATAAAAAAAATATATCTAATATTATTATGAAAATACTTAATGAAATATGTCTTGCCATCCGATGAACGAAAATCTGAGTGACAGGAGTATAATTTTTTTAGGAGACCATAATTCCTTTTTAAGCTTATCTTTTTTAAAGATAGAAACAAAGTAATTAATACTAGTAATTTAACTCTCAATGTTGTGTTTAATTTGACTTTACATGACTTGAAAAGTGTTTTAATTTACTATGTGTTTAAAAATTATACTCCTGAAGCGTTGAACCATGAACGGATCGTAGCGAAAGTAAACAAACATACATAGTTACTATTACAATAATATAATGATTAAAGTAGGTAATTCATTGGTCGATTTTTATTTCGCATTGATAATTTCATATTTTATTGATACGGTTACTTTTATAAATAAATTCTAAGTAATTTGCAAAATCAGTGTGTGTTTAATTTTTTCAGACTTTTTTTGTATTATCACCCTCGTGGTCCTCGGAGGGGTAGACAGAGTCAAAGAGGCGGCAAGCCCCATTAACCACATTTAGCTAAAAATAAAACTGGGATGTGTTAGATGGAAAATGGTAAAAAAGGAGTAAAAGTTGGCTAGTTCGTCGCCTGCATACTACCCAAAACCAAAGCCACATTTTTCAGACTTTTTCCTAAAATAAAAAAAATATACTTCCTTAGAAGCTTCTAGTCTAGCCTAGCCTGTAACCTATTAGTCTTGGTTGGCTCCTGGTATAAGGGTCAAGAGTGCATAGTGAGTAT
The DNA here is from genome assembly GCA_951394215.1 of Glyphodes perspectalis. Taxonomy (NCBI): domain Eukaryota; kingdom Metazoa; phylum Arthropoda; class Insecta; order Lepidoptera; family Crambidae; genus Glyphodes; species Glyphodes perspectalis. The sequence goes on along the minus strand of OX596209.1, from coordinate 1,155,899 downwards.
ATTGTTCCACGTATACTATTGATACATCAGGAAATATTGGATACCTATTATATGCCGCAAATCTGTAAATAAAGTTTTAAAAGGCTGTGTGAATACAGTATATATTATTATGCTCATATCTTTACATTTGTTGAATAAAACTCTTTAGAAACTTCTATCGTAATGGTTAAATGAAATTTCAATTTAATATAGAGATATGACAGCATTGAAAAAAAAATTACCTATCGGATTCCCAGGCTTTACTTAAAAAACAAATGATTACAAGACGAAAGTTTCAGATTATTAAAAATGAAAATATCGGTAAACTATTTTGCTGTCTATAAAGCGTCGATTTCCTTCTCTGTAGACAAGATTTGATTTAATATGTTGTAATAAAAAATAAATTGCAGAGGGCGTATAAGTACACTATTAAACCTTCCCAATAATATTAGCTAAAGGAAAATGCTCACAGAGGGCACCACCGTTTAACAACGCCATCTAGCTGGTGGTAGTAGGAATCATATCAACGTTGTAAAGCTACAAGGAAAGCCATTTTCCCAATGTTGGAAAATTTAGGAAAATTAGGACAGATGGCGGGGAATAGTAATAATAATTAGGGGAAGATGCTAATTTTTCTAATTAAATGCAAAAGGCGAGTGTTAATTGTTCATTAAGGTTCAAATAGGTAAACTACATATTGTTTTAGCGTTTAAGGGTAGTTACTATCATATTTTCATTTTAATTATAATTGTGTTTTTATATTTTTATTAATAACTAGCTGTGCCAGTGGTGTCACCCGCGTTTATGGTTAATATTAGAAAGACTATTTCCGTCATACATGATTTCTATGTAACTTTAACCATTAAGGCTGCACACGCGACGGAAGCTTAAAAAATGGAGTAACTTCTCCCGTTTTCCCAACATTTCCCTTCACTACTCTGCTCCTATTGATTGTAGCGTGATGAAAAGTATACTGCCCAGGAGTATGAAGAATAATTGTACCAAGTTTCGTTAAAATCCGCCGAGTAGTTTTTGTTTCTATAAGGAACATACAGACAGACAGACAGACAGACAAAAATGTTACCGATTGCATTTTTGGCATCAGTATCGATCACTAATCACCCCCTGATAGTTATTTTGAAAATATATTTCATGTACAGAATTGACCTCTCTACAGATTTATTATAAGTATAGATATAGTACTTGTAAGTGTGTAACGTAATGACTAATAGTTTATAATTAAAAAAATAATTATTTATTTATATTTTAATTAGTAGGTAGTGTGATCCGGTTCTGTCTGCCTACCCCGCTAGGGAAGTGGCGTGAAGTTTAGTTAGTTAGTTCTAGTGTGATTGATTTCCTATTTTATATAACTAGTTATATAAAATAGGAAATCAATCACACATGCCTTCGTACTATCGTATATTATAAAATGTTACATGTACATTTAAAAAATGCGGTTTGGTTCAGTAGTTAATTTGTGGTAAAATAAATTAACATATTTATTTCCTGTTAATATAATTTATATAAGAATAATGAAAACATTTGTAGCTGCTCCTCTTAGTAATGTTTCAAGTAGAATAGAAGTCTAGAATATGGTTTAGTATTAAATTTTCATCGTTGATTACTCGAATAGTAATTGAATTCCAATAACATAAATACGTATAATATAGGTTAATACTTAAAGGTTATAAATTGTTAGGGTACAATAATGCCTTTTTTTATTATTACTTATAATATTATAAAATTACACTTGTACGTTATCGCATTAATAAAACTTTAAACATAACATCACGCCCATGATGCCTGAAAGGGTAGACAGAGTCAAAGGGGCAGCATACCCCTTCAACCACGTTCAGCCGAAAATAAAGTTGGGCTGGGTTAGATGGAAAATTGTAAAAAAGCAGTGACAAGCGGCTAACCTGTCGCCTACACAATCACACACCCAAAACCCGATATACCATTAGTCGCCTTTTACGGCATGCTAGGCAAGAACCACAGTTGGCATATTCTTTTAAGTCCCAGACCAACATGGGACAGTAGGTTGGGTTGGATGAAAAGCTGTAAAAAAGGAGTGACAAGTGGCTAGCTCGTCGCCTACTCAATCACATACCCAAATGCCCGTAAACCATTAGTCGCCTTTTACGACATGCTAGACAAGAACCACAGTTGGCACATTCTTTTTTTTTTGTCCCAGATCAACATGGGCCAAGTCCCAGACCAACATTGGACAAACTTTATTTTTATTTTATTATAATAAAACTTATTAACGAGGGAATTAGTCAATAATATTTATGATTTAGCGATTTCAAATGTTATAATTGTAGATCCTAATTACTAGATCAAGTAAACCTAAACCCAGCCAGATTTTTTATATTAAGTCTGTAAATTATAGGCACCAGAAATGTATGCCTTTAAATTATCTTATCTACAATAACATGTTTAGGAAGAAGAAATCTATAAAAATGATGTAGATTACTTCAAAATACTTCAAATAAACACGGACTGTAAGTAGCCGTACACAATAAAATTTCAGATAGTAAATCTTAATTATTTATTCCGACATGAATACTGCTTAATATGCCCAAACTCATTTCATCGGGAAAATAGGTCATCGCGCACAATATTGCAACAGAGGGCGGAAACCGCCCCAAGAGAGACAGAGAAAGAATGAGAGGAAAAAATTAAAACCGACAAAAAGACGGCATTACGCGTCACAAACATCAGAACTACCCTCATCCCGCTATTGATTCACTGCGGATAATTGAGTACACGCGTGTCACCCCCCGACTCGCCCCCCTCCTCCACATACGCACCTCATTTGATTACAACGAAAAAGCAACGAAAAATCGGGTAGACACGGTGCAGTAATCGCCCGGTTGCCATGACAACCAATATTAACCCCCGCTAACACATAAATAGGTTCGAACGAGCTCACACACGCATTCGGGGGGGTGCCCCCACCTCATTTTTGTACAGTGTTAAAAAGCCCAGTTTAAACAGGGCCCCATGCAGATTAGCTAAAACTACGCATTTTTCACCCCCGTGCCGGAGGGATGTTTTTTCTCGTGCCACCCCCTCTAACTACCGAAATGCGGGGTGGGTGGAGGGTAGAAAGTTTGCGTTTTAAATATGTCCGAAGGCACGCATTAAAATGTTCGCGAAATACGAATCATTAGCGAATGTGCGTGCCTTAAACCCTTCGCGGAGTCTGCGGGCCCGTACCGTGCCGTTTGCTTTTGACTCCGTTTTACCCTGATGTCATAATACTTATCATACAACCTTATGGAGGTAAAAACTTAACCAGTAACCCGTATTGCAGTATAAACGTCTTATGTATAACAAATTAATATAAAGAAGTCACTCTCTTATCGTATAGCGAAATTACTAAAGTTTAATTGTGCCGATGTTGTTTTAGCCTCTATGTGGACTGTCTGAGGCTTACATTAATAAAATTTAATAATAAAATTGCAGTAATGCTTCATTAGTCTTCTATAATATAAAATGAATCGCAGAATGTGTTAAGCGCAAATCTCGAGAACAGCTGAACCGATTTCGCTAATTCTTCTTTAGTTGTTTTTGTCATTATCAGGTGAAGGTTCTTATGAAAGAAAAAAATAAAAAAGTTGCACGTAAAAAAAAAGGTATTAAAAATTCGAGAACGGGGCATTACGAAGTGCGCCGGTCAGCTAGTTTGTAGTAATAGAGCAATCCAAAAATATGATCATTAAAACAAGAGATTTAAAAGTGATATGTCTTTAAAACTTCCTAACTTTAAACATATCATATACCGAAACTTTCGTAGAAGTTGCTAAATATTTCGAACTAACTTTAATTGTTAAATGAATGATCACTTAAGTACGATATGAGACAGACACCAGACACTATAGCCTTGTTCAGCGTCTGCTAGTCCATATTTTTTGCGTCATATAACTTTCCATGTACCAAAAATAAAAATATTTACTTCGCTATGCTATTTACAAGGCTTTTGTGATATGGGTCAAAAATACAAAGTGTTTGCATGTTTTTTTTTTAACTTTTTATTTGCACAAATAGCACAGTACAACACTACACAGGCTATTTAAATATCAGCTATTTACAATCATCACTCAATAGGATTGATATCACCTTCAATCATTTGATATAATTTTAATAGGCTGTCAAAAATGCTTCGATAGATTTTTCATAAAAATAAAAAAGTTGAACGTGGCATACTCAACCAACTAACCGCTAAATGCTTTCAGAGCAATTAAAAATCAAAACGCGCAAATATTGAAAGTGATAGCGTGAGTTTGTATTTCAAAGCGTCGCGCATACATAGACAACGTTATTGAAATACCTTTGGGACATTCATTGAAATTCCATAGTAATAACCCAACCAAATACAAAATGAATCTGCTGAAATGAGAAGTATAGTTTTCACAGCATCCATAATACAATAAAATAAAACAGAAATCGTGTTTTATGAATGCAATTCTCCAAATACTACTCGTGTTGGCAAAAACTTGTTTAACAAAAAAAAAAATATTTAAATAGGACGGCCCACTTGTACTTTTACATAACTTTTAATAAACAAGTCTAAACTATAATTTGGTTTCGTTTAAAATTTTCGATTTAGCAGAAAATAATAATAATTTCCGTACACGTTATTGAACAGTTTTAAAATTTCTGTACTTTTTATGGCTAAGCAAGTTCCATATGCGGTGCTTGCTTCAAAATTTATTCTGTGTATATATATGTACTGTAAAAAATTATATTAAAAAAATATACCTATTGAAAAGACCTAAGCATAAAATTTTATCCTAATTCCTCATAATACACGCTCCTCTTCTATAGTCTCGTTCTTTCCAGCTTTTCATAAATATTGTGTTCAATTTTCAATAGTCATATAAATATTTATTTCACTAAAAAAGAAAAGTTATCTATTTGAGAATTTACTTTTTTTACTTACAAAACTAAAGATATTTTAATCGCAGGAAAAACCATAGATTTAGCGTAGTCAAAAAATTCTAAATCTATGGGAAAAACTACGAAAATCATGAAAAAAAAAATATTTCACTCTGCTAAAAGAAAAATAACGAGTATGGTGATATCTTTTTAGCTGGTGAACTGAAAACCCAGCCTACATAGTGGTTAATTAGCTTACTGAAACTAATATCACAGTTTTCTAGGCCTCGAAGTATAATATAAACATTACAGAATCATTTCCTAAACCACCTGAGGCCACCACCTAAACGTGCCATCCAAACGAAGCCTCCACACAAATTCGCCATAAAGTACTTATCATCCATTTTCCATAACCCATTCTAACACTACAAAACATTTAAAACACACATTTGCACTCCCAGGACGAAGGGGTGGAAAAAAGGCCAGGGGCTGCGATATTATTTCTCAATTTATTAGTTGGGTTCGGCTAATTCCTACAGGAGCCTCTATGCACGTTTTATTTTCAAAACGATTTTAGATAGGGGTCTGATCCTGATAACGACGGATCAAGTTACGAGAGTTAGCGGAATTCAAACCTGTGCCATAGTAGGCCATATATTGCCTTCAATCCTGGATTGAGGGCACTTTATGAAATGTTAGCGTTGGAAATTCTCAAAAGTATGTGCGCTAACTAGTACAATATATCATTTTAAAGGGTATCAATGATTTTCGGCGGGTTTGCTTACGATAATAACGATTTTTATACTATGAGACTGGTACTTTTTTTTTTTTTTTTTTTGGGTGAAATCTATTCTATAAACGAGTAAATTTTTTGCAATTTTTTTTTTCAAAATTCAGATTATAGTTTGGATGTGAAAGAATATCAACCAAACTTACTTTACTGCAGTTGCTTCAGCTGACTGGACAATCGTTGATCTGTCAATTTATCATCAATCTCTTAGCGTTATGTTTCGTGCTTATGTGGGGTCCGAATCCAGCCGATCTGACCTCCGTTACTTATAAGGAGCTAGATATTTTGGATCAGGGTTACACATCCACAGTTGTTTGAATGTTCAGGTTTCATCACGATATTTTCCCCCATGGCCAAGCATGTGGTATAAATGATATAAACATAGATTTGAAAAATTCAGAGGTACGAGGAACACGCGGCACATATAAATGTTTTGATGTTTGTGTCTTGTATAACTCTTGTTTATTGCCTACATTGCTTTCTAGTTTATTTAGTTTTTTTTTTTGTGGATATAATCAGTAATATTATCGCTTCTGTTAGTTACCATGGCGATACGAGATTCTTGCCGGATTCTTCTCGGTAGATACAACATTCCGAACCGGTGGTAGAATCATATAGCTGTGGCTTTACCTGTATTTGACGTTTTATAAATGTTTCCTTGAAACCCATATAAATAAAGAATATTTTGACTTTTGACTTTGACTTTGATATTTTTTACCTCAACATCCAATGAATAGTACGATGGTTTTGCGTTGGTGGATCGAACCTAAAGTCATCCCTTCTTGCTTTTGATTATGTAGTTTAGTTCAGAAAAAGTTGCAGGCATAAGCAAGTAATTGTAACTCGCAAGTAAATCGCTTCCGCCTGTGGCTTGTACCAGGCGCGAGCGGGCGGGATGTGTAGAGACGATCGATGTCACCCCGAGGCATCGTTCGGAACGCCAATAATGTTTTTTGTACCGGATTCCTTTATATACGAGTGCCTGTAAGTGAATTATAAGTTTCCCGAAATGAGGAATTACTGAAAGGTTTGGAGATGGAAATGTGTTTCGGCAGTTTTATTGTTTTTCTGTTTAGAGCCGTGTAGTCTTAGTGAGAAGGCTCAGATGCAAGGAGTGTTAATACAAATCTGAGGAAGTATTATCAAACGTACGGATAATAACATTTCGTTGTTTCGTACTTACCCAGGTAGTTATGAATGCCTAATAATAATCCAATTTCTTCGTAATACAATCGTTATATGGTAGTTTATTTAATAAAATTATGAAGACTCGACAATATATAAATTCTGATTTAGGAGGGAGCCTACATGTTTTGTCAATGATTATTTTGGGTTAGATAAAAAGGTTTTTGGGTTCGTGAATTTTTTTCCTGATAAATATACGTAAAATAAATTCGGCGATACGAATAATAATTTCGATTTGATTTTTTTGTGAGGTATTATAAAATACAACAACTACTAACTAACTAAACTTCACGCCACTTCCCTTGCGGGGTAGGCAGAGAGAACCGAACGCCATATGGCACGATCCTTACACACCTCACTCGCCTCTTCAAATACATTCATAATCCTTTTCATACAAGCTCTACGGTTTTTATGACTCTTAACATCACCTTCTGTTAATACAAGACAAATCTGGTCGTGGTAGGTGAGCCTGGGCCTTCCGCGGCTCCATTATATATCTGTTTAGTCAATCTTTCGTCATCCATTCTTTCCACATGTCCGAACCACCGGAGCATGCCTCTTACCTTAACAACAATATTATTAGTAATAAATTATTTGTTTGTGTTGTAGCTATTATACAACACGAACAAAATTATTAGTATCTCGAATTAATACATTCTTTATACAATGACACAACCGTCGATAAGGGTAGATAAAGTGACCAGCCATAAATCCAAATGTGAAATACATTTATACATTCGCATACAAAATGTTTTCGCGATATTTGCTTAGGCAACAGTCAGCCATTGGTTCGCTAACCAACAACCCGTTTAGAAGAAAACAAAAAAAAACTCACACATAGACAATTTCCCACATTAACATACGTACCGATATAGATATAGGAATCGAATTAGCGACCTCGGGCACTTCGCGTATTTGTACAGGCGACCGCTGACCCACGGGGGGCCACCCCGGGGGTGGGTCCATCGAAAAAACCCTTTAGAGTGAAAAGTTAGAAAACCGCCGCTTAGGTCTGCTATTGTATTTCGTACTCTATTTAGCTGAAAGTGCTTGTTTAGACGGTTTTTGGTTTAATCGAATTTCAGTTAGATATTCTATGTTGGGACTGACCACAATCGGATCGGTGCTAGGTCTGAGGTCAATCGGTCTAAGTTCTAGGTCAATTTTAGGTACTCAGCAAGCCCGTTGGATATATATTTCGATTGGCCCGTTGGTCGAGTGGTCAGAGACCCAGAAACCAAGGGTCGCGTGTTTGAATCCCGCTAGAGGCAAATATTTCGTGTGATTAACATGAATATTTGTACTCGAGTCATGGATGTTTATAAAATTATTTAATGTATGTCTATCCGTCCACCGCACAAGCACACAGCACAAGCTTAAAAGCTTAGTTTGGGACTAAAGAATTTGTGTGTCAATCTGAAGAATTTATTATTATTATTTTAAAATGTATAGTTGTATAACAGTTAATTTTAGGACGATAAGAGTACAAAACTTAACATAAGTACAACGCATGTAATCTCCGAAGGGGTAGGCAGAATCAAAGGGAAAGTATGTATGTACGTACAAAAATTACACATATTTAATAGACAAACATTTAATGTACATACAAACTAATTGGGAAATTCGTGGTTTAGGAAATATATCCTACCTTAAATAAAATATTGTTTACTTTTTATCGTTTCTTACTGGCTGATTTAATTAAGACAAATAACTGACCAATAATAATCGATTATGTCAACTTCACAATTTTCCATCTAACCCGGCCCGGTTTTGTTTTTGGTTGAATGTGGTTAAAGGGGCCTGCTGTTCCTTTGACTCTGCCTACCCCTTCAGTGATTATGGGCGTGATGTTATGTTATGTTTTGTGTTATAATCAATGTAGGTACATTTTACTGATTTATGGGATAATTTTGTACTTAATATAAAATGATGTTATATATTATCCGATAAAAGTTGCCTGTAGTAAGTCGTCATACATAAGACCTCTGTATTTTGTCGAATAGTAAATATGTATAATGAAATAAGTACTTCTAATATTGAATAGTGTTTGTTTTCCCGTATTAAGTAGACAGTATACAATTCCCTAATGAATATTGTGTTGTACCTAAGGCATTAAATATGAAATACTATTCCCTTTTTATATTAAACTATATTAAAAATTATTATTTTTTGTTAAGCGCGGCGTTCTAATCGAAGATCGCACTGTTCACTGCAAAATGAGCTGTTTTTTTTTTAGTTACAAGGTAATGAACTGAATATCATCATCTTCCTAGCGTTATGTCCCGTGCTTAAACGGAGTCCGCTTAGACCATGATCCAGGATTTAACGAGTCTGGTAATTACTTTGAAGCGACTGCCTATCTGACCTTTGTAACCCTAAGATAAGGGAACCAGACAATTTTTGGATCATGGTTACAAATCTTAAGTTGTTTGAATTAGCAGGTTTCATCACGATGTTTTCCCTCACCGTCGAGCTATTGGTATACATACGTACATAGATTTGGAACTCCTCGGTTAAGAGGCGCATGTCCTTACCATTGAGCTACCACTGCTCTCATACATGGACTAAGTTTATAAGTAATTACGTAATTAAAGGTGTTGCCGACGCTGGCTTCAGTAGTTTTATATTAATACTTTTTCACCTTTTATTATTTTTGTATTCAAGTTTAGAATTTCAATTTTATTTTGATATGAAGCACCTATTGTTTTTCTAGTAGTCTCTTTGTAAATATATTCCTGTTTACACCTTGGCAGTTTCTATAATTTAAAAACAAGTTTAGAATTCCAAATTTATATTGATAAAAAGCACCTATTGTTTTTCTAGTAGTTACTTTGTAAATATACGTCTGTTCACTGTACTTGGCAGTTTCTATCATTTATAAAAAGGAGAACGAGAAATAAAACAAAGCTCTCAATAAATTATCAATTACACGTCAACTGAACAAATTTATTTATATTACAAGTTCCGCATCACCGTGCCCCTATACTCAAGTTACCAGTTCCGAAGGCAATAGCGAAGTTTTCTTCCAAAAGAATAACTTGTTCGCTAACGAGGCAACTCCATATGCATCAGAATTCCCAGAACGAATCGATTATTATAATCATTTCGGGAATATATTGAAATCTGACATCTCTTTTGCGGTCCTTATATTTTGGTATTTTAAGAAATATATTTCATTTATTAAGCTTGCTGTAAGACGGAGACGGGTTACAGAAACCTACTATCCATTTAGTTTATCTTATCCTACTGTAGAGCACTGGTAGCGCAATGGTAAAGACACGCGCCTCTTAACCGAGGAGTGCGGGTTCAAACGCGGGCATGTAGCTCTGGATTTTTCAAATCTAAATACCTACCTATATTTGCAGGTTACGAAGGTCAGATCTACCTGCAAATTCAAACAACTTTGGATTTGTAACTATGATCCAAAAATTGTCTGGTTCCCCTATCTTAGGGTTACGAAGGTCAGATCGGCAGTCGCTTCAATGTAATTACCAGACTCGCTAAATCCTGGGTCATGGTCTAAGCGGACCCCGTCTAAACACGTGACATAACGCTAGGAAGATGTGATATTTTTGTATACTGAGAGCATAGTAGAAATTAGGGCGATAATACGATCGCAAAATCCAGCAACCTTTGCTGTAATCTAAACTCAGATAGGTGACCGCGAAAGTCATGGTCATCTTTGTGCTTTGACGGAAATAGTAGATATACTATTTCTAAATCCTTTTGAAAGTCATGTAAGTTATTGTGTTGTTAATTAAGTTAAGTTAAAGTTGTTAAAATAAGCTAGTTAAAGAGGGTTGACCGTTTACAATTAGTTTCTACATTACATTTCAATTGTTATCATTGTAATCATTGAATAGTAAGTTAAGCGCATGCCGTAACATCACGCCATGCTATAATACCTTTCAAAATCTATGGAAGCATGATACTTAGAGTTCATAAAAAGTTTATCAAGTGTCTAGTGCCCTATTACTATTTGACTGGCCCGATGGTCAAGTGGTTAGACACCCTGGCCATGAAACCAAGGGTCGCTGGTTTGAATCCCGCCAGGGGCGAATGTTTCATGTGATGAACACGGACATTTGCACTCGAGCCATGGATGTTTATAAACGTATTTAAGTATGTCTATCCGTTCACCTAGTATCCTTGGATACCTATACTTACTTAGGGAATTGGTGTCTCAGTCTGGAGAAATAGAACAATTTTTTCATTTATTATCATATTACATAACATATTATTACGGCCTTAATCCCCGAAGGGGTAGGCAGAATCTAAGGAACAGTAAGTTCATTAAATATTTTTTTGCCAAAAATAACATTGAGCTGGGTTAGGTGGAAAATTGTGGAAAAGTGGTTACCTTGTCGCCTACACTATCGCAAACTTAATACACCATTTATCACCTTTTACAAAATGGTAGGCAAGTACCACATTTTTTAGTGTAGATATTGATCTTATTCTGACGATTTATAAGTGCTTTTTTTAAGCCTACGTAAATAAAGACAATTTCATTTCAATTTCATTTCATTTCATTTCATTTCATTTCATTTATGTTCCAAACCCATATGGGACACTGCCAAACTACTGCCTTAATAATGGTGTCAATTCCCCTATACTCCATTACGATACAAAACCCTTTGTTTGTGTGTTAAGATTTATTTCACACACATAAGACTATCTCAAAATACCATCGCCGATACATGAAAATGTTCGGCCGGCTGGCCCTATCGTCCTACACTGGAGGTCATTGGCCTAGGTACCCGAAATTCGAAAGCACTAAAAAACTTTTTCAAAATGGCCGCTCCGAGACCAGTTGCCATGTAACATTACTCTATGCCAGGGCTCGTGAACATTCGCCGTGTTTATTTGGACGCAACTTTCGGCTCAATTAAATTTTAACGTTTCGTAATCTTGTTTGGTGATGTAAAGTTTGTTATTAATTGTGTTATTACCTATCAATATAAAAGGATTGCACTATTTCGAAGCATACATATTTAAAAGACTTCCATACTGTTTCATAGCTCAGGAAATAGATAAAAAAGAAAGTATTTATACTTTGGTTACGAAACTCTCATTGTCTAATAAATAATTATTTGATATTATTTGTATAACATTTTTCAATAATTAGTCAAATTAACTTACCGATTAAAGATTATTTATCCAATATTATCAGATATTTGTGAATGACAGGCGGTATTTAACTCAAGAAACGAGCTAATTTAAAATCATCTCTCTTGTAATTTATTCGATATTAATATTTTATTTGGCTGTTTAAAAATCGGCCATTAATTTAGACCGAATAAATATTAAATATCGCAGTTTTCACCACCCTTAAAACATTCGATAAAGGTATATCATAAATCCAGAGAACTCTTTTTCCATATCACGCTCATCCCCTGTTCTTAGTAGGCTTTGCTGGAACAGAATGTTAAGCTAGGCAGAAGAAAAATACGCTTAATTTTCCACATTGGCCAACGATAGCGACCCCTGCTCTCTACTCCTTAGGCAACACAGGCGCCCGCGCACCTGCACAGCGACCGGTTACATTTGAAACTCATTACGTAGCGACGAGCTTGTCCCAATGAGGCTACGGATAGCCAGATATGTGTGTGTGTGTGTGACGGATCCCACACACACACGCACGCGATGCTATACCTACTAACTAATAATCGATTGGTGGTCTTTTGTCAGTCACCATGCCGACTTAGGCTCTGTTTTAGCCTTCCATCAGATGAGAAAGAGATCATCGTCTGATGCTGAAAAAATTACACATTAACAAAAGCAGCAGCCAACCTTGCTGGCCATTAGCCACTGACCACTTTTAGTCATCATCATCATCATAACATCACGCCCGTAATCCCCGAAGGGGTAGGCAGAGTCCTTTGATTGACATTCAGCCAAAAATATAACCCAGCCCGGGCTAGATGGAAAATTGTGAAAAAGTTGTGACAAGTGGCTAGCTTGTCGCCTACACAATCACATACCCAAAACCCGATATACCATTAGTCGCCCTTTACGACATGCTAGGCAAGAAACACAGTTGGCACATTCTTTTACAATACAATTAAACATACAATTTTCCATCTGACCTAGCCCATTTTTATTTTTTTCTGAATCTGGTTAAAGTGGCTCTGTGCCCCTTTGACTTTGCTTACCTCTTCGGGGATTATGGGGTGTTGTTATTTATGTATGTATAAAACAAAATAAGAGGGTTGCACGTACAATAAGAAAAAAACATGTAACACAAATGCAAACTGCTGGACTGGTTTGCTCTGGTCCGGTTAATTTTTACTTTTAATTTATTGAACACTAGCTATGCCCACGGTTTTACTCATGTTTATCGTGAATGTTACGAGTATATAGCCTGCCACGATAAATGAGCTATCTAACACGGAAATAATTTTTCAAATCGGACTAGTAGTTTTTGAGATTAGCGCGTTCAAGCAAACAACAAATCTACAGCTTTATAATATTAGTAAAGTAAAGTAAGTATAGTATAAATATATTCCATGACGCTTACAAACTCTGAAGAGTTTGACAGAAACCAACCAACCAACAGCAAAAATACACTTCATTAACCGCATTCAGCCACAAATTAAAATGGAGTTAAGTTAGATGGAAAATTGTGAATAAGTAGTGACAATTGGCTAGGTCGTCGCATGCATATTCACAAATCTATTACCAAAGAGGCATTAGTTGCCTATTACGGCATGCTAGGCAAGGAACACAGCACATTATTTTTGAGTCGTAGACTAACGTTTTATTTATGTAACTATTAATATGCTACGAGACATTAGCAGAAATAAATTAACAGAGGTTTGGTTGCCATAAAAAATGTCTAATGAAGTTGTTTTGACGTTAGTCCATTATAGCTTTCAAACTATTCACTTTGTTGATATTCTAAAACTGATTTTCAACATTCTAAAACTCGTAATGAAGTGACAAAATTATTATAACTCGTTTAATTTTATTTTAACTGCCTAACGTTGTTAAAACGACAAGTACGAAGAGACACGCGTGTGAGGTTCTGTAGAGATGTGATTGGCCAAATAATATTTCATTATGTTGAATTGAACTTGTGTAGGGAGCACATCAGCAAAGCTTGCGAGTCTCGAAATCGACTATGTATTTGGTGCATTAAGAATTTAAAAGCGAAGTATTGAAACTGTAAATTAATTTTAAAAATATTTACTTTTATGTCGAATAATGTAAAGAAAATTGGACCCTTAATTATACAAAAAATATTGGAGTCTAATTTACTTACTTCACGCCATACCCTGGCGGGGTAGGCGGGAACCGAGCGCCATATGACATGATCATTAGTCTTACTCTATTGAGGTTTCATACCTTTATGTCAATACAGTCCCTTGTTATTGAGGTACCCGTGACCTTTAGGTACCCAATAGTCTTATACACGACCGTTTTCTTTACCGGGCACAGAACCCCAAGCCCGTCAGAACGGCGAGACATCTAGACCGCGTTACGATAATGTGAAGTGAACACGCGTTTGCACTCTCGCTCAGATCTCTCTAGTTGTTGCTAGCGTGTCACGCGAGCCGACGTGACAAACATGGATGCCAACTCTTTTTTTAATTTGCCAGTTATGAGGTTTAATTATGTTTTTTAATTTTAATTGTCGCTTTTTTTTCGCCTCTAAGTCTCTTCTGCGTTAGTATTTATACTTCTCCATAGTATTTACTTAAGAGTTATACTATTAGCTGCGAACAAAAAAAAAAAAATTAACATAAGGATCACAGTTGGCACATTATTTTTGAGTCCCAGTACAACATGGGACACAATCCATAAAACTATATTAAAAATCTGTATAGCCGTTTCTGTACATAAAATTTTATACTACGCGATATTAGCAAAAAAAAGTACGCAGAGTTCTTATTGTAAAATTTAAAAATAAATTATAACGGGGTAATTGTACCCTATTAAGATATTGAATACAAAAAAAAACATTAAAGTTTAGTTGAGTATCAAAATGACATCTGAATGCGCAGGATTACAAAAACCGTACGAAGGATATTCGCAATGACAGTTTGTAAAAAGCATAAAAATACGCTGATGAAGTAATTTGTACGACTTTTTGTAGGGTAGTTTAAGAAAACGCATGATTGATCAATTAATACGTTTTATTTATTTTTAACGGACTTTTTATATTTAGTGTATAAAATTGTTGTCGTTTTACGTTTAAGATATTATGAAGTGATCTAAACATCCAATTATTTGAATACAACATCTTTAGATCAAGCGATTTGTCGCGTGGACAAATTGTTTCAACTAATGTATGGAATATAAATAAATAAATAAATCTTTCAGACTGACACACCAATTCCCTAGTTCCAAACTAAGCTGATGCTTGTACTATGGATACTAGGCGAACGGATAGACATACTTAAATACGTTTATAAACATCCATGCCACGAGTACAAATGTCCATGTTCATCCCCTAGCGGGATTTGAACCCGCGACCCTTAGTTTCGTGGCCAGTGTCTCTGACCACTCGACCAACGGGGCAGTTATCTAGTTGTCCGATGTTGGTTTGGGACTTAAAAGAATGTGCCAACTGTGTTTCTTGTCTAGCATGTTGTAAAAGTCGACTAAAGGTATATTACTATGGGGTTTTGGGTATGTGATTGTGTAGGCGACGAGCTAATCACTTGTCACTACCTTTTCACAATTTTCTATCTAACCCAGCCCAGTTTTGTTTCTGGCTGAATGTTGTTAAAGAGGCCTGCTGCCCCTTTGACTCTGCCTACCCCTTCAGAGATTATGGGATACATCATCATCTTCCTAGCGTTATGTCCCGTGCTTGGACGGGGTCCGCTTAGACCATGATCCAGGATTTAGCGAGTCTGGTAATTACATTGAAGCGACTGCCGATCTGACCTTCGTAACCCTAAGATAGGGGCACCAGACAATTTTTGGATCATGGTTACAAATTCAAAGTTGTTTGAATTTGCAGGTTTCATCACGATGTTTTCCCTCACCGTCGAGCTAGTGGTATAAATATGTACATAGATTTTTTTAAATCTAGAGGTACATGCCCGGGTTTGAACCCGCACTCCTCGGTTAAGAGGCGCGTGTCCTTACCATTGAGTTACCACCGCTCAGAGATTATGGGATACATGGAACTTTTTTTATTAGTCTTATAACAAGTAAATATTTACATCCAATTCATGTTTCGTTGTGCATTGTGTTGTACATAATAATTTTCCACCGATTTAAACAATCCGTGACCTCATAAATTTCGCTCGTCAACCATCTGATTAACGTTGATATGATTAATTTAATTATCAGAAATCATTCAAGGTCAATAATAATTTACAGTTCGATTAAATAATTCACACACCAATTGCAGTTAGGAGTCATGGTAGCTTAGTAGTAGGAACACGCTATTGACGGGAGTTGGTTCAAATCTGGACATGCACCTCCGAATTGTTAAGCGGATTTATACATTTGAAAGCAATGGAAAACATCGTGATAAAACCTGAACACTCAAAGTAACTATGGGTGTGAAACCACGACTCAATTTGTCTAATTCCAATATCTAAGGGTTGCATACATACATTCATAACATCACGCCCATAATTCCCGAAAGGGGAGGCAGAGTCAAAGTGATAGCAAGCCCCTTTAACTACATTCAGCCAAAAATCAAACTGGGCTGGGTTAGTTAGTGAAAAAGTAGTGACAAGTGGCTAGCTCGTCGCCTACATAATCACATACCCAAAACCCGATATACCATTAGTCGCCTCTTACGACATGCTAGGCAAGAACCACAGTTGGCACATTCTTTTAAAGTCCCAGACCAAATGGGAAATGGTCTAACTAAGGGTTGTAAAGGTCAGATAAAAAGTAGCTTCAATGTAATTAACTTACAGCCTCGCTAAATCCAGGAACATGGTCTAAATGGACCCGGATTAAACACAGGACATAACGCTAGGAATATGATAATGACCATCATTAGCTTCTAACTAACCTTAATATTTTTTCTTTTATAGATAGATCTAACTAACTTCTAGGCCGTTAAAAAAGGAACCATCTCTGTGAAGGGACTATCGGAACCTTTTCTCAAGGAAATAATAGGTACTATTCCTGAGGAATAAGAAATTCAAGTGAATGCAAGTAAAACCGCGGGGAAAGCAGGATATATTCTGCTACACCTCATGCAATTAAAGCGCAGTTTAAACATGCAACCACAACTAATTAAAATGCAAGCTAATGACTAAGCACCACTTAAAAATTCGGCTGTCAAAGTTTCTTATTAGTTAAGATACAGGCAGGTGAGCAGACGAGAGATGTTACTGCCGCTAACCACGCGAGGCTTTCGCTTCGAATCAGTAGAAAGCCGCCTCGAATTTTCATCAGCGCCTCCCAACAATGGCCGAAAATTAACACCAACACATATATAAATGATGAAACAGATAGCCTGATAGTTAATATAATACATAATTATACTCCCGCCATTTTTCTACGCACTTTCATACGAGCGCACACACGCTCGCGCGCGCTGACGTAACCAAACGCACACACGCTTGCCCGCCAATAAATAGATTGAACTAAACGGTGAAATTTAAAAAAGGAACAAAACGAACGAATCGCAAACTCACACATGCAAACTTAATGCAACCCAATCATTAACCGCAACGCATCCAAATTCAACTTTAAACAGTTTAAATAAAGTTAAAAATGGAATGCGCGTCGGTTGTGGAACTAGCATGTCAACATACATGCGTGGGAATGACGCTACCAACACACGCAAACATTTTTTGATTGTAGGAACACCGAATTTTTCGAGCCGTGTGCGTCTCGGCCGCTGTGTAAGTGCATCATTGCATTCTTTCTGCCGATGTACTCGTTCACTTTTTAAATGTGGTCCGTATCTGTTGCGCGCGTGTGCGTAATTTTCTTGTTCACATGATGGATTCGCGTGTTTGTATTAGTGCCTTTTTCGTTTTTTTGCGCCGAACACACAGTGGGCCGGGTAAGCAGTGAAAAAATAATTTTAACTGGCACACTGCAAAGCGTGTTTAATTTTCGAGCTCTCTGTCCTGCGCGAAATGGAACGTCATTACGTTTTAAATTACGAACGTCGGTTGTTTTTCTTTTTTATTTATTCGGTGTTTTAATTCGCATTGTTTGCTGTTCGGATTGCGGGCTATCCGGCGGATCATCAAATCGGGGTGTACCTACCTACTAGGTACATACTTATTGAATCACTCGCGAACGCAACGTGGCGTTTGATTAGCTTTGGAAAAAAACCAACTCTGCGTAAAATTGTTGGTCCATATGTAAGATTAAAAGAATCCTGCAATTTTGTTTAAGATGTAATTCATCATCATCTTCCTAGCGTTATGTCCCGTGTTTAGACGGGGTCCGCTTAGACCATGATCCAGGATTTAGCGAGTCTGGTAATTACATTGAAGCGACTGCCGATCTGACCTTCGTAACCCTAAGATAGGGGAACCAGACAATTTTTGGATCATGGTTACAAATCCAAAGTTGTTTGAATTTGCAGGTTTCATCACGATGTTTTCCCTCACCGTCGAGCTAGTGGTATAAATACGTACATAGATTTAAAAAATCCAGAGGTACATGCCCGGGTTTGAACCCGCACTTCTCGGTTAAGAGGCGCGTGTCCTTACCATTGAGCTACCACCGCTCTATCTTGTTTAAGATGTAATTGATAGATTAATAAATAAACCTTTTTCTCACCTAAAAAAGTTGTTTTTAATAGTTTCAATAGCCAATAGATCTTGTTGGATTATAAATTATAACATCTCATACGCATTAAGTGGTTGTTTATTCCAAGTAGGCATTTCTGGATTCAAATGTCATCTGATGACCCGGCGCACTTTGTAACGCCCCGTTCTCGGATTTTCAATAACCATTTTATTTTTATTTTCCGCGCAACTTTTTTATTTTTTTCTTTCATAAGAACGTTCACGTAGCAAAAATAAACACGACTTAAAAGAATTTGCGAAATCGGTGAAGCCGTTCTTAAGTTATAGCGTAACCAGGAAAAATAGGTGTTCTTTTATATATATATATATATATATAGTTTACGCAAACATTAGAATTTACTTACGGTATATACGAGTATCACGCAACCACAAATTCACTTAGCTACTTAAAATCTAGGTATTAATTTACTATAGGTGTGATGGAAAATCATATCGTGAAAAACTTGTTTCTATAGGTTATTTTATAGGCGGTGCCTTCTCAATAGTAGCACTAGAATATTGGTTTAAAATGAGAACGGGAAGGCAGAAAAAGAAAGAAAAAAAAAAGAAAAACATTTATTCAACAATACACTCAAAAATACACAGGGTACATATATAAATAAAAAAAAAAGAATAACATATATAAACAAGAATAGACAGGCAGTACAGACGGCAGCTTAAGCTGCAATGACCTAGAGCCAATGCAGCGCTGGTATTTTGGCGGGACCTAAAAGATATCGTATGAGGTTATGTAGAAGTTATGAACACAGTGTCTTCCAGGTAACTTAATACAAGCCGAGAATCCAATGCTAGCCATTCACGTCAAGTCAAAATATTCTTTATTTATGTACGTTTCAAGGAAACACTTATAAATCGTCAAAAACAGTTAAAGAGATATGATTCTATTTTATGGTTAATAAATGTTTTTTTTTTCTTTCTTTCTTTCACTAGGAACTAATATTGAATATTAGGCGCTCGAATTTCTAAAAATGTAACAGATCTAGTTCAACTAACTTGGCAACTAACTTGGCAAAAAGTGCACAAAATAGCCAGTATTTATAACCGTAGTGCGCTAATCTCACTAATCCTTTCGGCACAATAACGAAATCAGGGAAATGCGAATGAAATTGCATAGACAAAAATGCTATATCGGGATTCACTGAATGGCTTAACGAGTCAAAACAATTAAATCGTTTGATTTGTTTTTAGTAAAACTGGCATTAAATCTGTGTCCATAGTAATGATTTCGAATTTTAAAATAACAGTTTTAATTAATAAAAAAATAATGGAATATGTAATTTATTATAGAAAGTTACTAAGGCGCTTAGCGTGCAAATAGATTTAAGAAAAAGAAATACTTAGATACTATTTTTCAACCGACTTCAAAATTATAAGTATTAAAACACATATTAATTTGGCCTGAGTAAAGTTATTTTTTACTTTTATGAGGTTCGTTTTTGAAGTCGTTTTTTTTTTGTTATCTGTTCATAGACTACTAGCTGTGCCTGCGTTTTCCCCCGTGTTTATGGTTAATGTTATATAGCCTATAGCCTTAAGATAAATGGGCTATCTGACAATGAAATATTTTTCCTAATCGAACCGAAGTTCCTGAGATTAGCGCGTTCAATAAAAGAAACAAATAAACTCTTCAGCTTTATAATATGACTAGCTGTGCTAGCGGTGTCACCCGCGTTTATGGTTAATATTATAAAGACTATTTCCGTCATACATGATTTCTATGTAACTTTAACCATTAAGGCTGCACACGCGACGGAAGCTTAAAAAATTAAGTAACTTCTCCCGTTTTCCCATCATTTCCCTTCACTACTCTGCTCCTATTGATCGGAGCGTGATGAAAAGTATACTATAACCTGCCCAGGAGTATGAAAAATAATTGTAGCAAGTTTCGTTAAAATCCGTCGAGTAGTTTTTGTTTCTATAAGGAACATAGAGACAGACAAAAATTTTACTGATTGCATTTTTGGCATCAGTATCGATCACTAATCACCCCCTGATAGTTATTTTGAAAATATATTTCATGTACAGAATTGACCTCTCTACAAATTTATTATAAGTATAGATTTAATTAGTAAAAACTGTTTATGTTTTATATGACTGTTGTTATTCTTGTATTAGCATACGTAATACACCTATTCAACAGACAATTATTCATGAAAAATTGCGAGGTGGGTGGTTTTACAAATAAAAGCTATTTTTAAACAAGTTTAAATTAAATTTAATTAACTTACTTATTTACAGATAAAATCTTAATCGTTTTGTTAACAAAAGTTTACATTTGCTTTTGTTTTTTGCTAAAATCCCTAATAATTTTATAAATGCGAAAGTAACTCTGTCTGTCTGTCTGTTACGCTTTCCCGCTTAAACCTCTCAACCGATTTTGATGAAATTTGGCACAGACAATTAGACCCTGAGAAAGAACATAGGCTACTTTTTATTGCAAAAAAAGGGCGATATAACCTATTTCCACGCGGGCGAAGCCGCGGGCGGAAGCTAGTAGTCCATAATTATAATGTTTATGAAATTGTCAGTAGTTCGCATTGTTACAAATATGTAAAATACAATTTTCCTGTGGTGTGAAACTAATGTGCCAATTTTGTTCCTTACCTAGCATCGCGTAAAAGGCGACTAATGGTATATCGGGTGTGTGATTGTGTAGGCGACGAGCGGTGATAGCTCAATGGTAAGGACGCCTCTTAACCGAGGAGTGCGGGTTCGAACCCGGGCATGTACCTCTAAATTTTTCAAATCTATGTACATATTTATACCACTAGCTTGACGGTGAGGGAAAACATCGTGATGAAACCTGCAAATTCAAACAACTTTGAATTTGTAACCATGATCCAAAAATTGTCTGGTTCCCCTTAGGGTTACGAAGGTCAGATCGGCAGTCGCTTCAATGTAATTACCAGACTCGCTAAATCCCGGGATTTGATCCGGTCAATGGTCTAAGCGGACCCCGTCTAAGCACGGGACATAACGCTAGGAAGATGATGATTGTGTAGGCGACGTGTTAGCTACTTGTCACTACTTTTTCACAATTTTCCATTTTACCCAGCAGAGTTTTATTTAATTGCTAAATGGGGATAAGAGGGCTAGTTGCCTCTATGACTCTGCCTACCCTTTCGGGGATTATGGGCGTGATGCCGCTTAAACCACATTCAGCCAAAAACAAAACTGGCCTGGATTGAATACTGTTGTTACGTTTAGTATAAAAACATATTAATTACAATCGTTAATTATAAATTCTGAATATTTTTAGTTTTCCAAAATTTTTTGCTGGTTTTTTGTAGAATTAACGTTTCGAATCCAGATAGTATCATTTTATTGTGTACTGAATTAGTCTTTTGTAAATTGTATGTTATGAATAAAGATTTGTTGCTTTATTTTATAATTTACGTGCCATTTTGGACCACACATCGTTAGGGCAGCTTAGAAGTTAATCATTTATGCGTCTCACGGGCCTGATAACATATTTGTATGTATGTATATGCGTCTTACGCGTGAAGAGTGTTGATTAAAATCCCGGCTCCAACTTTATCTTTACTTATAATAAATCTGTAGAGAGGTCAATTCTGTACATGAAATATATTTTCAAAATAACTATTAGGGGGTGATTAGTGATCGATACTGATGCCAAAAATGCAATCAGTAAAATATTTGTCTGTCTGTCTCTCTGTCTGTCTGTCTGTATGTTCCTTATAGAAACAAAAACTACTTGACGGATTTTAACGAAACTTGCTACAATTATTCTTCATACTCCTGGGCAGGTTATAGTATACTTTTCATCACGCTACAATCAATAGAAGCAGAGGATTGAAGGGAAATGTTGAGAAAACGGGAAAAGTTACTCCATTTTTTAAGCTTCCGTCGCGTGTGCAGTCTTAATGGTTAAAGTTCATGTATGACGGAAATAGTCTTTATAATATTAACCATAAACGCGGGTGACACCGCTGGCACAGCTAGTAAACAATAAAATTTAGGTATTTATTTGTAAGGCGCTAGCTTGTCGGTAAGAAAAGTCGTGAGGTTATCTGCCGTTAATTCAGACAAATTATAAATTAGTTAAGACAATTGTCAAATTAGTGATATAAAAGAGCAACTAGCGAGTTTTTGGCAGGTTCGATAGAATCAACGTTCCGAACCTGGCGATAGAATCATTTACGTGCATAATGACGATTCATAAGTAATTTTCTATTCTCAAAAAAATGCGATTGTAATTCGTAGAAACTGATTTAAATCCCGCTTTGCTGACTTGGCAAGTATATATAATCCAGAGAACTATACTTATAAACGGGTACTGGTGAGCTAATTAAATGATAAAGGTGGTAGCCGACTCAATAATAATGTTTTGATGCGTTCCAGGAGGGTTAGTTTGTTAATGAATGCTAGATGATGCAGGCAGGAGATGATAGTTAAACTGTTTAATGGTTGATATAAGATACCCTAACAGTTTGAGCTCATATGATTCGTTTTGACGAGTTTAACATGTTGGACTTACTAACAAGAGTCCGATGATAGAGCTAGAATGTGGACGATGGAAATTTCCAGAATAGGAAGCCCCAAATCATTTAGGCTCTTCTATGATTAGGTATCACCACCCTAGCGTTATTATCGTGTTTAGTTTTGGTTGGTCTAGCCCATGAACAATTAAGACTAAAAAATAACTGTCAAAAATATAATGTCAAAAATAGATCATCCAACCCAGCCCACTGTCCCGTTGGTCTGGGACTTAAAAAGAATATGCTAACTGTGGTTCTTGCCTAGCATATCGTAAAAGGCAACTAATGGTATATCGGGTTTTGGGTATGTGATTGTGTAGGCGACAGGTTAGCCGCTTGTCACTGCTTTTTCACAATTTTCCATCTAACCCAGCCCGGCTTTATTTTGGTTGAAGGGGCATGCTGCCCCTTTGACTTTGCCTACCTCTTCGGGGATTATGGGCGTGATGTTATGTATGTATGTAAAAATATAAGAATATTTTGTAACTAGTTTGATTCCATGCACAAATTATTATCGACAGTTTACAATCCCACGCGATAGATTACAAACTAGCGATGTTTATTATTATACTGTGACATATGTAATCTATTCACTTCCCTTGCACAGTCTGGCGTCTAACCGCACAATGTGTTCAACGAAGCTGCGACCTTGTCGCGCGGTCGTTCATCTGCGTCTGCGCAGGCGCATCACGACCGTTTTATTATCAGTTCACAGTGTCACGGCTATTTGCTTATAATTATAATATCAATATGGCACTGTGTAGTATACATTAACCATGATCTTGTCTGGCAGTTGCTTCAATGTATCTATTATAACATTTGCTGAATACTGGATTATGATCTAAGCTGACTATGACTAAACCTGAGACTTACCGCTACGAAGATGATGAGTAAGCACCACACTATTCCTGTATCCAATAGCCAGGGGCGTAGCTACCGCCGTATCTGCCGTATCAATTATACGGGGCCCCCGGGCCACGGGGGCCCCGAAGTGCGTAAGCAAAAATTTATAAAAATTTCAAAATTATTAAATCAGTTTGCCGAAAAAAAGGCAAGGAGAGGTATTTAATTTGAATTTGAATTGTTTGTTAAGCATTTTGAAAAAAGTGACAGATAGATAATTATGATGAATAATATTTCTATTAATTTGAAGCAAACATTTTTTTTTCTTTTGTGAGAAATCTTTACCCTTCCATTATGAAGCCCCCAAAAAAAATGTATACGGGGCCCCGCCAAGGCGCGCTACGCCACTGCCAATAGCAGACTCAAAAATACTTTTGCCTTAAATTATTGCTGTAAAATTCACAAGTTACAACTATAAACTTTCATAATAAACCATTCGAAATTTTAAATTACCTCATATTAAAAAAAAAAAAAACCATACTGTCAAGTTTGCAACAGGCCATTTTACTTGAAAGAAAGAAAAAATATTCATTGACCATATTAAAAACAAAACTTATTTACTTATTTTTTTGTATCATAAAGCAAGCCGAAACTGATGAAGATACAGCGCGTTAAATATCGTGTGACTACACTAGGCACGTAAAATTTTACCGTCCAAGTGACAAAAAGAACCTCATTTCACATCTTTGTAGCGCGGTGTCTTTGTGTGTGTTATTGACTGGCTCCATGGCGCATTCGGTAGTCACCCTGCCCCATGCGCCAAGAGTTGTGGGTTTGATCCCCACCCAGGACAAATATTCGTATGATGAATACTTGTGTTTGTTCTGTGTCTGGGTGTTATTATCCAATATTTAAGTATATATTTGTAATACCACTGTTGATTCTGATATCCGTAACGCTAATTACCTCGGAGTCAGATCAATGTATGTGATGTAATAATAATAAATAATAATAAAATTTATTTCCACAAAAAGTATAATATACAAGTAACAGGTTTGCTGGTCCCCACACTAGGCTAAGCCTGTCCTGTGGGGAACGAGTCACGATTTTCAAAAACAGCGTGAGCTAATTAATGTAGTCGGATATTTATTTATTAATTATTTATTTGTAATTTTTTTAGTATTAGATAAAACAACAAATATGCAAATACTTTTGATAATCTAACTTACGGACTTTAAAAGTTTTTTTGAGTAAAATAGCCCATTACCAAAAGGGTAGCGAGTCCAGAAAGCAGCCAAATCTTTTGTCCATCATATCATGCAAGTTTGTTGCAGCTCAATTTGACGACTTGGTATTTACAATTTAAAACTACCGAAAATGATTACGTTACATTGTATGATACGAACTATCGACCGTTTATAATTCAACTAGATAGGTTATATACTAGTTATATACCTTAATATGTCATCATCTTTCTAGCGTTATGTCCCGTGCTTAGACGAAGTCCGCTTAGACCATGATCCAGGATTTAGCGAATCTGGTAATTACATTGAAGCGACTGCCGATCTGACCTTCGTAACCCTAAGATAGGGGAACCAGACAATTTTTTGGATCATGGTTACATCACGATGTTTTCCTTCACCGTCGAGCTAGTGATATAAATACGTACATAGATTAGAAAAATTTGAACCTGCACTCCTCGGTTAAGAGGCGCGTGTCCTTACCATTGAGCTACCACCGCTCCCTACTTGTACCCTAATATGTAGTAGGATAGAAATATCGGAGGGTTGACCGCTTGGTGGATGAAATAGCTATCAGAGTTATTGTTTCTAATCCGAGCATAATATATATAGCTGAATGCTCCCTAATCTATAATAAAATGTTTCATATTATACATTTCGGTAGTTTGCATGAAAAAATAAATACCCAAAAGTTTGAAGAAAATTCTAGCAAACCAAATAATATCTAGTTAAAATACAAAGACTTCTGAATAACCAAATCTTTCTACAATGGTAAGACGCTTTTTAAGTATCTAACCCTAAAATGCATGTGAAAAAGAACCAAAAGCAAAAAATAACCATAACCAAAAAATGCCGGTAAGAAGCTCTAGTTTATCCACAAATTGACTAGCAAAAACATTAAACGTTTACTTTTACGGACTCCACCTAAAAAGAGTAGGAAAAGCTTGCACTCCGAAGGTTGGATATTTTCGCTCGGAGAAAGTGGCGTTAAGAAAAAATCAAATTTTCCCTCCCGGGAGCACACGTGCACACACGCCGTATGTGTAGTGTAGTGGGGCATTGTAGTGGAGGTACGGAGTGCAGCCAAAGAGGGCCCGTTGCGAACGGAGGGTTAAGTTTTTAACGACAATTTCACTTTAAATATTTTGACCTGGGCTGGTAACATGGAATAAGGTGTAACTTGAGGTAAAGGGGTATTTATGCTTTTAGACACACATCAGTGATTTGTCACTGATAAATTACTAATGTCGAAAAACGCTCACATCTAATGAGCTCTAAGCAAGCTTTAAGTAATTAGCGTCTTGCTACAAATCCATTAAATTAAATCTTAATTACGCGATTTCATTACTGTAATTAAGTCTACTTATTATATACTGTAATTAAGTCGCAGTGGCTGAAGTGTCAACCAAAATTCTAGCCCTTAGGCAGGAATGATACAGGATTTTTCATCATAGTAATTCATATTGCTTCAAACTCATCGAATTCTCCTAGACCTCATGAAATACGTGACAATATATTTTAAAGAAATACGTTAACATATATGGTGCTAACAACTGGAAATATAAACTGGAACAGAACTGAGGTAAACGGCTCAGTGAAACACCCTGATTCAGAAATTTATCAGCTGAAAATGGCTATATAAACCCTGAAATATCACACAGAAAACTCAGAAAGCTTCCTCCTCCAATAATTACCTCTTCCAATGAATTGCAAATGGTTGGCGCTTGTATGTTCACCACCAGAAATTTTATCATGACCATCTGTTATCCACTGCAGCGAGAGGATATTCAATACTGGTGGGGCACTTAAGAGGCTTATGATCAGGATTGATAGTATCTTGATGCCTTTACTATTATTAGGTATAGGCTTTACAACCTTTATATGCTGATTGGTGGAAGATAAATCGTGAATTGAGGAATAGTTTCTATGAAGATGATTAGAAGTAGGTATGATGTCTCAAATTGGGTATCGGGTTTGTGAATGCGTAGGCGACGAGCTAGACCAAATCTTATTCTCTATTTATTTCTGGTTGAAGGAAAGTTAAGGTCTAAGGAGCATGCTGCTCCATGGGCTTTGCGTTCATGGGATGAGAACAGGATTGTATGTATGTATGTATGTTAATATGAAACTACTTTGTTGGTCTAGTGGTAGCATGCGCCGCCTAATGAGGTTCCGGGTTCAAATCCCGGCTCAGGCCAAGAATTTGTGGCTGATTATTTCAATGTTGAAATTACTCACTAACAGTTCGGAGTCAGGAAGTTGGAGGTTTAATCACCCCCGTGCCGGAAAGCACGTTGGTCCTGCGCCTGACCTCTCACCAGTCATGTCGAAATGCCGTCTCACCGGATTATGAGAGTGAAGGAATAGAGAGTGCACCAGTGTTTGCGCACACACTTATGCTCTATAATATCTCCTGCGCAGTTGGCTAATCCTCGTTGAGATTGGTCGCCGTGACCGATATCGGTTAGGAGGACAGTATTATTATTATTAATATTAAAGTTTCTTGATGTTCCTTGCCTGCTATCGGTACTAGCACACTAGTGTGAGTGCTAGACGACGACTAGACGTACTGACCCACTGCCGGACGACCTTGCGTTTCTTATGTTGTCGCTCCGTCTCGCTCGCACACCGGCCCTCTCGCTCGTGCGTGCGTCTATTCATAGTCAAGACGTCGTTCAAGGTTGCGACATGTCTGGACAGGTCACGAGGGTGGACGGATAGGGTTGGAACCTGTTATGGGATAGTTGCGGTGGTTTTTCTTTTGTTTTGTTCTGCCGTCTTCGTGTGGTGGTTTCGTAACATAGTTGTATGTTTCAGACGTAGAAATTTAAGTGGTTTATATTTAGTTTTGTAACTTGATGCTAAGGTAAAAGATGATTTGGAAGATATTAAAACGTATTATGTTTAAGTAAGGTATCTTATAACAGACAGACAGATTCGCCGTGGGAGTCGGTTGTGAACTAAATGCCTAGTTGATAATATGTGTACCTAATAAATTTGATTGCCTCGTTGGTCTAGTGGTAGCATGCGCCGCTTCAGGACCAAAATATCCCGGGTTCAAGTCCCGGGTCGGGCTAAAAATTTGTGGCTGGGTATTTCGATATTGATATTACTCAGTAACAACCTGGAGTCGGAAGTTGGAGGTTTAATCACCCCCGTGCCCCGGAAAACACGTTAAGCCGTTGGTCTTGCGCCTGACCTCTCCCCAGTCATGTCGAATTGCCGTCTCACCGGACTATGAGTGAAGGAATAGAGAGTGCACCTGTGTTAGCGCACACACTTGTGCACTATAATATCTCCTGCGCAGATGGCTAATCCTCGTTGAGATTGGCCGCCGTGACCGATATCGATAAGGAGGACATTATTATTTATTACCTAATAAATAGTTTTGCTAAAGAGCATATATTAAAGACAGTGATTAGATTAGATAAAACTAATTACAATTCTGTCATGTTTACTGATTTTCCTTCATTTAGAAAAATAATTAAATAAGTTAAAATTTTAAGCTATCTAATAATTCAAGGAAATAAAATAAATAATAGTTTCTTGTTGCACACAGCCCTGAACAAAGGGTAACCCTTCGTGCGGTTAGGGACGCAGGGCCATAAGTAGAGCTGTAGGGATAGTCGCGTGGGAAGGTTGTATGTGGGTGAATGGGTATTGTTACGGTCGATATTGATTTATGCGTCTCCTAGCTCTTACATGCGGTTTCTCTCGCGAATAAGTTGGCCTGTTGCATAAAGATATTATCGTCCATACTGAAGGATCTATAATTTAGTAGTTTAGGCGTCAAGAATAGACAGATGGATATGTTGAGTTTTTTTTGCATTTATAATATTAAGGTGACTGTAACGGCAATATAAATAGGACTTTAAAAACCTGTGTTAGATAAGGTCAAAGGTCACTTTGTAGTAGGAATATAAATATAAGATAAATTGCCCATAATTATAGTACTCGTAGTATTGAAAATCACATGCTGATTTAAATATTTAAAACATAAAAGCTGCAATGAAATAATAAAAAATATTTTACAAAACATCAAAACATGTTCCGTCATACAATTATTGCGAGTCCTTAATAAAAACTGTCTAGACATTTCCTTAATGTAAAGGCTGGAGACAAAACAAGTCTTAGAATATTTTACGACCAATTCGTGTCGTCCTCTTGAAACTATGGTTTATGTACGACGTTTTGAATAATGGTATGTTTGTATTTTTCAAACCAATTCAGTGATATCATTAAGTTTTTCAAAATAATATATACATACATACTATGATACAATGAAATAGTTTCGTGCCTATGTATATTAATGTAATTTTGGACAATCTTTAAATAAATCTGCCAAAAATATTTCAAGTCTTCTGTAACATAATATTGAATGTACTACCTCTAAATGATTATATTATTTTGACCAAGACTCAGTTTAAAAGTAATCTAGAGTAGTATAGAGTCGAGGAATAAAGAATAGAGCCTCTCGTCCATGGCATATGCTCTTTTGTGGGCATATAAACGAATGAATAAATTAACGACAGCATTATAGTAATAAATAACATAACATCACGCCCGTAATCCCCAAAGGGGTAGGCAGAGTCAAAGGGGCAACAAACCCCTTTAAAGACATTTAACTAAAAATAAAATTGGGCTGAGTTAGATGAATAATTGCGAAAGAGTAGTGACAAGTGGCTAGCTCGTCGCCTGCAAAATCACATATTGAAAACCCTATAAATTAGGCTCCTTTTACGATATCTAGACAAGTTGGCGCATTTTTTTAAATCCCAGATCAACATGAGTCCCCTGTTAGTCAACAACAAACAAAGTTACATCCCTCTCAACTATCGCACAATAGTCAATTTCCTGTTAAGGGTCGTCTAGACACGTCCCTTCGAAAGGTCAAAGGTCACTCGAGAACAAGTTGTAAATGTGTTCTAAGCCGGCGGTCACTGCGATAGTGGCGCTTCCGTAAGGGTGTCTAGACGAGGTCAGAGGTCGGAGCCGAAGTTATGGGTTAGCAGGGGTGGCGCACCTTTACAGACTTGTGACTGTCAATAAATGTCAGATGAATTATTATTTTAGCAATTTTAATTGTATTTGATTAAAATAGATTATATTTAATGGTATATCAGGTTTTGGGTATGTGATTATGTAGGCAACGAGCTAGCTACTTGCCACTACTTTTTAACAATTTTATTAGATGGATCTAACCCAGCCTAGTTTTTTTTTTTGGCTGAATTTGGTATAAGGGGCTTGCTGTCCTTTTAACTCTGCCTACCCTTTTGGGATTACGGGCGTATGTTGTATACATATATAACATTATGTATGTAATATTTTAATATATTTTGTTCATTTGATAAAAATATTTGTCTACTTCTTTGTGGAGTTTTAAATTTGTAATGCATACTAAATAAGATGACCTTTAGGCGTTATTAAGTCAAATAGTCATTAAACTTTATTTACACCACACAAATTTACATTGAAAATGTATAATATATTTAAAATGTATTAAAAAGAAATAACTATATACATATTAACGAAAAAGGATAGTTGTCAGCCTGGCCGATCAAGGTACCCAGAATACTGGCAAATAGTAGAGTTATCCTAGAGTGAACATTTTGCAGTTCCCAGTGTAACTTTAAGACTTTTTTTGAAGATTTGTAGTAGCAGACATATTTTAAAAACCATCTAACACGATGTAGTTTGTAGTGTGCAAATAAGTTATTTTTCCTTTTAGAAGAAACATTATTTAACAGTTGTCCTGTTGAGAGTTGTAACTTATTGAGTTTCAAGAAATCTAGTTAATATTTTTTTTTCCAGACTAACAAACCAATTCCCTAGTTCCAAACTAAGCTTATGCTTGTGCTATGGATACTAGGTGAACGGATACACATACTTAAATACGTTTATACACATCCATGGCTCGAGTACAAATGTTGCTACTTGCTAGTTGCCATATTGTTAGATTTTAATTTTATACAATACCAAGAACAATTGTTTTAATGATTCAGTAGAATATAGAATTGATTTTTAAATTATTTTACTTACATCTATTACTATAATTATTGTGGTACATCTGTCCTCAAATTTGCAATACCTAAATGGTAACTAAGTTGTAAGATCCTTTTATGTCAACACCTACTATAATGTAACACCTAATAAATGTTTGATTTGATTTGATTTGAAATGTCAATGTTCATCACACGAAACATTAGCCCCTATTTCTCCGAAGCTAAAAACAAAACACTAACAGGCTTGTATAATCTAAAGTTGACGAGATTTTCTTCCAGAACGATGATTCGCTTAGCTATAGTTCACCTATGAATCTGAAGCCACTGGTTTAGAGCCCCTGCTGTAAGGGACGAACCCTTCTAGTTTGATGGCTTTGTTATGGCGTGCGCATGGTTTGCCTAAAGTGTTGCATGGGACGGCTACATCCATTATTAAACCGCCGAGATTTGATGGAAATGAAGCGTTAATTATATAATTAGGCTATTTACTTTTATGAGGTGTGTACATGGAGTAATAGCGGTAAGAGCTTTATAGTGTAGAAATTAAGTAGCAAAGGTAGGCTAGGTAGGTAGGTATGTTTGATGTCCATACAAGGATACAGAGATTGGTTATAATTCTGGAAGTAAATGAGTATAGTCCCGTGTTGGTCTGGGACTAGAAAAGAATCTGCCAACTGTGTTATTTGCCTAGCATGTCGTAGAAGGCGACTAATTGAATATGGGGTTTTGGGTATGTGATTGTGTAGGCAACGAGCTAGCCACTTGTCACTGCTGTTCCACAATTTTCCATCTAACCGAGCCCAGTTTAATTTTGGCTAAATGTGGTTAAAGGGGACTGCTGTCCCTTTGAATCTGCCTACCCCTTCAGGTATTACGGGCGTGATGTTATGTTATGTTGTTATGTAAATCAATATAAATATTATGATCTTAATAACGTCCTCTTAACCGATATCAGTCACAGAGGCCAATATTAAACGGCACGGGGTGATTATACCGCCAACTTCCTGACTCCGGGCTGTTACACAAATTTTGGCACGACCCAGGACTTGAATTCTGGACCTGTTAGTCCTTAGGCGGCGCATTCGACCACTAGACCAACAAGGCAGGCAATTATGATCTTACTTATATTATAAATACGAAAGCTTGTATGTATGTTAGAATGTTTGACACTCTTTCACGCAAAAACTACTGAATAGATTTTAATGAAACATTGCAATAATATAGCTCATAAGCCCTAACAACACATAGGTTTAGTTTTATTAATGTGCCACGCGAGCGAGACCGAGGGTATAAGCTAGTTATTTTTAAATAATGAATACATTTTTACATGAACCTGATTCCAAAGAAAGCTTTAGCAGTTGTAAAATGGTAATTAAAATCAATGGGATATCATAAACATATGAGAAATATATGATACGTTAACTACTATTTAGCCTAATGCAGTAATGGACCTCGAAAAGTGTGACGAAGAAGAAGAAGAAGCAGTATATCTATAGGTGTATAGACTAGGACCCAGCACCGTGACAGAAGATTGAATGGAACACCGAACTTCTAGTGAATTAAATTTAATGACCTACTTATTGTCTTGAATGGTCTAATTTGAACTCTATGGCGTTGGGTATATATGTGCTCGGTAAAACGAAATGCCACCGCGTGGCAATCTACACCTAACGCCATCTGTTGGTAGAAAACGACCACTACATCTTCAGTAGTAGCTCGAACAATAGGTACTTAGATTTTTTTTTTGTAACCACTAGTACGTCCTGGTATCAAACCAATACACCTCGCATTTAGGTCCATTACCATACCGTTCAGTTACCATATCACAAATACCGACACACGAATTACCAAAAACTGGCTCAGGCGCCCATAACATTCAAACACTATCTACAAACCATAAATATGATAATATCGAAGCCACGAAAAAGAATTCCTTTAAAAATAGTCATTCACGCCATCTTGAGAAACCAAAAAACGAAACACGTTTAAATATTCGCCAACTACGAGCCGATGCAACGCATTTCGGCTGATGAGAAATCTCAAAAATACTACCTATGTAGAGCTGTAAACGCGCACGCGGACAGACAGGCAGGCAAACTGTATGTGTAGGGGCGCGGCCTCACTGGGACACTAGGATAGTGGGTGCTTCGGCACGCCGTCAATAAATCATCATCTTCCTAGCGTTATGTCCCGTGCTTAGACGGGGTCCGCTTAGACCATGATCCAAGATTTAGCGAGTCTGGTAATTACATTGAAGCGACTGCCGATCTGACCTTTGTAACTCTAAGATAAGGAAACCAGTTTCATCACGATGTTTTCCCTCACCGTCGAGCTAGTGGTATAAATACGTACATAGATCTGAAAAACCCAGAGGTACGTGCCCGGGTTTGAACCCGCACTCCTCGGTTAAGAGGCGCGTGTCCTTACCATTGAGCTACCACCGCTACCACGCTGTCAATAAATATGTATGTATAATAAGTAATATATTAAAAATCAGACTACATCACATACATTGATCTGACTTCGAGGTAAGTAGCTTAAGCACTTACGGATATCAGAAACAACAGTGGTATTACAAATATACTTAAATATTGGATATTAACACCCAGACACAGAACAAACACAAGTATTCATCACACGAATGTTTGTCCTGGGTGGGGATCGAACCCACAATTCTTGGCGCATGGGGCAGGGTCACTACCGAATGCGCCATCGAGCTAATAGTAATAATAAACAGGTCAGAACCCGCTAAATTATCTCTTTCTTGTTCTCTATGTATATATTTAAGCTTATTTTACAAGCCATCATCATTGGCGTCTCAGTGAGATCCGTCCTCACCCACACGTGCGCAGGCGCCGATCTAAACCACCCGTCCGGCCGATAATGGCCGCCGGGTCAACGACCGCCGTTACATATTTAGAAAAAAATATTTGGCAAACTGTGCAGTGCGATGCACTTTGTGGTGGGTGGCACGAAAACCGGGGAATGGAGGTATTAATAGAAAATAGAGAAGAACATATATAACATAGTACCGGTTCGATTGACCATGAAATTGATCATTTAATTAAAATTTAAAAACATTTATTAAGACTTTTTAAGATGTGACCACTTAGAGTCTTTTTATCTTTGAGGTGGAATGGCATTACACTGATAGCATAGTTAATTATTATGGCAGTAGGCTTAAATCTTTTAAAAAAATCAAGCTCTGGATCGCAATACAAAAGCTGCAATTCTAATTTATTACTATTTTGTTAAATCCCTCCAACTAATTACAAATGGCCTATGAAGTCTAGATTTAAGTCATTGCAGTCTATAAGATAAAACTTCGTCAAACGGACATTGGGAAGTGAATCAAGTTGACCACGCAAGGTTCCACCCTTGTTAACGAGGTAATTTAAATAAAAGCTCTTAAAAACTGACTGGCGACGACGAATATTTGTCATGACAGTAGGTACGACTGTCGATAACTTTTTGTGCCTTTCCTTTAAACAAGTTGCCGCGTTTACTTTCCGTGGCCGACAGTGCTTCAGTTAGCGGGCTTCCGTGAAGATGAGGAGCACATGCACACAAACACTGCAATTGGGGCTGCTTTTTATACCGACACTGTTCTGCGAGAATGTCGGCAAGTCAAATTTGAACACTAATGTTTGCAACGATCTACAGTTTGAAGTATAAGATGTGATCAAAAGGATGTTGCTCCGTCATGTCCGATACATGTAAAATGTATGTGTGTTTAAAAAATGCAGTTTTGAATTATTTCTTTATTTAAAATACAGCATTTGACTGGCACATTGGTCGAGTGGTCAGAGACCCTGGCCATGAAACCTAGGGTCGCGGGTTCAAATCCCGCTGGGTGTGATGAACATGGAAATTTGTACTCGAGTCATGGATGTATATAAACGTATTTAAGTATGTCTATCCGTTCACCTAGTATCCGTAGTACAAGCATAAGCTTAGTTTGGAACTAGGGGATTGGTGTGTCAGTGTCAGTGGAAATTAATTTATTACTAGCTGTGCCAGCGGTGTCACCCGCGTTTATGGCTAATATTATAAAGACTATTTCCGTCATACATGATTTCTATGTAACTTTAACCATTAAGGCTGCACACGCGACGGAAGCTTAAAAAATGGAGTAACTTCTCCCGTTTTCCCAAAGTTTCCCTTTACCACTCTGCTCGTATTGATTGTAGCGTGATGAAAAGTATACTATAACCTGCCAAGGAGTATGAAGAACAATTGTACCAAGTTTCGTTAAAATCCGTCGAGTAGTTTTTGTTTCTATAAAGAACATACAGACAGACAGACAGACAGATAGACAAAAAATTTACTGATTGCATTTTTGGCATCAGTATCGATCACTAATCACCCCCAGATAGTTATTTTGAAAATATATTTCATGTACAGAATTGACCTCTCTACAGATTTATTATAAGTATAGATATAAATTTTTATCAAATTCTTTTAGGTCGATTAAGCGTTACAAACAGACAGAATTACTTACACTTTTTCCTGTAATAACAGACTAGATAGGACTAGAATACTTCCCCTTTTTCTAGTACATACAATACAATGAATCTTTTTCGTCTATATTAGAAAATTTACTCCAATGCTACATGATTCCTTTAACAAAATCAAACGTGAAATCGTTCCTGTAAACAGAGCTGTTGAACACAAACGCATTTAGCGATCTTAGAAGCGCTAACGGCCGGCCGGCCGTGAACCGCCTAGGCCTTGAGTGTAGACTACCTAACTGTCTGTCTGAGGATAAACACACTTCCTACCGCGCAGACTTGCGCCAGGCGTCTTACTGCACAGAGCTCTGGGCTTATAGGCGAGTTAACCAACAAAATAAAAATATATTTTACATATTTTTGACTTTGACTGGCCCGTTAGTCGAGTGTGGGTTCGATTCCCGAAGCAGCAAATGTTTCGTGTGGCGAACATGGAGATTTGTACTCGAGTCATGAATGTTTATAAACGTATCTAAGTATGTCTATCTGTTCACATCGTATCAGACTAGAGACTTAGATACATACATACATACATACATAACATCACGCTCTTAATCCCCGAAGGGGCCAACTGTCCCTTTGACAGAGTCAAAGGGACTGTTGGCCCCTTTAACCACATTCAACCATGGGGGTTAACACAATCACGTGTAAATATCTTTGAGATGAATTCATATATAAACTATTTAACAGATTGATATGAAATTCGGCATACCTCTCTGGAGCTGGAAATTTGAGAAATGTTATGTTAAAGATTTTTTTTTATATCATTAAAAAAATAAAAATATATAGATCCCATCGAACATAACAGATTCCCTATCCCTTTTTAAGGTTCAAAATTTTGCCCTACGATTTTCTTTCACATGCATTTGTTGAGAGGTTTAAACATAAGATCTAACTAAGATTTTTTGGGTCATTGTAAATTCGTCACAAAGTAAATTCGTCACGGAAAATAGTATGTGTAAATTCGTCACAGTTCTAATTTTCTAAAGTGAATTCTTTATTATATTAATTTTGTTATTGTAAATTCGTCACGTCGTTATTTTCAGTATAGACAGCGGAAAAAAACAAACAATGAGTAGAATAAAAACGTTATTTATTTTTTAACTGACTTCAAAAAAAAGGAGGAGGTTCTCAATTCGACTGAATTTTTTTTTCAAGGGTAAATAAATAAATAAATAAAATGTTATGTATGTATATTAAGATGTATATGTATTTATAATTTAAGATTTATTTTCTTTCATTTCAAGCGCTCAAAATCTATAAGTTTGCTTGCTATCGCTAGTTTATACAAAAAGTATGTAAAATAATTAATTATGACGAATTTACAGTAACCCTTACCTACCTATGACAAATTAACACATATTTTTTAACGCATGTGACGAATTTACTTTGAATGTATGGAGAGTACAAAAATGTGACGAATTTTCTTTGTGACGAATTTAGAATAACCCGATTTTTTTTTTATATAAGTAAGTATACCTAGCTGACCCGGCGAACTTCGTTCCGCCTAACAGTCAATGACACATAATCGGATTTAATAAATTGAGATGTAAGCTATCCTATCTTTCAAGTTGGATCAAACTGCACACGGTGTGCAAATTTGATTAAAATCGGTTGAGAAGTTTCGGAGTCCATCGCGGACAAACAACGTGACGCGTAATTTATTAAGATATTGCAGTAAATGCAATGAAAAAATGGTACAGTAGGTAGATTAATGTTATTGCTAAGCTCACCCACGCTTGAAAAATGTGTCTTGTTAAACTTTAAGGCGATCTAAATACCTAATACAATAAATATAAAGCAGATGACGGCATAGTCCATATCGCAAGGGTCTGGCCAAAAAGGTCACTTTTCCTAAATATAGTAGACGCAGAAAAAGGATTGAACATTCATCACAATGAATAAATCCTTCGTATTTCTACATGTTAGAATGTTAAGTGTTGGCCTTTGGTTTGAAAGAGGCTATTATTTTTTTATTAGATATACCAACCTTTATGTACAATCATACTTTAAAATTAAAAAAACACATAGATTTATTGCCACAACATTTATAGGCAAATATGCACAAAAAAAAAAAATAGGTTTAACCGGAAAAAAAAAAAAAATCTGCCAGAAACAATATTACTTATGTACCTATTCATCTTTCCATGATTCTTTAACTTCTTTTACCGTTGTATTAACCCGTATTTAGGGAAGCTGGCTAACATAACCAGCTTTCGTAAACTTTAGATAGATAATAAAAGTTATATAAATGGTCATTCTAACCACGTCTTCTCTCAACTGAGGAATAAAAAGTATAATAGGCTATTTTCCTTAAAAAAAAAAATTAATAGTTCACTATTGAGATTACTTACAAAAAAATATGCTTACGTATTTTTCTTTTGTTCAACAAACTAAAAATGATAAAGATACAGTGCGTTAAAGTACCGCGTGACGTCACTAGGTGTCTAAAATTGTACTGTCCAAGTGACGTAAGGAACTAAATTTTAAATCTTTGAAGCGCTATACCTTTGTCATTTATCGGGTATCAGATAAAGCAAAAAATAGGTACGTATTATACAACAAAAATTACAACATATTTTACTGATTATTTAAATTACGGACAAAAAAAAATTTAAGGAAAAAAGCCTATTCTGAATTTAAGATTAAAAATTTCTCTCTGGTTTGAATTCACACCACTTTTCTAAGAGCTATTTGACTATTTACTGGGCTATGATCAATCTTCTTAAGCAGTCAAAAAAGAATATACATTATTACTTAATAGGCCTTGTATTAGACCTTCTAAATCTCGGATCTTCGAATTACCGCATATAGTATAATTTTTTTTCAAAGTAAGTAAATCACAATTCCTTTAAAATTCAAGTCAGCACCAAGTTGCAACTGTAGGTATTACCTACCGACGAGTTGACAAAGGTCTGGTTCAACGTTCGTGCTCTCTGTTAGAGCCAAGGTCGGCTGGACGGTACAACATATGCTAATACTTGTACCTCCAAACCCGTACCTACATACGCGAGATCAATAAATAAATAAATATCCGACTACATCACATACATTGATCAGACTCCGAGGTAAGTAGCTTAAGCACTCATGTTACGGGCATCAGAATCAACAGTGGTATTACAAATATATACTTAAATTTGGATATTAACACCCAGGCACAGAACAAACACAAGTATTCATCATACGAATGTAGGTCCTGGGTGGGAATCGTACCCACAACTCTTGGCGCATGGGGCAGGGTCACTACCGAATGCGCCATAGAGCCAGTCGAAATCAATGTATTTATTCATGAGCGTTTTGTTTGTAGACAGCTACACAAATGTATTGAATGAATTAATACATTATTTGATCACATTAGCGCACTATATTTCTAGCTAAATACTAAGCATGTGTGTTTGGTTGTGTGGATGCTAGATTATACATAGACACACGTCATCATCTTCCTAGCGTTACTTCCCGTGCTTAGACAGGGTCCGCTTAGACCATGATCCAGGAATGAGCGAGTCTGGTAATTACATTGAATCGACTGCCGATCTGAAATTCGTAACCAAGATAGGGGAACCAGGCAATTATTGGATCATGGTTACAAATCTAAATACGTTTGAATTTGCAGGTTTCATCACGATGTTTTCCCTCACCGTCGAGCTAGATAGATTTGAAAAAATCAGATTTACGTGGCCAGGTTTCAACCATTGAGCTAACACCGCCACATAGACACGTATACGTTCGTAAACATCCAAGGTTCTAGCACACAGAGATCTATGTTATAAATAAACACGTACGAGTGCAATTCGTCCCCACTGTTTTTGGTTTCATAGATAGAGACAGCCCAACAAGTTATAGTTTTCTTTATCTCTATAAGAAGAACTAGCTTTCGCTAGCGGCGTTGCTCGCGTGGTAAATCGATGAAACATAGCTTATATGTTAATCTAATGCATAAGCTATACTATTGTAAAGTTTCATTAAAATCCATGCAGTAATTTTTGCGTGAAAGAGTAACAAACATCCACAGATCCATCCATCCATACAAACTTTCGCGTTTATAATGTTAGTAAGAAGATCTTACAGAAGTTCAACGAACGTAGTAGCCAGTTTTTATGAGCAGTCCTATGTTTCACTCCGGGAGTGAGAGTGCCGGATGCCTAACCCTCTACAATGCACTTATGATACCTCTGGTGTAAGAAATGGTCCGATGGTCGAGTGGTCAGAGTCCCTGAAACCGAGTGTTATGAACATGGACATTTGTACTCGAGTCATGGATGTTTATAAACGTATTTAAGTATGTCTATCCGTTCACCTAGTATCCATAGCACAAGCATAAGCTTAGTTTGGCACTAGGGAATCGGTGTGTCAGTCTGGAGAATTTATTTAATTTTGGAGAATCTAAAACCATCTTCTAACAGGCTGTTTCTATGCATCTTTACTACTCAAAGATAAAAACCACTAATACTACGACTATTGATTGTCCCATGTTGATCATGGACTTAAAAAGAATGTGCCAACTGTGGTTCTTGCCCAGCATGTTGTAAGGCGACTTATCGGGTTTTGGGTACGTGAATGTGTAGGCGACAAGCTAGCCACTTATCACTATTTTTCACAATTCTCCATCTAACCGAGCCCAGTTATATTTTTGGCTGAATGTGGTTAAAGGGGCTTGCTGCCACTTTGACAATTATGAGCGTGATGTTTTGTATGTATGTATGTATGTACTTCTAGACAGATTATAATAGAACGGTTTTTACATTTTCTCTGCAACATTCGTCTATGTGTTAACATTCATATGTGTCATATTAATTCGCTCACTCACACATGTGCACAAGTATCGATCTATACTAAAAACTGTCAGCTGTGTATGTGTATGAATAATACCGAGTCCGAGTTCTAATGAAAGATCGTTTGGCTGACGTATTGGGCTAGGAGGAAAAATAGCTCGTCTGAGTCAATCTAGATTCTTGACCTACCGCAACGGTGACCTTCACGGCGGTCGTTCAACTAGTGCTAGCAAAAATAATTTAAGACCGAAGCGTGGGACGTCTTTGCTAAATGCTAATATTACGCGCTAATCTTTTTTATGTTAAACATTTGCGGCTAAGCAAATAGACCAATAATGTGCAATGTGGTATATCGCTGATTTGAACCGTAATTAGAAGATTTTTAGAATTTTAGAAGAGTTTTAATCAGAAGTCGAATTTATTAAAAAAAAACTGTTCCTGCGAGAAGTGTAATAACGTGTCTGAAATAAACAAATTTTAAGTGGAAGAATTTGTGAACGTAGGTTATTTGATGGTTTAAATAAATGCTATTAAAATGATTAACTAGCCTAATTTAAAGTTAATTTTACAAATTATAAAAAATGCGTTATTGCGAATGGGAGGAAATAACATACGGAATAAAAGTAATGTAAAAAAATACTGTTTACACAAAAGACTCATATTTAATCACGACAAATCAGTTAGTCATTAGACAGATAGTGTTGTTTAATTACATAAAATTAATTTAATCACTTATTATCAAGACATATATTCCTCCTAGTATTCACCAAGATTTTTTTATTAAATATCAACGCTGTGAAATTATTCAATCAGAATACCGCAGCCAATTTGTCTATTCAACTTAACAGGACATCCAGGTCTTTAAAATGGCGCTCAGAGCTCTCACTCGCTCAAGAGGAAGTCGGCACTCAATAAGTATCGCAGTGAGTCAGGCTAGACCCGACCTGCCTCACGTCCGTTGGCATCTAATGATCTCATCTATTGACCTTCAGCGGCCGTTGACATGAAGCCTAATAACTGGCTATTCCTGACTATAGTCTGTTTCACTTAGGAAGATTCCCATGACAGGTGTCAATACTCCTTTTTATACATCGTACTTTTTACGAATCAAATTATTCGGCTTTAAACATATTTGACTTTATACGCTAACATTATTGTAAAATATTATTAATAATCTCTATTTATTAATGTAAACACAGTTTATAAATTTTCTTCATAAATTTATTACTACTTAATTTCAATTTTTTAAATATCGTATGAATTGCATACTACGGGAATCAGAGAGTTCACTCACAGAGATTGGCACTACTAGTCACGTTACATCATTAATCGATATGGCCGGCATCTTGTCATTGAGTTAGGATATCTTACAAAAGATATTTCTTAAGCGTACATTTCAACCGAAAAAATCCCCGAAGGGGTAGGCAGAGTCAAAGAGGCAGAATGCCCCTTCAACCACATTCAGCCAAAAATAAAGTCGGGCTGGGTTAGATGGAAAATTGTGAAAAAGCATTGTCAAGCGGCTAACCTGTCGCCTACACAATCACACTCCCAAAACCCGATATACCATTAGTCGCCTTTTACGACATGTTAAGCAAGAACCACAGTTGGCAAATTAGCAATATCTACTTCGAAGTCAGATCAATGTATGTGATGTAGGCTGATATTTATTTATTTTATTATTATTTATTTATATGGTTCCCCAAAGGCTACGGAGGTCAGACCAGTTGCTTCAACGTAATTACTAGACTTGCTAAATCCTGGAAACGGACCTTGACTTAGCAAGGAACAACACTAAAAACATATTTACAATTATTAAGAGCCTTCTGTTAAGCTCGTAGACTTAAGTTTACCTACTTCTCAAGTTTTTAAGACCAATCGACAAAAAATACAAATTTCAAAATGAAACTGTGATTCATGTGGAAGGTAGTATTTTCGCGATAATTTTGCAAATAATATAATTCGCAAATCTATTTTTGGTCAGTACATTAGTTTTTTGCCGATGCCCAAAAATAAAATACGAAAAGATCACATTAAAATTCCGCTACGTTATAAAACAACATCTTTATTATTATTGACTTGTACACAAAGTAATAAAATTACAATCATCATTAACATCTCTTCAATTAAACATAACATTTGCAAGCAAAAAGTGATATCGTTGAACGCTGTAAAGGATTTAACAAACAAAGCCCAGGCGCAGTCTAGGTACAGACGTAGCCTTAACCTAGACCGGCGTTAGATTGCCTGGGTTGCGTCAGCGGTCATTGTCCTGACCTTGACAGCCTGACCGCGACGTCTACTAGACCACGACACACACACACATACAAACTTCCATTGGCTCTCAAACTTAGCTCATA
Source organism: Glyphodes perspectalis (assembly GCA_951394215.1). Lineage (NCBI taxonomy): Eukaryota > Metazoa > Arthropoda > Insecta > Lepidoptera > Crambidae > Glyphodes > Glyphodes perspectalis. The sequence goes on along the minus strand of OX596209.1, from coordinate 1,113,080 downwards.
AATGTGTTACCTAAACTTCGATAGTTTCGATAGCTGACCTGGCGAACTCCGTTCCGTCAATGAGGAGCTTTGCTCTTGAAAACTGATATTCTTTCTATTAATTAAAATCATATTTTAATACTTATTATCCTACTCCGGACGAAGATAAATTTAAAAACACAAAGATCATAAAAATTGGTCCACCTGTCCTCGAGTTTAAATGGGGTAATTAACACGACTTTGTTTTATATATATACATGTGGTGTTTTTTTTAATAGTTTTCAAGCAAAATATAGGTCTTAATGGGATGTATAGTGAGTATTTATACATACATAACATCACGCCCATAATCCCCGAAGGGGTAGGCAGAGTCGAAGGGGCAGCAAGTCCCTTCAACCACATTCAGCCAAAAATAAAGCCGGGCTGGGTTAGATGGTAAATTGTGAAAAAGCGGTGACAAGCGGCTAACCTGTCGCCTACACAATCACACACCCAAAACCCGATATACCATTCGTCACCTTTTACGACATGCTAGGCAAGAACCAGATTGGCAGATTCTTTTTTTTTTGTCCCAGATCAACATGGGCCATGTCCCAGACCAACATGGAACTAAGTATATATATAGGCAAATTTTCATCGAATATTACTCTTTCTTGATGCACATTGCAAAAAAAAGATGTTATATCTAATATATATGAAGTTGATTAGAAAACTTTATACATTAATTAGTATAACAAGGATTTTATAAATTAAAATTATTATTTAGATTATGATATTTTGAGATTTTTGGAAATTAACTTGAATACTATTAAAATAGTTACAAAGCGGAAAATTCATTATTTATAATATTGCTATACGACTCAATGTCATTACTGCAGTTTCAGGAACGCATGCCGAATGATTAATTCAATTGGATGATTATAATTCATGCATTGTTTTCCTGTGATAATAAAATTAACGTCTGAGTGTTTAAAGTCGAATACTAAAATTATATACATCTATATATACATATTTAGATATATTCATAGGTATTTATTCATTAGGTTGCTTCAGACTAGCTAGCTACCTACAACATTTCATTTATGGTCGGGTATTTTTCAACAGTCATTCCAAATATGAATACTGTTAGATGAATTGACAGACCATTGGTCGAGTAGCAGAGACCCTGACCACGAAACCGAGGGTCGCAAATTTGAATCCCGCTAGGGGCAAATGTTTCGGGTGATTAGTTATGGGTTCGATCCCCACCCAGGACAAACATTCGGGTGATAAATACCTACTTGTATTTGTTCTGTTTCTGGGTGTTAATATCCAATATGTAAGTATATATTTGTAATACAACACAAGTGATTTAGCTACTTAGGTCGTAGTCAATGTATGTGATGTCGTCGGACATTTATTTATTATTTATATTTAACACTACTTGCATCTAATTCAAATTCGAGCCCAAAATCAAATATTTAATCGCATTGCATGACTGTGACACAAGGTATGACAAAGTGAGGTGTGTAAGGATCGTGCCATATGGCGTTCGGTTCTGGCACATTCTATTTAAGTCCCAGACAAACATGGGACATATTTGTTAGTTTATAAATTATTTTTATTATTATTACATGTAGACATGTATCCTCACCATTAACCTGCTACAACTCTAATAACAAACTGACAATGTTGTACAATTTATGTAAATAGTGATCAGGAATGTTTTATTCCACTTGAATAACCGTTACTGTCAAAAGAAAGAATCGTCCAGCGGAAATGACATTCAGAATATCAATTTACTATTGTACAAATGTGAGTTTCGTGACAATAATAGTGTCAGAAGTCAGCCAATCATAATTTGGTCAGAAAACTTTGTAATTGTTTATATTCAGCCGCTGAAATAAAATTTTTCGTGTTTATTAATTTTCATTGAAATTATGACTGTCATTTAAACTTAGAGAAATCCACGATTAAAATGTTTAACAAAGCTTAGTTAGAATAAACCTTCATAATATATTAATTAGCAGAGTTTTGACTGATTAGTGAACTGCCCAATATCTTAAGTATTATATAATTAGAAGAAAATCAGGATTAAAATGTTAGTTAAAGCTTAGTTGGAAGAAGAGAGAGAGAGAGACAGAGAAGAGAGTTGGTCTGAAGGACAGCGTCGGAGTCAAGGTATGAAGAGGCATGCTCCGGTGGTTCGGACATGTGGAAAGAATGCATGACGAAAGATTGACTAAACAGATATACAATGCGAAAGTGGAAGGATGTAGGAGCCGCGGAAGGCCCAGGCTCACCTACCACGACCAGATTGGTCGTGTATTAAAAGAAGGTGATGTTAGGAGTCATAAAAACCGTAGAGCTTGTATGAAAAGGATTATGAATGTTGAAGAGACGAGTGTAAGGATCGTGCCATATGGCGTTCGGTTCTCTCTGCCTACCGCGCTAGGGAAGTGGCGTGAAGTTTAGTTAGTTAGTTAAAGCTTAGTTATTACCTAAGTAATTTATTTATAGAGTTTCAACAGATAAATGAAGTTACTTAAATTTTGTGATTTTTTTGTTTTACATCGATAGAATATATTGTAGTGTCGTGCCATTTAAGACATTTTTTGTAGAATCAAAACAGTTACTGTACTTAGAAAATGAATTTAAAAATAAGACAAAAGTATAATTTTCAACCAGGTATAATAAAAATATTTTTATTTGATTCGTCATTTTCAGTGTTCTTTAACAGCACATTTAGCCAAAAAAATAAAGGGTTGGGTTGGGCCCAACCCTTTTTTTTTGACAAATCAAATAAAAATATTTTTATTATAGCTGGTTAAAAATTATAATTTTGTCTCATTTTTAAATTTAATTTCTAAGATGGAAAATTGTGAAAAAGTAGTGACAAGTGGCTAGCTCGAAAGTCCCAGACCGACATGGGAGAACTGTAACATTATGCTAAGGTAACCTTGGTCGGACGATAACCCGTTTCAGCGTGACGTCGCCCATAGATTTGCACGGTCGGGTCAGCACAATGCGGTTTTGTAGTACGCGTAATCGTATCGTAAATCGTAAGTTTCAAAACCGCTATTTCTATTGAACGGCGGTGTTTACCATAGAATGATGCGGTTACGAGGGAGCATTGATCATGGTATAATCTTGTTGTGAATTGGAGAAGGAAAATGATGGAGTTCTAGCAGTTTCTTCCCAGCGTCATGACTGGCTTGATGGCTTATTCGGTAGTGACCCTGCCCCATGCGCCAAGAGTAGTGGATTCGATCCGCACCCGGGACAAACATTCGTGTGAAGAATACTTATGTTTGTCCTGTGTCTGGGTGTTAATATCCAATATTTAAGTATATATTTGTAATACCACTGTTGTTTCTGATATCCGTAACACGTGCTTAAGCTACTTACCTCGGAGTCAGATCAATGTATGTGATGTAGTCTGATATTTATTTATATTTCAGTATTTTATTTTTTTGAAGTGAGCCTCATCTGGCCTTTGTAACTCTTTGTGAAAAGTCAAATTGGATCATGGTTACACATGCATAAGCTACTTACCTCGGAGTCAGATCAATGTATGTGATGTAGTCTGATATTTATTTATATTTCAGTATTTTATTTTTTTGAAGTGAGCCTCATCTGGCCTTTGTAACTCTTTGTGAAAAGTCAAATTGGATCATGGTTACACATGCATAGCCAACTAAATGTGCAGTTTTTCTCACGATTTCTAAAGTATACATTACGTCATATAGGAGTGCGTACGTGCAAATGTTACCTACTTACAATTATCCACAATACAAGCTATCAAACAGGCTTTAATTTATTCATATGTCTTGTTTGGAATAGTTGACTTTAAATCATCATCTTCCTAGCGTCATGTCCCGTGCTTAGACGGGGTCCGCTGTGATCATGATCCAGGATTTAGCGAGTCTGGTAATTACATTGAAGCGACTGCCGATCTGACCTTCGTAATCCTAAGTTAGGAGAACCAGACAATTTTTGGATCATGGTTCCAAATCCAAAGTTGTTTGAATTTGCAGGTTTTATCATGATGTTTTCCCCTTACCGTCGAGCTAGTGGTATAAATACGTACATAGGTTTTGAAAAAATCCAAAGTGCCCGGGTTTGAACCCGCACTCCTCGGTTAAGAGGCGCGTGTCCTTACCATTGAGCTACCACCACTCTTGACTCAATAGTTGACTTTAAATGCATGTAGTAAAAAATTTATTTCACCTTGAAATTTGTTTTTACACTTAATCTAAATTTAAACATAAACTTTCACACACTAACAAATGCACTTTTACAAGTATGTGTCTATCATACTAGCGTGTAAACTGTTGTTTCTAATCTCCTCTCGTCATCACATGCTCCTAAACGTGTGTCGCCATACTTACTTGTCAAAAAAAAGTCTAGATAAAAACAAGCCAGACCTTTCCAATGGTTAAAACGTCCTTGGTATGAATATGTTGTGGAGTGTTAGCTGTAATAAGGAAATATAAAAACGTTACGACAAATGCGCAAGCCCGTTGTTGCAATAGGTGCGCGCGCGCATGTGACTATGTGAACGACCGTCCAAGGCTAATAATCAATTCGTGTCGAAAGAAATTTGACACTGTTGTTTTTAGTTGTGTCAAGTATTTGAAATTAGAATGAATAAATAAATATCAGACAACATCACATACATTGATCTCTCTCTGAGTTATGAACCTAAAGCACTTGTGTTATGGATATCAGATTCAATTCGACAGTGGTATCACAAATATATACTACACAAGTATTTATCACAAGAATGTTTATCCTGGGTGGGGATCGAACCCAATACTGCTGGCGCATAGCGTAGGGTCACTACCGAATACGCCATTAAGCCAGTCCAAGTATGGGCAGGGACGGAACAAAGGAAATATCAAAGTTATAGAATTTAAATCATTTTTTTTTTCTCTAACCTTTAACTGTCCCACTGCTGGACAAAGGTCTCCTCCATGACCTTCTAACGCTCCCTTTCCAAGGCCAGAGCCTGCCAGTCCTTTGAATAGTTGGCCAGGTCGTCACACCACCATAAAAAAAAAATAATGTTATAAACCATTATACATGGAAAATAAAAACTGTCCCATGTCATTCGCCATTTTCACGGTAAACTATAATCCTTTTGCTCCTTTCAAATTAACATAGGGAACTTTTGATTGGTTTTGGATCTGATTTATCTATACGAAGCAATCAAAAGTTGCATGTAGTCATGCATACTCAATTTTCAGTCACTGAAGGAAACACAGGAGCTTGTGTGCGACTGCTTTACGTCAGTATTTGACCATCATGACAATGACAATAAATGACAAGCTCGATGGCGCATTCGGTAGTGACGCTGTCTCATGCGCCAAGAGTTGTGGGTTCGATCCCCACCTAGGACAAATGTTCATATGATGAATACTTGTGTTTGTTCTGTGTCTGGGTGTTAATGTTCAATATTTAAGTATAAATTTGTAATAACACTGTTGTTTCTGATATCCGTAACACAAGTGCTTAAGCTAGTTACCTCGGAGTCAGATCAGTGTATGTGATGTAGTCTGATATTAGTAGAGGGTATCCGAGGGGGTAGTTCAATCTTACCAAGGTTGAGCCGGCGCAGGCATGTCTACCCCCATAACAGCTTTTAGCAAAGTTATTTTTACACTATATTATTACGTTGGTTTGGGACTTTAAAAAAAAATAATAATAAATAAATTCTCCAGACTAACACACCAATACCCTAGTCCCAAACTAAGCTTATGCTTGTGCTATGGATACTAGTGAATGGATAGACATACTTAAATACGTTTATAAACATCCATGACTCGAGTACAAAAGTCCATGTTCATCACACGAAACATTTGCCCCTAGTGGGATTCGAACCCGCGACCTTTGGTTTCGTGGCCGGGGTCTCTGACCAGTCAAAATAATGAGCTTATTGAGTTTCTTGTCTAGCATGTCGTAAAAGTCGCCTAATGGTATATCGGGACGGGTGTGCAATTGTGTACGCGACGAGCTAGCTACTTGTCACTACGTTTTCACAATTTTCCATCTAACTGGGCCCAGTTTTATTTTTAGCTGAAAGTGGTTGAAAGGGGCTAGCTGCCCCTTTGACTCTGCTTACTTCTTCGGGGATTACGGGTGCATTGATATGTATGTATGCGTGTAATCCCTACCAATATTATAAACGCGAAAGTTTGTAAGTATGGATGGATGTTTGTTACTGTTTCAATTAAAAACTACTGAATGGATTTTAATGAAACTTTACAATAATATAGCTTATACACCCAAATAACAGATAAACTATGTTTTATCGATGTACCACGCGAGCGAAGCCGCGGGCAGAAGCTACTAATATTATAAACGTAACCTGTTTAATTGTTAAGCATTTTATTACGTAGCTAACTGTTGTACCTAAATGTGTGCAAGTGCATGGGCGATTCAATTTGCATTGTTATCTATGTGACAGATAGAAGCGGTTTTCGGAAACGAGCGATGTCATCCCGCTGCAAGCGACGGAGGTCATCGACCTCGCCACCAAGGTTATTTCGTTTTAGAACTAGAATTTGGTTTTGAACGGGCGTCGGAAATGGTAAGCTGATGATTTTTTTGTTTCTTTATTCACCAACCAGCTTGTATCTGAGGTTCCTATCTATCAGTCTATCTGTTTGTTTAGCTAGCGCTCAAAATATAGACCAAAACACATTCTAGACCCCGACCTAGACCAACATCTATTTGTTAGCGCGACCTCGCGCCGGTCGTCGACTCGAGTCTGCCTACATTACTCCATTATACGCATTGTGTTTTAGGCTAATTTTGACTCCGAATGTATACAAAGAAATTTACAAGTTAATTACTTATTGGTACTTAAATACTGGCTGCAATATGGCGACACAACGAAGCGTTGTCTTTCTACAAACATACTTTCAAGCACGTAAGCCCTTTAAGAGTAGGGTTCAAAAGTAGCGGACTCCTTTAAATACTTAATATCTTCGACAAGCTCGATGGCAAGTAGTGGCCCTGCCCCATGAGCCAAGAGTTGTGGGTTCGATCCCCTCCCTGTACAAACATTCGTGTGATGAATACTTGTGCTTGTTCTGTGTCTGGGTGTTAATATCCAATATTTAAGTATATATTTGTAATACCATTGATTCTGATATCCGTAACACAAGTGCTTAAGCTACTTAGCTCGGAGTCAGATCAATGTATGTGATGTAGTCTGATTTTCAAATTTTACAACATGCTAGAGAAAGAATACAGTTGGTATCTACATAAATTATAAGCCGCAGACCAACATAGGCTTTCAAGAAACTGCATCCCAATCTAATCAAAAGTTTTATATTTAAGTAGGTAATATGAACATCAGTGCAGACACACAGACAAACTTAAACTCACATAAGAAGTAAAAATTAGAGGATCTTCATTTCAGATCACCCATCCATGTCTTGACAACAGGAACTGTTGCTTAACTTCGAACTCGTTATTTTTATTCTACGCGGAGCCACGTGGGTCTGTTTTGTACAAAAAATGACAACAGTAGGTGTTTGGTTGGTCGTCGCGTGACAGTTCAAGGCTGCGTCTAGACCTGATGTTGGGGTAGGTCGGGGATGAAGCCCACGCGATGTCTACAGCAGCTATGTATAAATACTTGGGAATAGGTGCTAGCTTCTGACCGGGATTTTGTTCAATGCTGTAGTACCATCGAGCTAGTCTGATGATGGAGAGGCTGATCCTGATTTAAAGTCAGAGTCATTTAATCAGGACAGTTTTATCGGGCCCCCGACATTGGCCAAGACCCACTTCGGGTCGCTGAGCCAGCGTAGTAAGTAAGTAAGTTTTAACGGGGGTTGAATCTATCCTATCTACACCACCCCCGTTTCCCTCTGTTGGAACAGTATGCGTATAGTCTAAGATTCTCCAACTGAAAAGTGAAAAGACCAGTTATCGAACTAAAAATAGCCCTCATGATCTGATGCTGTTCCTGGATCATCTTTAGGAGAAGTTGTATGGTCATAGTACTTCAAAAAAGCCTGTCTTCTCTAGACTTTTTATTGTAATACATGTATATTTCTTCAAAAAGGAAAAACAAAACTTTATATTTATTCCTTACGTTGTATTTTAGTAGAAGCGATATCATTTAATTGATTGTGAATCGTGTCAACTGCCTAATAACGACGCAGACATCTTGAAAATACACACACAAATGCATTCCAGTTTGAACTGAGCGAATCACATAGACATGGAGGAATTTACCTAAAATTTATTAATATAGCATTCTTTCTACATGTTTTTTATTGTTATGACAGGCCCGTTAGTTGAGTGGTCAGAGACCCTGGCCACGAAACCAAGGGTTCGAATCCCGCTAGGGGTAAATGTTTCGTGTAATAAACATGGACATTTGTACTCGAGTCGTTGATGTTTTTAAACGTATTTATGTATGTCTATCCGTTCACCTAGTATCCATAGTACAAGCATATGCTTAGTTTGGAGCTAGGGAGTTGGTGTGTCAGTCTGGAGAATTAATTTTACATTTCAGTAGATATTTAATAAAATGCCTTTGATCCACTGTATGTGTATATGCCAGATTACCTGTCTTTGTCAGTAGACTAATTATTAAGCACTAATAATTATTTAATGTATAAATGTACCTAATAAATTTTTCAAGTGTCATGGTTACATCTTTTTATATCAAATGGTTCATTCTAAGTGTGTAAGCCGTGGATATAAACGCATAATAAAGTCTAATGGCAGAAAATCGCAAGATGTAAAAAATATCAAAAAAAATATGTAGGTACATACATTTGTATAATAATATTTTTCTACCTTTGTCCTGTATAAATTGCCTATATAATTTAATTCATACAGCTAACAGTTGTACCATAAAAAAGCAATAAATAAATATCAGACTACATCACATACACTGATCTGACTTCGAGGTAAGTAGCTTAAGCACTTGTGTTACGGATATCAGAATCAACAGTGGTATTACAAATATATACTAAAATATTGAATATTAACACCCAGGCATAGAACAAACACAAGTATTCATCACACGAATGTTTGTCATGGGGGGGGATCGAACATACAGCTCTAGGCGCATAGGGCAGGGTCACTACCAAATGCGCCATCGAACTTTCATACAAACAAAAAAAATAAACAATACTATTCATTTGCAAAACATTTAGGTTCCATAACTATGTGATTGTGGGCAAACTGATTCATAATACAACAAACATATGTAATTAAGCTGATTCTATCATTATTAAACCCGCCATTTACCTCGTCGCGTGCCATGTAATGATTTTATCTAACACAATATTGAATGCATTATGCAGTTGTGTGTACTAAGCTTTAGTATAGGCAACTAAGCTATAACTTATAATACCTTTAGCTGAGTAAGCTGCTCATCAACTAACAGTTATTTAGATAACACTGTATCGTAAAATCATGGAGCTGTTTAAAAAATTAAAATAACAAAATTATTTTTAGTTACTCTGAGTTTTGTTTTCATCTCTAAATAAGTTAACTTAAAACATAACAGAAAATTTATAACAAACAAACATAGTACCACGACTATTATCCCCGGAGGGGTAGGCAGAGTCAGAGGCAGGCTCCTCTAACCTCATTCAACCAAAAACAAAACTGGGCTGGGTTAGATAGAAATTTTGTGAAAAAGTAGTGACCAGTGGCTAGCTCGTCGCCTAGACATCCACATACCCAAAAGCCTATATACCATTGGTCGCTTTTTACGACATGCTAGGCAAGAAACACTAATGGCGCATTATTTTTTAAGTCCCAGACCAACATCGGACATTTAGGTTTCTTCTCTTGACAAACTCGATGGCGCATTGGGTAGTGACACTGCCCCATGCGCCAAGAGTTGTGGGTTCGATCCCCACCCAGGACAAATATTCGTGTGATGAATACTTGTGTTTGTTCTGTGTCTGGTCGTTAATATCTAATATTTAAGTACTTAAATATTTGTAATACCACTGTTGTTTCTGATATCCGTAACACAAGTGCTTTAGCTACTTATCTCAGAGTCAGATCAATGTATGTGATGTAGTCGGATATTTATCGGATATATTATTATATTCTCAGCAGGCGGAATCACACGCAAAAAGTAGTAATTACTAGAAATAGTTGATTTTTCAATTTCAAATAATCACACCTAACAATACTTCGCCACAATTCGGTGCGAGAGTTTGTGTCTAATAAAAAATTGATAATCGTAAGTAGGTATAAGTTATACCGAAACTTTTTGCGCTTGTTATTATTCGAGTCGATGTTCTAGGAAATGATTACAAGGAGCGCTTGAGCCGGCGGCAGTGACGTCATCTAGACGTTCAAGGCTGTGTTTAGACCGAATATTGACCTAGGTCGGGCGGCAAGCGCTAGATTGATTAAGTGGCACGTTCGGCGAGTACAGTTCAGCGAGAAAATTGTTTCTGATGTTTTATTATTTAGTCATATAGGAGACTGGGTTTATCTTTTATCTTGAAAAGTATTATATGTTCAGCATAGTCGGTGAAGGGATTTTGACATTTAGCGAAACAGACAGACGGAATTACTGTCGTATTTATTATATTACTAGCTGTGCCCGCTGATTTAACTGCATTTATGGTTAATGTTATATAACCTATAGCTTTTCTCGTTAAATGGGCTATCTAACACTGAAAGAATTTTTCAAATCGAACCAGTAGTTCCAGAGATAAGCACGTTTAAGCAAACAAACTCTTTAGATTAAAAATATTAATAAGTATAGCTGTTGTTTATGGTCATACTTATTTATAGATTCAAGAGCATTCAAGATCAGAGTTTCTTGGTCTAGTATTAGACACCCAGGCAACGAAAGTAGAAATGACGGTTTCGATTCTGCTAGGAGCAAAGGTTCCTGCGTACGCGCCTAACCTTTGTATTGGTGACGGGACACTTTCCTGGCCGGACGTCAAAAAAATGTATGCAAGTGTATTAATAATGTAATGTGTGTATGTTCAACTATTTCAGTAATGGGTTGCATGACCGGCTGTTGATTTGGGAGTGACTGAACCCGCGCTCGTTACCTCACACACGCAAGACATACATGTGTATTAATCGTGTGTATGTATGTATGTATGAATGTTGGTGTATGTGTATGTGTATGCTAGCAGTTTTTGTTAGGTTTTTATAGCGTTTCCATACTTATATATATAAAAATGTTTATGATACATGAGTGATGTTATAAGATGGGTATATACGGTTTTAGTGGCTAGTCAGATATATTATTGGTGCCACTCTAATAATTAAATATAGACAACAATACATAGATGTTAGTATATAGCTCTTATTTATATCAGTGCCAAACTTAACCGTTTCTATTATGTTAACTAGAATATACAAAACTATTACAAACAAAGATTCCAGCACCTATTTCAGAACTAACTATTTTCTCTGCCAAAAAAAAAACAAACACATATTACTTATTTATTATTTTTTAAAGCTGCATAATCAATTATATTACACCATTACCCTTAATTATCCCATCCATCTAATATTAAACCCCAACATACTTTCCAAATACCAATCAAACTAAATTACCAAAAACCTACCAAATAACCTATTCCAACTCCCAACGACTGCACCAATTCCCCACCCGTTCAAGGTCTGCGCATACGCATACGTACGCGTGTGGCGCAGGCGCATTAGACCGATAGCGCGGGTTGTCGCCCGCGCGACCTTGTTAGACAAAGGACGCGCCGTAGACCAAGTGTGTAGATGTGGCACTCCGCTCAACCGGCCGCCGGTTGTGTAGGTCAGTGCGTTGGCAATACTACTATTGTGTAGAGTTGGGCCACGATTTATGATTGGCGACACTTAATAGAAATAGAGCGGTGGTAGCTCAATGGCAAGGTCACACGCCTCTGACCGAAGGGACCGGGTTCAAACCCGAGCACGTATCTCTGTATTTTTACGTATTTATACGAATACCACTAGCTTGGCGGTGAGGGAAAACATCGTGATGAGACCTGCAAATTCAAACAACTTCGATTTGTAACCATGATCCGAAAATTGTCTGGTCCCACTATCTTAAGCAGGCTAGATCGGCAGTCGCTTCAATGTAAGCACCAGACTCGCTTAATCCTGGATCATGGTCTACGCGGACCCCGTCTAAGCACGGGACATAACGCTAGGAAGATGAAGATGAAACTTAATAGAATGGGTAATATGCTTATTAAACGCACAGGTATATGAAGCGTTAATAGCAAGCAAAGCGTTAATATAACAAAGACAAAAAAGGAATAGCTATGTACGTATATATTTACAAAATATATTTTAGTATGTATAATATATAATTCAATTTATCTGCACTATTATATGCTGTGGAATGAGCTTCCTGATGGCGCTTTTTCTAAGAACTAGCGTTGATATTCGTTGACAGGCCCGTTGGTCGAGTGGTCAGAGACCCTGGCCACTAAACCAAGGATCGCGTGTTCGAATCTTGCTTGGGGCAAATGTTTCGTGCGATGAACACATTTGTGCTCGAGTTATTGATGTTTATAAAACGTGTTCAAGTATGTCTATCCATAGCACAAGCTTATAAGCTTAGTTTGGAACTAGGGAGAGTGAGTCAGTCTGGACAATTTATTTTTATAATTATAATTAAAATTTTGATTTACAATTTTAAGTCAATGCAAGTCGTTTAGTTCCTAGGCTATATTGGCTACGTAGAACATATTCTATACATAAAAATATGTATCTACTAAAGAGCCCAAGGAAAAGCACATTTAGCCAAAAATAAAACTGCATTGGGTTAGATGGAAAACCGTGAAAAATTTGTGACAAGTATCTCGTTGCCCACAAAATATAAGCCCAATAATTCAGTGTTAGTGGCGTTTACGACATCCTATACAAGAAATACATTTGGTACATTCATTTTTAGTTTAATACTATTTTAATCATTTTAAGTTAATTTAGCTCGATTTAATTTAATCTATAATAATGTAATGTAATATAATATAAAATTAATTGTACTTTATCTCATTGTAAGTGAACTATTTTAAGTTTTTTATTAGAAATAAATTTCTTTAACCGTAAGTTCCAAGCCAACGAGCAACAATGTATTAGACGAAATAAGATTTTTCAAACTTAAACCCTTTTATATCAAGTATAAATTTGCGTAGGCTCTAAATCGCGTCCCATCTACGCATCGCGCTACGCTTTGCCGCACCCACACGGCTGCGCGCGCGTCGGTACACAACCTTTGTTTTGGGCGCTAAGGTTTCGGCGTCTACGGATAGCTATGGTGTTCGCTGCTTGTGCATAGGTATGGCTCACGTGACCATTTTGTGTCTGGAAAAAACGGGACATCGTCATGTCTCATTTGCCCCAGTGTGACGGGGGTTGCAGTATGTGAAATGAATCAAATGGTCTGGGACTTTAAAAATCTGTCATTCAGTCTTGCCTAACATGAAATAAATAGCAACTTATGTTGAGTAATGCGGGTTAGCAAGCTGAAGTGGCAGTGGGCTGGCCATATCAGCCTCAGAACGGATGACCGTTGGGGTAGACGAGTTCTGGAGTGGAGACCACGTATCGGCAAACGTAGTGTAGGACGCCTCAGACTAGCTGGGAAGACGATCTCTGCAGAGGCGAGTAAGAGCTGGATGAGAATAGCCGCAGATCTTGCTGAGTGGCGTGTTTTGGGAGAGGCCTATGTCCAGCAGTGGACGATGATAGGCTGATTATTATGTTGAGTAATGGGTATGTGATTGTGTAGGCGACCAGCTACTTGTCACAGTTTTTTCATAAATTATATATAGCAAAACAACTCAATCAAGTTTAGTTTAGTTTGGAATCAATTAATGCCTAAATTCTTTAATTTTTAATTACAGTCTTAAAACGGGACAGAAAATGTATTCACATATTTATATTTTATTATAGGCGCAGCATAGTATTTATTTTCGTCTGATAATGATTAGAGGAGCGTAGGTGACCATGTGTCTGAGAAGAGGCCACAAATCGACCATCAAATAGCATAGGTACTGGCTATGCTGACAAAATTATTCTTCACTTTTCATTTCAAAGATCGTAAATTTAAGACAGGATTTTTAGGCTCCGCTTCTTCAGGTACTCCGGAATACAATCATAAAACGAGACAGTCCCATTAAAAACGGGACGTATGGTCACGTTATGCATGGCCCGTCTGTGTCGCGGGCATGATCTTGAGAGGTTAGAGTGGACGTGTGAGGATTTGCAATTAATTTATTGGCTGACAGGATTTATGTATGGGATACGTGAATACTTGTATATCTATATGGAGTTTAGGTTATTTTTAAGTATAGCCGTTTGCGCATAATATTCGCATAGTATAATATTCTTAAGATCTTATCTTATCTCTTATCTTAACATCACGCCCGTGATCCCCGAAGGGGTAGGCAGAGTCAAAGGGGCAGCAGTCCCCTTTAACCACATAAAGATTCTTAAGATCATTTGTTAGATTAGCAGTTTATATTTCTTCATACATACATACAACACGCTTGCAATCCCCAAAGGAGAAATATACCGAGGAGCAATTCTCTAAGCCACGGTCAGCAAAAAATGAAACTAATATGGATTAAATGGAATGTGAAAAAGTAGTGAGAGGATAACTTGTTAGGTATTTTTTAATTGAGTTAATAATAATTATTTGTGTTATAATTTTCAGATTATTGCACCAGTTACTATGTCAAAATTTATATAAAAAGCAAGCAGGTATATTTGGTCAGTACCTACATAGTATAAGCACTTGGTATATTTTGAAAATAGGGAAACAACTGCAGATCAATTATATTACTGTAGCCTTATCTAAAACTGCAAAAATTTTCAAATTTATTCGCATTGAAGTTCAATCGCCTCTGCAAAAAAAACAATTAAACTGTTTACTGTAATTTCTTAAACAGAATTAATTAATCTATATTTATGTACGTAGATTAATTAATTCTAGTAGGTACTTCGAAGGACATAATTGATTAGTAGTTGAACAAGGTCGAGCAAACAAGAAAATATGAAAGATAACTAACTCTGTCACGTTTCGTACATCATTTCATCCTAACCTAAACCATTAAACACATTACGACGAAATTTGACATTCCGAACTTGAATCTTCAAAAAATATATATTTACTTTTTACCTAGTATGATTATAGGGACCTCGGCAAGCACGATTCTATAACAAATCGAATTACTGTCAGGTGTAGCAGTGGGAAAAATCTGGTATCTATTTATATCATGTCGCATGTATGATACGGGAATAAAATATAGCCTATGTTACTCGCTGTTAAAGTAGCTTTCTATTGGTATAAGAAATATTAAAATTGGCTTAGTAGTTTCGGAGCTTATTTAATACAAACAAACAATAAAATATATCCTATTTATGATAATAGTATATATCATTAACTTGTTTTGTAATGTAAACTACGCAGTACAAAAGATCAGATGAATATACAATTTTACGTTAAAACAATTTGGGATAAAGTTATTAATATGAAACAAATATACTCAAGTTTGGGTTTGACATAGGTATTCAGATTTGTGAAAATTAATACATATCAGTATTGATTTTAGTCAGTATTTACGTATCCTAAAAGTTGAAGATTAATTACTGTAATTAAAATGAGTAATTAACTTGTAAATAGGAATCCTTGAGGCCTTCAAAACAAGCTCTAAGCTTGATAAGCAAGTGAGCAAATTCGTGGGCGTAGACCAGTCTCAAATCATATATCACTCGTTAAAAAAACTCCGTAAATCCCTCCTCTTTAGGTATTTTTTTTCAACCGTCTATTTAGGTACAAACGCAACAATGATTTGAAACGAAATCTGCACACCAGTGCAAAGACGTTTTGGAAGCCATCCAATTTATAGGTCATAGAACTCACGTAATGTTTGAAACCAGTTTTATATTTACCTAAACACTTTGTGTTGTATTTTATGTATGCGTTATTTACTGAGACAATGGTTGGCTTGTGTAGAATTTAACTTGGTTTGGAAATTTAATAACTAAGCTATGTAATACCCCTCTTTTTCGGTAGCTAATTTTACTCTACCTGAAGGTTGTCTGGAAGATGCTATTAGCGATAAGACCGCCTCAATCCTTATTTCTGTATATATCTTTCGTGCAATAAAGAATATATATCTATCTATCTATATCTACCTAGCACCCACGTTTTGTCACTTAGACATAAATCTCGAAAGAGTTTGGTTAACATCATTAATCATATAAATAAAAAAATAATACTTAAATAAGTTCTTCTGACTGACACACCAATTCCCTAGTTCCAAACTAAGCTTATGCTTGTGCTATGGATACTAAGTAAACGGAAGAACATAGAAAAATACGTTAATAAACATCCATGACTTGAGTACAAATTTCCATGTTCACCACACGAAATATTTTCCCCTAGCGGGATTCAAACCCGCGACCCTTGGTTTCGTGGCCAGGGTCTCTGACCACTCGACCAACGGGCTGTCACTACCTGTCATTTATCTACACTTTACATAATTGGCTTATTAAGGAGGTAATCGTAGTCAGCTTTTGGTTTCTTTAACCTAAACGTCACAGGTCATAGCCTTGACTGTAGCCTAGGTCTTTAGCCTTGAACTTACGACCTTTGAAGGAGAGAATCCGCAAAATTTCCCCCACAAAATATAAATATCGTTTTCGTAGAAATAGCTAATTCTTTTTTCACAGTGAGCGCTTGTTAGACTTTTAAAATAATTTCCTTTCCCATTTTCCTTGCGAAACTTTAGACTGTTTCCAAATTATCGGGAAATTTCTTGTACAAGATACCGTTTATATGGAAATAAAAAATTATTTCCTACATAGATTTTGGAAAAGGTTTTTGGAAGTTTACTGGTCTAGTTGACCAAAAAATCTTGTCATTGGACTGATGTGTAAAATTATTTTGAAATTAAGCGTACTTTATACGCAAGTTGTTATAGTGCAACGTGCTAATAACAGTTTACATATATTATATACTTTATAAATTGTAAAGAAGAGAAATACTTTATTATAATCATAAACAAACATAGCATCACGCCCATAATCCCCGAAGGGGTAGGCAAAGTCAAAGGGGTAGTAGAACCCTTTAACCACATTCAGCCAAAAACAAAACTGGGCTGGGTAAGATGAAAAATATTGAAAAAGTAGTGACAAGTGGCTAGCTCGTCGCCTACACAAACACCGTTAACCACCGCCCAACCCAGCCCAGTTTTATTTTTGGCTAAATGTCTTTAAAGGGGCTTCCAGAACCTTTGACTATGCCTCTCAAACTGAGCTTATAAGCTTATGCTATGGATACTAGGCGAACGGATAGACATACTTAAATACGTCAGAATCCATGACTCGAGAACAAATGGCCATGTTCATTATACGAAACATTTGCCACTAGCATGATTCGAAACTAATAAGGTTCGTGGCCAGGGTCTCTGACCACTCGACCAACGGGCCTGCCAAAGTATGTCTTATGAACCTCCGAGCAACGAGAATCATCCTTAAAAGCTGGCAATTTGGGTGCACATGGTGACCAATTACCCTCAATGACCGGTCAGCTCACTTGCCAACTCTCCCATAGAGAGACTAAACTAAAATTTCCCATTTTTAAGCCTCTTTAATGATCATTCAAGTGTTGCCTAACTAAAATAGCCGAGCTAAGCACCCGAAAACAAAGTTAAAAATAACAAAATCACCGGACCGCTTGTGTGCGGCCACTAGAAGCATTGACTAGTTCCAGAGGGCCGCAGAACACCTGCCTGCGACCTCAGCGGCCCTTTGTGAGCACTCATTTATTTGGGCCGCAAGGATTTCTGAATGTTAAATTCTTGTCTATGCGACGACTTGGGCATGCTTTAAGGACTGGTTAGTTTGGTGTTTTTGGTCTGTAAGATGAATACGTGAAATCGAAAGCTTGTTTAAAGTTAGGTAACTGTTATTATGTTTTGTTAATAAATATTAATGGGAATTATGACAATATTTATGTTTCATTGCGGCTACTAAAATGAAAATGAAATGTTTGATTTAGAAATGTCTATAGTTACACAACAGTATCTTTGCATAATAAGACATAACTCTAGATATATAGTAATAATGTAGGTTGCTATACTATTGATTTGTATGTTATATATTTTTTTTATTTAAATCCACAAATTAAGCATAAATATAGTTTTACCTGAAAACAGGACTTTTGTAATATAAGATTAGATTAAGGACGTATGTGTTATATTTAAACATCAATAATATCAATTTGCGTCATTTTATTTTGTATCCTTTAGTAAAAGATAATATGTAGATATAATCAATATACATTTGAATATATAATTTACACAGAATATGCTCCTGAATATTTAGTATTTATCAATCTATTTAATTGTCATTCTTACACTTCTCGGTATATATTTTTTTAAGTATGGTCTTTGCTAAGGTCTATTTTCGTACTTGCCTACATAAATACAAATATATAGTCTCCTTTTTCGACATGCAATGCAAGGAACACAGTAAGTCAGGCTATCATGCGACAAACTGCAGAATATATCCTTCGAACGACTTCTAAAATAAATAGTTTTTAGCCATATGTGACTGTATTATTTTTAACGCCAAGCAAAAAAAAAATATTATTCTTAAGTTAAGAATAATATTTTTAAAATCCATTAAAATTACGAAGGTTTTATAATATTTTTTTTAAAGATATATCAAAGATTATACCATGGAAGATCCAAAATCGATTTTCCATTAACAATCTCTAGTGATCTAAATTTAAAAAAATAATTGTACATACAATTATTCTTTCAAAGTATTCTATGATGTATTTTTAAGTAATCTTATATAATCCGTGACGCAGTTATTTTTTTAAATGCAAAAGAATACAATTACAATGCCAGTAGCAAAAGAGCGAAGAATGACCGACTGCAATACACGTCACGTCGATCGGAATTAGTAACTGCGGCTCATCATTCAATGTTTATTTGTGTTGTAGACTAGGACAAACCAAGGACTAGTTGACTGACTTCTAATAATACCTAAACACCGTCGCCGCCTGCATAGCGCTTCAGTATCGTCCGGAAAGAAAACCAGAGAGGTCATCGCAACTCAAAAATTACCAAAAAAAAAATTGAAAAGCAAAAATCGCTCCCAAAATGCGCTCGCGCCGACCTCGCGTTCGGAAACAGAAGTTCCGAGTAGGTACGTCAAAACCAACATTCGCTTTGGCGAAATTAGTCAGAGTTCCCGAAAAACGCGGCCAACGACCCTCAGGGCATCACCTAAGTATTTTAAAATCCAAAAAAATCCCATGTTTACATAACACAGTGGATTTTTTAAATAAACTTTGTGCTAAAGGGCCAGACACACACACAGAGAGCAAATTTCGTGAGTCGCGAGCGTGTGAGTGATACACACACGGAGACTACATAAAAATGCCCAATCGGTACATGACGCACCACTACAATGAAGGGACGACGTAAGTCGCATACAAGTGCATAATTCGGCCGAGATGCAAAAAAAAATATTTGGCAATGCGGCCCCTACGCGCCCGCCAGTCGTCCGCCCGACAGGGTTAGGTTAGGTTAGATTTTTTGGCTCAAAACGCTCGTTGGTGATTTTTTGAAAATAATTCAACGACCACGTCGCTAGGAAAAGACGTCCTTCCTGCACTTTAATGGCGGCCAGTACGACGCGATTTTTTGAATAAAGAACTCGGCCGTCAACCGCTTCTAGTTGGAATCTAGTTTGAATTTTAATTTCAAAATTTTATTTTTAAAGTATTTTTTTTCGAATGAGCGTTTTGAACAAAAATCTGTCGGCTGCGGGGGGCAGTTGTTTATTTAGTTATTATTTTTTCAGACACCGTCCGATGATGGCATAGTTATTTTTTTAATTAAAAAATTCAAGATTTATTTATTATTGAGCAAAAGACTGTAGTGCTTTGTGACGTGTTGTGTTTTTAATTTAATTTTTTTTAATACAATTATTTTTATTTTTTAATTGGACTTGCCTGTGTTTTGTTTCGTTGTTTTTATTTGGTAAGTGATTTATTTATTTTTAATGTATGCTTATAACGTTTTTATTTTTCCCCTATAATTTTTGATATACATACTTCAACTAGTGAATTTTTGTTGCATTTATCGGTACAATTGCATTTTTATTTTTACATTGTAAATTTACTGTACGTAGAAAAAGCTTTTATTAAATATGATTTATGACAAATAAAAAGTCAATTTTAATCACATTAATTATTGTTGATTTTTTAACACCCTAACTATTTGTGGACAAAATCGTACGAAAGTTAGTAACGTTTATCTATATTTATTACAAAAAGTTTATTTATACCTTTCATCATAAAATCGACTTACCTTCTTCGAAAATAAGGTTGAATACGCTTCAGAATGCAACAGAAACACTGCGTTAATTTTTAATTCGTATATTTTTAAAATGCGATCGTGGACAAAAGCTAGACAAGGTGCAAGGACACGTCGTCCTGTGACGTCAGCGGCGCTAGGCACTGGCGAAAGTCGGCCATCTTGCGAGTGTGTTCTTTTTTGAAGCCTATAAAGTGCGCGCGCGCACCGCCATGTTGCTTCCCAATAGGATAGAGGAAACGTGTGAAATATTTTTTTATAAAGTGGTATGAACTAGTGGGTTGTACATCCTGCTGTTTAATTTAGGAAAACACTAATCTTTGTTTGCCCACTTATAGTGTTTAGTATTTTTATGTGATTTTTTCCCGCTTTTTTTATGGTGATTGGTGCAGATTGGTTGTTATAATACTTCGTTAATTTTCATATACGATTTTTTTTTAAATTAATTTAATTATTTCAGAAAATAAGGCAATTAAAATCATTAAAATTTTATCGCCTTTTTATATATAGCTAAGTTATTAAATAAAGCTTTCTAAAAGGAAAATCGATATTGAACTTTTTTCGAATATAAAAATTACTTGTCAGCACTTAAAAAGACACATATTTTATAAAGGAATGATAAAACCATATAATTCTTTGAACGTTTTTAAAAGTATAATTAATAAAATAATGACTTAACCTTTTAATTTTATTAATTTAAGGAACGTAATTTTCAAGTAGGCCAAAGGCTTTAAGGCCAAAAAAACTATTCCAATTCGTAGTTCAAAATACATACGATGTGTATACAAATATTTCGTTATCAAAATTGGTTTTATGTAACCCAAAATGCTCTATACAATTTATTTTGTAAAACACTATCCAATTACTGACAAAATTATACCAGGGATAAACTTTATATGGCTTCGGGTAACATGCCCTTACGCAGACACTAATTAAAACAAAAATATTAGTCGAAACTTTGGACCATCCGTAACTCAATACCAGGCATAAATGTAGTGGGTTACCCTCCATCGAATTTGAAGTCATAGCAGTTTATAAAAGAAATATACGAAAAATATTCCGCGATTTTTATTTTCAGTATCAGAATATGTATTTGCTATACATACGAACATATGATTTGAAAGATTAAGGTCTTATAGTTGTAAAGACTAGTTTATTTTATTTTATTTTATTACAAGGCTTTAATTCTTAATGTCCAGGCATGTTATCCAGGTTTGTCCTAGTATTCAAGCTTTGGAGGTACTTGATAAGTCTCTTATCCTATTAATTCAATATTTGTGGTCTTCGAAGATTTAGCTTCTAGAAGATTCTGGAATACCACGAAGTGGAGTATTTTAGTAAAATTATAAAAAAAAAAACATAATGTGTAAAATAGTCAGGGTATCTTTTTACTTGTAGCACTGGAGTCTGGCATAGATCAATTTTTTCCTTTGATCCTTTACATTTCTAATAATCTTGCAGCAATTTTTGATTGATAATGGTATGTTGTATCTACTTGTGGCAAAGATTTTTTTTATGTAGTTACGACATCAGTTCTTTAGGGTTAAAATTAAGTGCATTCCGTCATTGTAAGGGTAACTATTCCAACCCAATTTCTGGTGATACATTAGTGGCATTAGTTTGTGAACAATGTTAAGTAAATTTAAACATGATATTATTTTAGATGGGTGATCACATCAAGCTAAGCGGAAAAATTACTTTGTAAGTCATGACGTATTAATTGATGAGGTGGATCATCAGCTTTCACCCATAGCTGTTTAAATGTACAACTTTCTTCGAGATGTTTCTCCATTCTGCACAGCAAGTAGAAATAATCTGTTCTTAGGATATACGCAGGTTCTTTCTTTCTTCTCAGGTTTCCGTCACCACTGCGTTGGTATAAATCCGTACTTAAGATAAATCTGGAGGAGACGCGCCCAGGTTTGAACTAACAGGCTTCGAATATTAGGCCCGTGTCCTTACCATTGAGCTACCAATGGTTTCTTGACTCTCTAGGCTCTTAAGTCCTGAGATCAGCAGATGGTCACTAACAGCATTGCACGCATATCCATCGCCGTCAGACGGGAATGTCTTGGCGCTCCCAGTCAATTCCGTCACCTCCTCCTAGCATGGGCGGTAAATATGGGATGCCAGTTATGGGCTGCTGTTCCCTGGTGGGGCTGACATATAACTATTCCTACGGTTCCACTCCACCACTCGTCCCTGTGTTTGTTTACATGGCGGGTGAGTCCCACACACCACGCAGTTCCCCGCGCCTGAAGGTGCGCAAACGCATTTCCTGCGTAAAAAAAATAAAAAGGCTCTTACGTTCTCGTCTATTCCGTATATACCTTTGTCTATGCAGTATGCCATACCTCGTCCGTCGGAAGGCAGTAATAATTTTGTTTAGTCAATTCTAATTTAAGATCGGCGTAGTTCGGGCGTCAACCAGACCAGACCTTCAGAGTTTAATGCTCCCCCCCGGCTATCAGATGAACCGCATTGTCGTTGCTCACCCTGTATCTGATCGGCCACAATAGCTGTTTATTACTGATTTATTGATGAGCTTTGAGGAATCATTCTTGGTTCACAATGACGGTGGTATTGTGAAAATCTTTTTTGCAAGTTGAAGTCAAAGGTCTTATTGGTTTTTTTAAACTTTTAACCTTCAACTGGGGTGTAGTTAGGATTGACATGTTTTTGACATTATGCTCTTCATTAGAATATTTGTATTTTTTTTTTATTAAGTAAGCTTTTATTAGGAGTATATAATGTGTAAACGTTGTAATGTTGGTTGTACAATAAAATAATAACACGTAATTCGTCATATGTTCGTCAGTAACAGAAGTCATATAATGAAAAGCTTATTATAGTCATTTTTATATAAAAAAAAATTAAAACATTATTAGAATAATTGAGGAACAAGAAAGTCCGGTTCTTTAATATACAAACTAGAGATAATAGTAAATTAAAAAACAAATAAATGATTGATAATTCAATCAGAGCGTTATTTTGATAATTCAATCTATTTTAAAGCTTTTGATACTATACTCAATGTATATACATAAGTACTTATAACATTTAAAAACTTAGTATTTTCATCATTCATGTTTATAGGGCCACTCGCTCATTACAAGCACTAAAGAACCTAAAAAGACTAACAGGACATGTAGGAAACAAAGCCGAAGCGATTGACGAAAAAAACTTAAAAACATCGCAACACCATTCTACAAAGACCTCCAAACTTACACAATTTCAACCTTACCACCCTAAAAATAAAACCCACAACACGTACCTCTTAAATTGGTCCAGCCAATCACATACCTAACCTGCATAAACTGAGATTTTCAACTCTATCCTTTAGCCGATAAGGACTACATAAGACGCGGGATAAATTGGCCAATCCAATATACCTATCCCATTTGTCCCAGAACTGTCAAACGCATTTGAACTTTATTGCTAATATAAATAAGAACGAACACACTTTTTATTTTCTTCTTTCCAACTGCATGAATATAGGACAACGTGCGCGAAAAATATATGAAGATTTGACACAATGAGACACAATGCGCCTGTTTCGTGCAGCCAGGAGCGAGTGATAAGGATGGTAGATCATTTGAGGCCAAATGACTTTGCATTGGTAAAATGTGACTTTATCGTTTTTGGCTGGATGTTGGTTCTTCTTTTAGATTTATATGTGTTTTACCAACTTGATCAAATTACCCTAAAAACTAGTGACAACCATTATAGTAAGGAATCACGTCTATCAGTCAAATAAATGCAACCGATATATGAGATATGACAAACTTCAGAAGTTGCCCTAAAAGTAGACTTAGGGTTGATTTTTCAACAGTCGATTAACAAATAAATCACAATCCGGATGATTGTGAAATGTCATTGCCTGTTTCATAAGTAAAATACCGTATGACATCCGCAAATTGGTGACTTTGTACTTTAACAGTCGGTTAATTCTTATCTGATTATTAAAATATCGGGCTTAAAAAAAACAATTAAGAATTGATAATATAAATACGTTATGTAAGTCGGTGGTAGTAAATAATAAATTATCCAGACTGACACACCAATTCCCTAGTTCCAAACTTACCATAAGCTTGTACTATGGATACTAGATGAACGGATCGACATACTTAAATACGTTTATAAACATCCATGACTCAAGTACAAATATCCATGTTCATCACACGAAATATTTGCCCCTCGCGGGATTCGAACCCGCGACCCCTGGTTTCGTGGCCAGGGTGATTACTCAACCAAGGGGCCAGTTATTCATATTAATGTCTGGAATCGACTCTGCATCCTGTGGAACAGAGAACTACTTAAAGTAAACTATTAAGCTATAAGAGATCTGTTGATATTCCTTGATCTTAGTAACAGGTTCCAACCAATAATTATTATGTATGAAAAATCGATATCTTATTAATAACACCGATATGAATCAAGGATTTTAATTTGCCGCGCCGTAGAATCATACAAAAAACGAATTAGGGTAGGTATACACTGACACGTGTAGCTCTCTAGGGGTCTTGGCGTGTTTCAAACGTACTTTCATGAGTTTTATTTTACTTACAATGTTTAGAGTTGTCCGTTAATTTTGAATTATGTAAACATTTTAATCTATTTTTAAATACATATTTCTATCGTCTATGGACGACACGCGAAATTTTAAAAAGCTGTATCTCTGTAATTTTTTTGTCTATTTAAAAACAAAAATCACATGTTTATTTTGTAGATATCTAATCTAACTGAAGGACTAAATAAAATTTTAGAAAACCGTGTGCGGCGTTTTGTTCTCTCTGCTTACCTCGCTAGGGAAGTGGCGTGAAGTTAGTTGCTTAGATTAGATTGAGGCTCTTATAATCGTAGGTGATTGATTTGGGTAGCTGCACTAACTTAGTTAGTTAACAACTTAGTTAGTTAGTTAACTAAATAACTTAGTTAGTTACCCCGCTAGGGAAGTGGCGTGAAGTTAGTTACTTAGATTAGATTGAGGCTCTTATAATCGTAGGTCAAGTTTTGATTTGGGTAGCTGCACTAACTTAGTTAGTTAACAACTTAGTTAGTTAGTTAACTAAATAACTTAGTTAGTTACCCCGCTAGGGAAGTGGCGTGAAGTTAGTTACTTCGATTAGATTGAGGCTCTTATAATCGTAGGTCAAGTTTTGATTTGGGTAGCTGCACTAACTTAGTTAGTTAACTAACTAATTAAGTTAGTTGACTAACTAAATAAGTTGGCACAGCTACCCAATAACTAACTAAGTAACAACTAGTCAACTAGCTAACTAACCTATTCAATTATCCCTTGTCACTCAGTTACAAAACATACTTTAACCGCTCACTAGTGTGTATCGCCCTTAAAGTTTATGACTTCATCTTGCATGCGCGAGCGCACTCCCAAGTTTCCTTCACGTGGTGTTGCGCCAACCTTGGCCAAAGATGAAATGTATTTAGCATCCTCGTTTTGCCTTCTTTTGCAAAAAGTGCATGAGCCTGCAGCGCATTCCATTTTGATCTTTATTTCGAAAGGCATAAAGTATTGCTGATTTATGGGATGCATTGGAAAGTAACCATATCCATTCGTAGTGAATGTTTCTAGAATAATGGTTACCTATTGCATCAAATATGTAGTTAAATAAAAAGTCTTATTAGAAAATATTATAAGTTTTTATTTAAATAAGTAATGTAATTTAAAGTCTTTGAATTAGTTACAAAGATGTCTGTTGCTTAATAAGATAACTGTTATTCTTTATTTAAGTTTCTGGTCAGGGGACTACAAATTTATGTCATGTTCCTAGCGTTATGTCCCGTGTTTAGAAGGGGTCCGCTTAGACGATGATCCAGGATTTAGCGAGTCTGGTAATTACATTGAAGCGACTGCCGATCGGACCTTCGTTACCCTAAGATAGGGGACCTAGACAATTTTTGCATCAAGGTTACAAATCAAAAGTTGTTTGAATTTGCAGGTTTCATCGCGGTGTTTTCCCGTCGAGCTAGTGGTATAAATACGAACATAGAATTGAAAAATCCAGAGGTACGTGCCGGGTATGAACCCGCACTCCTCGGTTAAGAGGCGCGTGTCCTTACTATTGAGCTACCACCGCTCTCTACAATTTTATGTAATCTCCCTTTATATGATTAATTGTGTAGAAGAAATTAAGATTATATCAGAAGTGTGTATATCAGAACTTCTCGCCCAATGTTGGTCTGTCGTGACTTTCATCAAATTTTGCAGGTCAAATTCGACCCACTTTCTGGTTTGTGAATATGAAATTATTTTATTTTACCATAGTCTTCTAACAAAGCGTATTATATCGAGTTATTGGGCTTAAAAATACTGTGTATGTTCCGATAGCTAATTAACGCATACGCTTTTGACGAATACCAGCCCAACGCAGCGTTGACGAATACCCGTATTCTAAGGAGCGCGGTGCATTCGCTTCCGCGGTGGGGCGCCGAGGCCGCCCGGTTGCGGCCGGCCTTGCGCACGCACCGGTGTTCTATCGCGCAAATGCATTGTCACTCACAACAGTAGAAGTTGTTATTTGACCAATACATAATACAATTGTCCCGTGTCAGTCTGGGACTTAAAAATAATGTGCCAACTGTGCTTCTTGCCTAGCATGTCGCAAAAGGCGACTAGTTGTATATCGGGTTTTGGTATGTGATTGTGAAGGCGACGAGCTAGCTTGTCACTACTTTTACACAATGTTCCATCTAACCCAGCCCAGTTTTATTTTTGGCTGAATGTGGTTAAAGGCACCAGCTGTCCCTTTGACTCTGCCTACCCCTTCGGGGATTATTGACGTGATGTTATGTAAGTACTGTACTTAATACAATATTAGTCAACTTTTACGACAAGGCAAGAAATACACTCTATACATTTAGATGTTCCAGATCGGTATGGGTTGTATTTATTTTTAACCGACTTCAAAAAAGGAGGAGGTTCTCAATTCGACCGATTTTTTTTACTAGAGAGAGAGTTTAAAGAGCTTCTTAAACTACATTAAGCCAAAAATCGAGCTGGGTTCGATGGAAAATTGTGAATACTTTAATGATTAGCTGATGATCGTACGAAGACAAAAGGCTCTTTCGCGTTGCGGGCTAGCGAGTGCGAATGCGTCTAAGAGCCGCTTCCGTAGTCAAACGGCGGAGGCCAGCCGGTCGGCCTATGCAGCCCGCTGCGACTGCACCGGCCACAGTGCACTAAGCTGCAGTGATGAATTTGATGAAGTAACTTGAATACGAACGTTATATTATTTTTTTATTTATTTATAAAACCAACAAAATACACATCTTATCATGGTAAAAGACCATTACATGGTACATTATTTGACGTTTCCTTAATTAAAGGCTTCCAAGACATGCGTATGAGACAGTTAGGTATGTTATGTAGAATTAGAAGCAGACTTGTTCTCCATTTTCGAAAAACAGTCACCATTAAGTAACATAAGTCCTTTTACAAACTAAAAAAGTACAAAAACGTTTTTATAAAATCGCAATTCTAGCGTTTTTCTTTATTGTTTCAAAATATTAAAAATTAAATATTAAAAAAAATAGCAAAAATAAATTTGAAAATTAAATATTGAAAAAAATTAGCAAAAACAAGCACAATGTACTATTTATGAAAACCTTAAGACGCCTTTTATATCCTACCAATAAAATGTATCTAAGAACAATAAGAGCTTAAATGAAGCCAGTGGTAATTGTACAGTGATTTAATTTCAAAAAGAAAATAGAAGTTTTACTATAAAAAAAATATTTGAATGTGATCGGTAATATTATTTAATAAGTCCTATCGAATTTATGTTGAATATGAACATCTATATTTTTTGTTAGCAACAAAATATACAGGTAGGTGTTTATACATAAAATGCATCATAGCTGCTCAGTCGCTGTTTTGTTAATACGCGTCATGGTCACAGCTGTATGTAGCTTTGCCTCACTGTTTTCCTCTTACACTGTGTCAGTCTGAGGGACACCTCTACTTGGCGATGGCGCGTCGACGCTTTGTGCTGCAAAAGGGCTGGCAGATCAATTTGTCAGCGCAGTCAAGTAACTTCAGCACTAAAGGACCTAGGTTCATGTATCATTAGCTCTGTGGCTTTACTTATGAGGACTTCCAGGCTGTGTGTGGAGTTTTAAAATTTTTTGCGCTTTTTTTTGGCGACATGAAAAAGGATAGCAGCATTGTTTATCTATTTAATCCCAATAGTATGCGTGGATGTTTGTTACTCTTTCACAAATAACTACTGAATGGATTTTAATGAAACTTTAAAATAATATAGCTCATACACCCGAATAACAGAGGCTATGTTTCATCGATATACCACGCGAGCGAAGCCGCGGGCAGAAGTTAGACATAAATATTTGTTACTTGTGTGACGTAACATCATTTTTATGTTGTTCTTTTCGTTTTTTTGAAAGGACAGGCTATTTGTAAATTAAAAGGTTTGAAAAATCTATGGTATTTACATTTTTACATTTACATTTTTAATTATATTACATGTACATTTTTAACCGACTTAAAAAAAAAGAAGAGGTTCTCAATTCGATTGAATTTTTTTTGTTTTTTTTTTACAGACAGCTTACAGATAAAGACAGGCCGGGACAGCTATTTTAATTAACTAATTAGGTTCAATTGTTTAATTGTTTGAACGAAATAGATTGCGTACTTGTGGCTTCTGCTTTCCATGGGCCACTAAATCAAATGACTTTACAATACAACGTACAACGTATTTTAAAATAAAAACACTAAAAATAAATAAAAAAAAAATACTTAAAATGTTCCCCAAGGCATAAAACAAACTGCCCTTAAGCATTTAAATAAAAAGTAAGTAAGTGCGCAGTTGGAATTCGTCAGCGCAACTGCATAGAGCCATAAACCGTCGCCATGAGGAAAAGTGCGCGCGCGCAACCTTGAGCGCAGACCGGCACTTAGCCCGTTTGTTTTTGCATATTTAAGGGCGAGTGATGCCTTTATAGGGCTGTTTTAATGCATATTTTACTCGTATGTTTAGTGAGTTCACACAAAATAAAACAAAAAAAAATATAATTACTTAATAATAAAAAAAAAATCCTATTTAACAAGGTTTTGAGTAAAATTTTTGCAAAATTTCTATAAAATCAACTATAATAACGTTGTTATATAAGTACCTTCTATCAACTTAATATGGAACGAAATGAAAAGCAATAAATGATTTCTGCGAATGGATTCCGAGATAATTGTAATATAATATCATGCTTTTACATAAACAACAATAAATTATTAAAAAGTGACTGTGGTGTTTTTATTTTATATAAAAAAAAGATTGTAACAAAAGTAATTTGCGCGTAATATTTCACTTCTAACAGTCATGTATACCTATTACTAAGTAAAAGATACGAGTACTACAGAACCCCTCTGAACAAACTTGAGCGCTATAAATCCTTGTAGAACCTCACAGCCTGTGAAAGTTACATAAGCTAGTATAAAATATTCCGCATTTACCCAAACCCGTCTGTCGTCCACATAGTTGTGAAGGCCTGGCTTGTTTTGAAGCGACAATAATAACTGTTTTCACAAAAGAATACTCGACAAGAGATGTTTCTGTGAAGTAGAATGCTAGTAGGATTACTGCACTGAAGGTTCCGTAGTTGTAGGCATATAATTAATTCGTACATCATGGACGACGATTTTTGAAGTTTTTTTCCGACTATTTTTGTAGCAACATTGTAAGTAGGTTTGTCATTAATTGAGCTATGAAGGAAATCGTGTTTCATAGTTTTTTCCCGCATTTTTTGGGAAATTTTCGGCATTTAATACTTGAAGTTCTTCAAGTCTCCCTTAACTTTTTGACGGGCCCGTTGGTCGAGTGGTCAGAGACCCTGGCTACGAATCCAAGGGTCGCGGGTTCGAATCCCGCTAGGGGCAAATGTTTCGTGTGATGAACATGGACATTTGTACTCGAGTCATGGATGTTTATAAACGTATTTAAGTATGTCTATCCGTTCACCTAGTATCCATAGCACAAGCGTAAGCTTAGTTTGGAAATAGGGAATTGGTGTGTCAGTCTGAAGAATTTATTATTATTTATTATTACTTGTACTGTAGACGTTTATTCTTGTTAAATTTTCTGGTTTTATGGAGTACTTTATTATTTTTGTTTCCCTTGCAAGAACTAAATGTGACCGCATTGTAATTGAATTGATAATGACTTAGAAGTTGATTTTTAAACAGCTCCTAGGAATGACAGACCTGAATATGTGATATTCATTTCAACTTGATACCTGTTCGCACTAAGTAACAAACAGATTGAGGATAGAGGTAGACAGACAGACGGTCTATCAAGAGTTTTGAGATTCGGAACCCTTTAAATACTAAATGTCTTCTTAAACGATGAAATTACGTTGTATATATTATACGCCTCAATTCAAGGTACAATTGACTAACTATTGAATGTATGAATAGTAGGTATAATTTTAATTTATTTTAGTTATCATTTGTTAGACAAACGTGGTGCGGTTTATATCATAAAAAAGGAGAATAAACTAACTAACTAACTAAACTTCACGTCACTTCCCTAGCGGGGTAGGCAGAGAGAACCGAGTATAAACTAATTTTACTAAACATTATAAAATGTTTCTCAAAAACCTAATATTATTGCTTTTTTATTTTCCGTCCTATTCTTATAACTTCTTTGCCGTCTAAGTACAGTGGCGCCCTCTGTTTTGTACATTCGGACGAAAAAAAGAAAGATGCATCATCCTTTTTACGCTTTATTTGAGACTAAGAACTTTGATGATGGATTGCCACATTATCAGAAGTAGGTATATTATTTATTTATTTTTATTCTTTAAGGGCAACTTACAAAACATACATAAAATTAATGCATTACACAAACATGATATATGTTTCTTGCTGTGACGCTGTTTCTATTACAAGTTACCACGGCATGCATATAATCACAGAAAATATACTTCGACTGGCTCGAAGGCGCATTCGGTAGTGACCCTGCCCCATGCGCCAAGAATTGTGGGTTTAATCTCCACCTAGGACAAACATTCGTATGATGAATACTTGTGTTTGTCCTCTGTCTGGGTGTTAATATCCAATATTTAATATATTTGTAATACCACTGTTGATTCTGATATCCGTAACCCAAGTGCTTAAGCAACTTACCACGGAGTCAGATCAATGTGTGTGATGTAGTGGGATATTTATTATTTATTTATATAATATTTAATGACTTAACAAATATGTTAAAGTATTCAGTACATATGTATAGTATATATGTCTGTAACTTAAGTGTATCCCAGGGACACATCACATGTCAGCCTGGAATCATATTAAAGTTACGTCAACGGAATCGTACCACGGCATTATCATTTTTTAACATTGCATTATGTTAATGGCGGATATATCGTAACTCCGTTGTGAAATAAACATTTATTTCACTGCCTAAGCTTGACGTCAGTCGCACCTGATGATAACCCCGCGGTTACACTGAGAATCTCTTTATAACTATCTAGAAGCACCCCGCGGTTTCATCGGGTAGTTCCCGCTTCCGTGGGAATACAGGGATGACGTAGCCTATGTGATAAAGTACCTAGCTATTGGTGAAATTTCAGATCGGCCCCGTAGTTTCGGAGCCTATTCAATGCAAACAAACAAACAACAAATATTTCTTATTTACAATATTAGTGTAGATTGCACGCGACTCCACCTACGTAAAAATCGCGTCTCTATCATACATATCCTAAAATAAATATTATACAGGACAGTACAGCCTTTGAAGGTTTAAATAGTACTATTTTGTATAATATCACATGTATGCATTGTTTCTGATACTTAATAATAATAAAAAAAAATACAGACTCTAGCGTACTGCCTTGGAATCTATATTTTTTCTGGAACAGAAAGTAGCCTATATCCTTTTCTAGGGCTTGCACTTTAATCTCGTTGAAATTCATAAAAATCGGTCTAATGGTGTAGACGTAAAAAGGCATCTGACATAGTTACTTTCGCATAAAAATATTTAACTAAGCAGCGCCCCGCGGTTTCACCCGCGAAGCTCCTGTTCCCGCGAGAATAAGAGAATAAAATATAGCTTATATTGCTTGCTGATAAAGTAGCTTTTTATTGGTGAAAGAATTTTTCAAATCGGTTCAGTAGTTTCGGAGCCTATTCAATAGAAACAAACAAACAATGAAATCTTTCCATTTTATAATAATAGTATAGTATATGATATCACAACTCTACCATAGACTTTCCTCGAAACATAATAGCCTTTACTTGTTTACTCGTACGCTGAGTGAGCTCCTCAAGAGCTCCTCAAGTTGAGCGTTACTCGTGTGAGTAATGTTAAACTTGAGGAGCAGTAACAGCGATCACGCACACCTGCTAAGCTAGGCCTTCCGCGGTAGTCGCTATCCCCACACATAAATTACAAAGCTTGTCAGCCAAGGATACTCGAAGCGGGGGCTAAGAGGGGCGGAGTAGGGCTGTCAGTGTCACATGCACCGAAACCGTAATATATTTCCAATTAGATTTGAAAACTGAAGAATTTTTTGTGACTGTATTATAATAAATTAGTTTAAATGAATGTTTCTAGGGTGCATTACTAGATTAAAAAAAAAAACATAGTACATTAGTAAATAAGACAGACATAAGAATTTTATTAAGATCAATAAAAAAATATTTCTAATATGTGTAGTTAATTGACTTGAGTCAAATAAGTTTAAATCAATAATAAACGATTGCAATACAAAAAAATCCATTCGTTACGATTAGTTACAGAATATAAACCTAATCGATAGATTAGCATATATTTTAAGATACAATAGTGTTGCAAATATATTTTAAACATTTACATACCCAGTTTGTTCCACTTAAACATAAACATTAAAATATAAATTAATTTTGCGTTGAATCAAAACCCTAAACTAATAACCGAACAGTCATTTCTTCGCTTGACTTTCGGTCACAGCTCCCGTCAAACGCAGCTGCCAACCCTAAGCTGGAGTGCATCGGAGGGTTTCGAAAGTTGCACAAACGCGTCACCTTGACCTCAATACGCAGACGACGGCATGCGTTATTATTGCAATCCTTTTGCGGGCTGCAACCGACAGACTCTTCTGTCTCTTTCGTTTGCATGCACTCTGATAAAGATAGCTCGATACCACTTGCATTCACTAGTTTTCAAACGAGACTGTGATTCGGAAATGCATGCATAGTATCAAGCCAGCAATTTCGAAGGGGTAGGTTAAGTTGAAGGTACAGAAAGCTTATTTAGTCAAAAATAAAATGAGTTAAGCTGGTTAGAGCGTTATGAAAAAGTTGAGACATGTTTGTCTAGCTAGCCAGATTCTAGTTCGTTGTCTAGACTGTAACAGAACCAATACTCAATAAACAATTAGTCTCCTTTTAAGACACGCTAGGTACACAGGTAATGCTTATTTTTCAAGATCTAGTCCCCCAAAGGGGTAATTTGAAAGTCCATTATAAAATTTATATTACAAATTCATATCTCTGTATGTTCCGATTTCACAAGTAAATCTTAAAATGTTAATGAAATTTGATATGAATGCAATTTTTACCATTATAACAGTTGTATGTATATTTTATATCAGAAATTTACTTCTGCAAATTTTACCATGTAAGCTATCATCGAAAGTTGTTAATATCTGCTTAAATATGCCGGCGTATTTTATATATTTACTAGCTAACCCGGCGCACTTCGTAACGCCCCGTTCTCGGGTTTTCAATACCTATCCATTTTTTTTAAATTTAACTCGCAACTTATATATATTTTATTTTCATAAGAACCTTCACTTGACAATAACAAACACAACTAAATAAGAATTAGCGAAATCGGTAAAGCCGTGCTCAGGTTATATATATAGCTTTGAGGTGGACCAGCCTTATCACTTAGGAGTATGAAAAATAGATAACAACCTATTCTCAGACCTACAAGTGTACATATAAAATTTCATCACAATCGGTTAAGCCGTTTCGGAGGACTATGGCAACTAACACGGTGACACGAAATTTTTATCTTTATAAAGATAAAGTAATCTGACCAAAAAAAACTACTTTCGCTCTTTAAGTACAAACTTTAAGAGCGAAAGCTTTTGTAGTATTTAAGTATCTTGCGGTGAGATGGTAACAGACTAAAGCATTGTGTGACCTTAGTTAGCTAGATAGTTTGGCTAGATAGGTCTAGCTAGATAGTTCTCAATTCGGTTATACATTTTTAACAGTGAACATCATCATCCTCCTAGCGTTATTTCCCGTGATTATTCGGGGTCCGCTTAAACCTTTATCCAGGATTTTGCGAGTTCGATAACTTTGAAGACATCTAACCTTCGTAGCCCTTCGATAGGGGAACCAGACGGTTGGGATCATGGTTACACATCTATAGTTTTTACAGTAAACAATTCTTCTTATTACCAATCAATATTGGGTTGGACTCAATAATGAAAACCATCTTACCCAGCCCAGTTTTATTTTTTTAGCTGAATGTGATTAAAGGGGCTTGTTGCCCCTTTGGCTCTGCCTACTCCATTTGGGATACGGGTGCTATGCTATGCATGTGTGTATGTAAGTCAGTTATGTGATAGACCTATTTCAATACTACATCCGGCTATCAAAAGTAATATCAATATCACATTGTATTAAAAACGATGATACCGCCTACCTGTGGTTGATTAAAAATTAATCGCATCATCAGTGCATTGTAATTGCAGTAATTAAGCCCGCTAGTGCAGCTAACTGTACATCGGTAAACCTCCCTAGGGGTAAAGGGGATTATAGGAATATATCTTTGTTAATACAAACTAGTTATAATAAAAAACCAATCAAACATAATATCACGTTCATAATCCCTGAAGGGGTAGACAGTGTCGAAGAGGCAGCAGGCCTTTTAACCACATTCAGCTAAAAACAAAACTGGGCTGGGTTAGATGAAAAATTGTGATAAATAGTGACAAGTGGCTAGCTAGTCGCCTACACAATCACATACCCACAACCACAACCCCATATACCATGTGTGTAAAGACCGTGCCATATTGCATTCGGTTCTCTCTGCCTACTCCGCTAAGGAAATGGCGTAAAGATTAGTTAGTTATATGCTTAGTTTGTAGCTGGAAAATTGGTGTTCTATTATGAACTATTTCTACAAATGCCTTTAAATACCGTTTTTCATTAACAGGCGTACATTATACACTAAAAAATAAAACACTCACAACACTAGCGGGAATTGTGAAGAGTAAACGCAAGGAATACAAACTTAGTATCCACATCTACGTAACTAGCGCCACAGCGGTCAATTTTGGAACTGTTTGTTATCTCTATTTTTGGTTGCTTAAGTTTTATACCCCGATATCAATAAAAATGCTAACAGTCCATCTGCCTAATAACATTCAAAAGAACTTATGTATAGAACCAACTAATTAGATTGAAACGGGTAAATGAGATGGATCAGCTTTTAGGCTACATGAGACAGCCCTATATTAGTTTGTGCTTATTCTATTCATTTGGCTATAAATAAATAAATTCTCCAAACTGACACACCAACTTCCAGTTCCAAACTAAGCTTATAAACTTATAAATACTAGATGAACGGATAGACATACTTAAAAATGTTTATAAACGTCCACGATTCGAGTACAAATGCCCATGTTCATCACACGAAACATTTGGCTCTATCGGGATTCGAACCCGCGACACTTTTCGTGGCTAGGGTCTCTGACCACTCGGCCCACTGGTCTGTCGACTCAGACTCTTATATGATGAGTGTATGCTCCTTATATTCTACACTCGATAGTGTATTATGCCCTTGCATACCCCCTAGCGTGAATGGCGTGCACTCGCCCATTAGACATGAGCCGATGCGTGCCCGCACACGAGACTGCTGACGTCACTGCTTGCGTCACTACCGGAGCCCACGAACACCATCGACTTGGGATACGTTACTTAGGTTTTGTGCGGTTGAAATAGTTACTATTGTTAAAATTATTGTAGTTTAGTAAGTATCTTAGGAGTTATTGGACTAGCTGTGCCCATGGTTTCACCCGCGTTTATGGTTAATGTTATAGCCTATAGCCTTCCTCAACA
Source organism: Glyphodes perspectalis (assembly GCA_951394215.1). Taxonomy (NCBI): domain Eukaryota; kingdom Metazoa; phylum Arthropoda; class Insecta; order Lepidoptera; family Crambidae; genus Glyphodes; species Glyphodes perspectalis. The sequence goes on along the minus strand of OX596209.1, from coordinate 1,076,666 downwards.
AATGGGCTATCTAGCAATAAATTATTTTTTCAAATAGGACGAGTATTTCCTGAGATTAGCGCATTCAAGCAAACAAACGAACTCTTTAGCTTTATAATATTTTGCGACTGTACTTAAAATTAAATTAAACAAATAGACATTTTAAATTAAAGTAACCAAGAAAAACATTGTACCTATATATAAAAACTTTATGTGCGTATGCCGCCATAAAATAAAAAAGTTAATCAATAAAGTAATACACAAAAATATAGTAGTAATAAATTTCAATTTGTTTTCCTCCGTTCGATCAAGAACTAGATCCTATCTTAATTCTAAACGCAATTAGACCTCAAAATTTAAAAAGATCCTAATTTAAAAAATAAGTAGCAATGCAAATTCTGGTAAATTCTAATGAATTTAAAAACGATAGCTAAAAAGATTAATACAAATTACACAAAACATGTGTAGCTAATTCGTAGTATTCCGTAGCGCTATCTATGCTACGCCGTAACGTCTACAGTTTTCGTAGGCTAGATTCGTCTACGCACGTCCATTCACGCCAGGTTTACGCGTATTTTTTCAATTCTCCGTCACACGCACGCAGAGGAATAGAATTTTATTAGTTCACTTACGTCAATGAGACGTTTAAATAGCAATGGCGGGAAATTCGTTATTTATAAGCGGGATGTTTGGTAATGTGCTGGCTTGGTTAGATGAAAAAAGGGTATTTTTATTTATATATTTCCCCTTTAACTGCGTTTATTATAGATTTTTTACTCAATCATGACATTTTAAGTCTCCTTCATGTTCATGCAAGTATTTTTACCTTTTGTTTTAAATTAATTTGCTTTATAAATAACACTTACTTACACCACAAGGCAATAATAAAAGAGGTTGTATACTTTCCAACTCAAATTTTTCTTCGTCAAGTAGGTACTCATTAGACTTGGTAAAATCAATTTGTCCAGTCCGCTGTGTAATAGAAAGTACCGGTGATTTCGAAATTAGTCTATCAGATGGTAGATTCCGTTGCGTGCATGGCGATACGTTTGCCCTAGACAAAGTACATAAAGGACAGTAAGCTAACTTATAAGTATTAGCAGTCAAAAGTATTCTTAAAGATAAAAATATTATGCTTAATAAATATGTAACGTAATATCAATTTAAAAAACAAATTTGTGAAATAGCAAAAGATACTGACTGGCTAATATAAATATTATATTTTATTATCAGAACACATTTACATATTTTCCTTACATAAAAACTATAAATACTTACTTACATAACAAAGAAAACTGCAGTAGAAATTTGGCCTAATATTATAACCATAGTCACAAATAACACGCTTTGCATATAAATCACATATTCATATTTTCATTACATAGAAAAAGTTGTTACTTTAATTAAATCAAAGCATAAACAATTAGGTAAATGTTTTTTCTTCTAACTACGGAATATTGTAATTTTAATTTTTTTAAGCCGCTTGCTTAGTAAATAAGTAGAGTAGAATTTGCAAAACGGTCTTACTTTCCGCAAATGTACTATGTCCGCAGCTGCATTAAGCATGCAAAAGACGTGCAATTTGCAATTCTGCAGGCATCTTCCGATTCGGAACGTTTGGGAGAGACAGTGTTGCTGAAATGAACACGGAGCATTACAATGTACATAGTACCAATGTACAAGTAGTTAACATTGAGTGAAAACGTTGTAGTTCATTATACATATGAAAATGTTTATGAAATCAGTTTTTTAATACATGTGTAGTCGTGATTGCGGAATAGATGATAAAAAATGTATGTAAGTACATTTTGGTTAGATGCATTTGTATTCTTTTTTTGAATATAAGAGGAGGCAAACGAGCATAAGTGTCACCTGATGGTAAGTGATCGCCTTAGCTCATGAACACCTGCAATACCAGGGGATTGGAAGTTGCCGGCCTTTAAGGAATTTGTAGGCTCTTTTCTTGAGATTCCCCAAATCGAATCCGCTCGGAAATACCGCTTCTGGAAGTTGATTCTACAGAACAGTTAGAAAAATACTAATATTTTGATGCATTATGTAGTACTCTGCAAAGTTTTATAATTTGTAGCCATAAATTAATCTTCAAATAAGTTGCTATGCGCAAAAAATTACGACGGACCAAATTGTTTTAATATTTTTTTCGTTTCTTTATGTTCAAAGGTTTTTTTTAATCCCCAAAATTCAACAAAGGGATGCTGGCCGAAACTAGATGTATGATTTCCCTTATATTAAAAAAAAAATATTACAAACCAGTCGCTGTATTGCGAAAATATGGCCACACACAAATACATTCTTACTTATCTGTGTATGGAGTTAGCTGAATCTGTTTAAAGAATAATTTTGTAAATTATATGCTAATCGGTACATGGAAGGGGCAATTTGCTGTAACATCGTGCGTCGTGACCCGTGTCCGTCTGTCTGGAGTAATCGAGATTTGATATCAAATGTTTGAACTAAAGAGATAGGGCAATTTGGATTCTTTATATACCTACATACCTGAATAACAAAGTAGTCTGCAATTTTACATAATTTTTCTTTACTCAATCGCCAAATAAGAGAAATAATTAATAAATTATTTTTTTTATTAAGAAAGTGATTTACAGATATGGTTTGAACATATCGTTATTGGCAGACAGAATGTAATTCCCTTTTGCAAGTTTGAATCACTAAAAAGTATTTTTTTTTTTTAATTAACTTTTATACCATACTTAGTTAGTACAGTTAGTTACTTCCCTGGGCAGGCAGAGAGGACTGAGCGCCATAAGGCAGTCCTTACACACTCACTGGTTTCTTTGTCATAACTTTTTTCATACAAGTTATACGGTTCCTAAGGCTCCTGACATCATCCTCTGTTAACACACGACCAACATAATATTTCTCTTTTTACGTTTAAAAAAGTTTCTTATTCATTCCCTAACCTATTTTTCGCTTCATAAAAAAATCGAACGTCAAAATGGCGGGAGTTATTGTTGAAACACCGCCGCCATCTTGTCCGCCAATATAAAATGTTGCCGTTCACCCCGGTCAATCCGACGGCTCCCATTTAACAGCCATGGCTACCTCGTTACCGCTCCCTAATTATCCAAAATATAACGCCATTGTTGACGAAAATATTTAAACAAACCGTAGCAATTAAAAAATCTTCGCGGGGAAATATGGCGGCTGCCAAAGAGTAGCAGAATATGTTATTTGTAGTAAAAAGAAGTAAAATGCATGTCTACATAAGCTTATTCTAAACTCCTATGTCTAAGTAATTTATTATTAATATTAGTATTTATTATATATTTTAACCTAATAATGATGAAGAGGAGTCCAAACGAAGCATTTGCAAATAATTAATTTTCTATACATAATGCGCTTGCGTATAAATTATTGCATCAAATAACACAAATTTTTTTGATGTCAAGTAATTTCTAAATAACTTAGAATTATATTTACTTGTATTGTTACTGTAATCTATGATTCCAAATTTGTATAGTTGACTTATTGTTTTGTTGGAAAAAATTGGGATTATAAAGAACATGAACTTTCTATGTTGAAAAGAATGTGCTTAATAATACTAACTGGATCCAAATTTCGATCCAATCTTCGGAATTATACTTCATATGATCTTTTTAACTGCAGAGCTATTTTGATATTGTCAGATAATTCGAACAAATATAGCATAATATTATATGACAGCTAGACTGAACTTTACTAGACTGAACTATCTTATAATTGTATCATTTAAAAAAATGCATTTAAAAACAATCTGTTTTAAAATGAATAGCGGTAAATAAGGAGTTAATTTGAAGAAAATTTCTTGAAATTGCTCGTGAATGGTGCAGGAAGGCTAGAACTTCCGTCTTACCGTGCTCCCTTCTGTAAATTCTTACTTCATGCCTCTATTTAGATCCTGCCTTCTATTGGCGCGCTAGCTTTAAATTTAAAAATGGAATGCGCTGTCCTTGGCGGGCGAAGTTCGTTGACCTTCCGATGCATTTCGGCGGTTTCGCCCAGTTTGAAATAGACGTAATTTGTTCTCGAACACTCCAAAAGCATTTACGACTTTATTGCAAACGCCTTTAAGTTTGTTCTCGCTTGGCGTGAGCATGCGTATTCTTTTTTTGGAACTTAACGAATTTAGGCTTTACACTACGGAATTAAGGCTCACTATTGTTCCGAATTTTTAATGCGATTGTCTCATTACACCGCCAAATTATTTTGACTCTTCCCCGGAGGGGTTTCGGTTGAAAATTGCGTTGCAGTCTTTCGAAATTTGGGAAGCCAAGTGTTATCTTGGCAAAGGTGGGCTAGACGGGTATTTTTTTTTAATTATACGGGGTGAGCCAGTCATTTGTGGTTCAAATTCACTAATTTGCTTTTTGGCCTTAATCAAAGTGCATATTTTGATGTCGTCATTAGATGAGCGATAGCTTTGACGTGCATTTCCTTTGCGGACGCGATGAATAAAACATGGCCGAATATGTAGCTTGTTAGTTGAAGATCGTTAATTTCTCTGCTGGGGTGACTGTGTAAAAATACAGTTAATTTTCTTGCCCTTGTTGGAATTTTCTAATGGCATATTATTAATAACTAATATGGCCTGTCTATGGTAAACAGTCCCCTTAGCCTGTTTGAAAGTCCAGAGGGCTCATCACTGATATTGGCTATTACTGCAGATGTGAAAAATGAAACAATTAGAATAAGAGATGATTCAAATTTTGCCCAAAAGGATTGTATCTTCTTCTTATAAATATTTATAATATAATTAAATTATTTTTATTACAATACGTTCCCAATTCAACCACTCTTTCCCGGTTTTGGGTCTATTCGACAAACGACAGCGAGGTTTGCAATTTTTCGACCAAACGTTCACTCGACCAAATGTAAAAATATCATTAGTTCTTTCGATCAAAAATCTTTTAGTCAAATGTCTATTCGATCACCTGAATTTTGTGTTAAACGACCAAATGAAATTGGCCCTCCAGTGGTACACTCGTTCTTTATACCATTTACCCAGAAATAGTCTGCTATACCTGAGAATGAGAATAATCTACAAGCCGTAGAAAATAGTTAGTTTAAAAAACGTTTAAATTTCTATTTCGCATAATTTATTTGCGAGAAAATAATTGCATTATTATCACTACTTTATGTGTCATTAGAATACACAAAAGAGATTAGAAATCAACTAAAATTTATCGTAAACGCAAACGCCATCCGGGAAAACCCAGCGGCGGAAACTAGTCGATAAACAATCGACAAATAACTACGTCACTATCGCGTGGGCAGAGCCGAGTGCGAGCCTAACATTACGAAAATAAACCACGAGCTTCGCAAACAGCCAGTAGTGGCTCAAATTAGTCACCGGCGTAGTGCAACGACTCTAGTGATGTGCGTGATGATGCTAATGTTATCGATAGGTGTCGGGTTACATCGACCATAAACAACATTGATTCTTTAAAATGTGCAGGGTATTTTTAATTGCATCAACTTTTAAACGTCACATATTAGTAAATACTAGTTCCTACTAAAGTTATAAAGGAAATCTTTAAATCACATCTGAGCATATTGTATTAACAATTACATATAAAATATTTAAAGTAAAGGTTTTGTCTGTATTAGTAGATTGGCATAAATAAGCACCAGCACTGATTAAATAAATAATAATGAAGGTCATGTTGTTACAATCCATTATTTATCGAACAGTTTCTATCGGCAGCTAGGTGTTTATTATAGGTAAACCTACCTAATTTTTTTTAATAATCAACCCATTTCTTCTTATTTTTAGTTTTAAATATCAGATTACATCACGTACATTGATCTGTCCCCGAGGTAAGTAGCTTAAGCACTTGTATTACGGATATCAGAAACAACAGTCGTATTACAAATACATACATACATGATGTCACGCCTTTGTCACATAGGGGTAAGCAGAGTCAAAGTCAAAGTCAAAATATCTTTATTTACGTAGGCCTCAAAAAAGCACTTGTGAATCGTCAAGTAAGTACATAGTAGAACAATTTGAATCTACCACCGGTTCGGAATGTCGCATCTACCGAGAAGAAACCGGCAAGAAACTCGGTAGTTACTCTTTTCAATGCCAGATTGAATATAAAAATTAAAATTTACAGATTAAGTTAATATGAATACCAAGTCATACAGTTAATGTTCGTCAAAGATTCAGCCGAGTATTATCAGAAGTAAAAGGTAAACCAGAGCAGACCAGCCTCTGAAGGTGGCACCTGTTCACAAGTATGACGTATGTGTCAGCCATCGTTTCACTCGACCATATTTGAGGGAATGTAACGACCCGTCACATAACGCCACCACCCCCGAAGCAATTGAGTGAGCATGACTACTCAAGCTTCCCTATCATTATTATAAGAAAGTTCAAAACTAAACAAAACAACAAAAAATTCTTATCAGAATTCATTAAATGTACGAGATGGTGTACAGTTTGTAATAATAAAATTAATTCCAGACTGTTTTATCATTAAGATAATCGTCAGTCGTGTAAAAGCCCTTTCTTAACAAGGTATTCTTTATTCGTTGTTTGAACTGCGCAAGGGGTAGATTTAAAATGTCTGCGGGAATTTTGTTATAGTAATGTACACTTTGCCCAATAAAGCAGCGTGACAATCTTTGCAGTCTAAATCGCGGTACTGCGATTTTGTTTCTGTTTCTTGTATTCTTATGATGAATTGCACATTTTTTAGTGAACAGATGAATGTTTTGATGTACGTATAGAATGCAGCTGTACACGTATTGTGAGGCAACTGTTAAAATTCCTATTTCCTTAAATAGATCCCTAAGAGAATCTCTAGCATTAAGATTGTATATAGATCTAATGGCTCGTTTCTGAAGAATAAAAATGGTTTGAATTTCAGCTGCCTTACCCCATAATAGAATACCATAAGACATAACACTATGAAAGTAACTAAAATAAACTAAACGAGCAGTTGAAATATCTGTAAACTGTCTGATTCTTTTTATGGCAAAAATAGCAGAACTGAGCTTCCCTGCTAGTGATGTTATCTGACTATTCCATTGAAGTTTTGAATCTAAGTGAATCCCCAGAAAAACAGTCGAGTCAACCAGTTCTAAAGTTTCGCCATTCAATTTCAAATTTAAATTCAATTTTCTAACATTTGGGAGAACAAAATTTATACATTTTGTTTTTTTCGCATTTAATTGTAAGTTATTGGTTGTGAACCAGTATAAGACCCTTGAAAGAGCATCATTTACATCGTCAAAGTTAATTTTGGTTCTGTCAATATTAAAAATGAGAGAGGTATCGTCAGCAAATAATACAATCTTACAAAGATCTTTTAAATAAAAAGGCAAATCATTTATATATATTAGAAATAAAAAAGGGCCTAATATGGATCCTTGGGGAACCCCTATATTAACCTGCGATCCTGACGATAGTATACCATTTATGTCAACTTTTTGAATTCTGGAACCTAGGTAGGATATGATAAGTTTTAAAGCTACATCATTGACGCCGTAATGCTTAAGCTTAGAAATCAAAGTCTTGTGATCGACGCAATCAAACGCTTTGGAAAGATCACAGAAAATACCAAGAGCATTCTGAGATTTCTCCCAGGCTCCAAAAATATGCTTCAAGAGAGCAATTCCTGCGTCAGTTGTAGAACGACCTCTAGTAAATCCATATTGTTCAGTATGGAAAAGTTTGTGCTTGATGAAATGAGCTAATAATTGTTCATTCATAATCTTTTCGAACACTTTGCTAAGTGCAGGAAGGATTGAGATGGGTCTAAAGTTATTTGGATCTTGTTTGCTACCAGACTTAAATAAAGGCATAATTTTACTATGTTTCATTAAGTCTGGGAAAACTCCATTATCGATGCAGGAATTGAATATATCTACCAGATATGGGGCTATAATAGCAATGGTGTGACTAATATTTTTTATTGAAATGTCAAATATGTCACTCGTATTTTTCTGATTTAGAGATTTGAAAGTTCTTATTATGTCTTTACTACATATATATTTAAACTTAAAGTAAGAATCACACGATGCAACATTACTTTTTAACAGCAATTCTGCTTCAGAAGCAGATGAGTTTAATTGCGCTGTTGTTGTGATAGGTATATTACTAAAAAAGTTCTCAAAAGCTTGTGCGATGTGTGTATCAGATTTTAAAACTTCGTTGTCAATGTTAAGACTGAACGAAGTGTCACGTGGCTTTAATTTGCCGCTTTCGCGGTTAATGATATCCCACGTGACTTTTATTTTGTTACTCGAATTTAATATTATATCACGAATATATAATGACTTAGCATGTGAACATACCTTCCTAAATAATTTTGAGTAATTTCTAACATAATTAATAAATTCTGTTGTATGATTAAACTTTTTTAATTCATACAATTCGTAAAGACGATTTCTACTTTTAAAAATCCCAACTGTAGCCCATTTGCTAAATGTAGTTTGGCATCTTATAGTCCGTTTTTTTATTGGAAAGTTAATATCAAATTCCTTCTTATAGCAATTAAAAAAACTGAAATATAACCTATCTGGATCACAAGGTATGTATGGCGTCCCTTGTAATTTAGTAATTAGACTATTCTTAAATTTTTCAATGCGATTAAGAGTAGTAGGCCTATATGTAGCTTTCTTTGAAATTATACATGAATTACTAAGACTGTTACAAAAAGAAATCTGTTGTCCACAATGGTCGGAGGTTAAATTAGAGATGACAGATTTCTTAACTGGCTCGCAATTACAAAAAACGTTATCTATACACGTAGCTGACGTAGCTGTAATTCTGGTTGGTTCAAAGAATTGATATTCAAGATCAAAAGACTTGAATAAAGACATTAATCTAATACTCGTAGGCGATCCATCTAATAAATTAACGTTAAAATCGCCACAAACTATAATGGACTTATTTTTATTAATTATTTTTCTAAGAACATTTTCCATCGTTGCTTCGAATATGTTAAAGTCGCCTGAGGGGGGGCGGTACACACAAACTATAACATATCCATCTAGTTCTACGCATGACAATTCGACAATACATTCAATTGAGAGACCTACTATGTCTTTTCGTTCTTTGGACTGCATTGTATTTCTAATAAAAATTAACGATCCGCCATGTATGGCAGACTGTCTTACAAAAATACTTGCTAATTTAAGATTTAAAATATTAGAAAATAAACTAGAGTTTTCAAGCCAATGTTCTGTAAGGCATAAAATGTGAATATCTTGGCTTTGTATGAATAATTCTATTTCTAAAACTTTGCCAGCCAAGCCCTGGATATTTTGATGAACAAAATTAATAATCCTAGACTCAGCTATTGTCTCAGCACTCAGTTTAAACTGGAGCGTGCAGTCAAGTCAGTATATAAACTATTAGTACTTATACTAATGCGTACGGGTATTGCTTTATGATTATTGTTGTTAATATTATAGGCTAGCAGACATGCTATTTGTTTCCTAAATATATACGGTAGATACATACTATCTTGAGTCAATTTAAAATTACTGATAAATTTATTAATGTCAAAATAAAAAAGAGCGTCACTATGACGACATGTCAAATTGTACATAAGTACATTAAGGTTATAAATATGCCTATTTTGGTCAGGGTTCAGATTTTTGGCATAAGGGAATGCACATAAAGTTACATTGAGCCCACTGATTTCTTGGAGTCGTAATAATGCATTTATATTTTTAATTACATCTCTTTTTTTTACTGATGTACTATCCCCATACAAAACAATTAAATTAGTGTTCTTATTTAAATTTAGTGATCCTAACCGTTTTAGTAAGTCTGTATAGGGAGATCCAGGAGAACACAAGTTAATAACATTCCCTTTTATATCGTGATGGAGAAGGGAACCAAGTCCTTGACCCAACTTGTCTGACAACAAAATTGTTTGGTATTGTGACGTTGGCAGTTGTGATTGAGGTTGAGGTATTCTAGATGGAGTTTGGACATCTGATAATAGTGGTAACTCTGCTAATTCAGGGACAATACATTCTTTATGTTTATTTGTTAATGAGTCCAAACGTTGTTCGTTGTAGTTACACAACTCAACTAACTCTGTGGCAGCAACTATGTGTTCATTTATTTGTTTTTGTGACAACTCATAGCGCTTTTGATAATCCCTAAGGGATCTCTCCAAAGTAGTGATTCTGTCCCTTAGGTACTTAAGATCAGTTTCATATAACTCATTATTTTATCATCATTAGAAATCACGTACTTCTATTTGCTACGATCCAGACGCACACCTTTCTCTTCTTTTACGTTCATAAGTCTTCATACACGCTCGTCGGTTAAGGGTGCTCTTTACCTGACCTTCTGTTAACACATTACCAATCTGGTCATGGAAAGTATGTCTAGGTCTTCCCCTCCCGTCAGCTTCATTTACACTTGCCTTATATATATCTTTCGACAATTTTCTTTCATCCTTTTGTCTATACAAATACATAATTAAAATATAATATACTATAAATCATAATTAGGGATAAAACTTGGCACGTACAAGTAATATATGAGGGAAACACGCATACAGTAGCACTTAGGTAAAATAACAAATTTAGAATTCCATAGGTACTTATTGATTGATCGCCGCCTGAACGTAATAATGCATTATGTATGCGTTTTATTCATAAATGCAAATAACTCACCTATGCTTATTAGCCACATACAAAGAATCGTTAACGAACACAGACGTTGCACCAAAGTTCCGAATAAGATATTGCTAAAGTTCCTTGAACCCTCAATCGCAGCCGATGCTATGTACATAAATCTGTTTATTTACTGTACAGTATGTGAATTAGCTACACCGGCTGCATGCCAAATAAAAATAAACAAGTTTAATATTTTAAAATTCAAACAATTGTAAGGCAATCAATCATGTTGTTAAAGACAATTAAAAAAACAAATTTGGTATTTTTTGTCGAAGTTTCTAGAAATAATTTATTGCATATTGCCTTATGCTATTTAATTTATTTCATACTAGCGACCCTCTCTGGCTTTGCACTATGAGCATAAAACAAGATGAAATTATTCATATAAACCTTCCTCTTGAATCAACTATTGGTGAAAACCTCAGCATCATCCTTTGGGTAGTTCAAGAGATCTAAGCAAACAGACAGAAATGGCGACTTTGTTTTATAATATGTAAAGATGTTTATTTCGTTTAATTTACTGTAGAGAGAAAGCTGATTAATTTTTACAACAAATTTAGAGTAACGGAGTCTACTTGGAACGAATTCTTCATCACGGAAAAAACCCACAAAAATAAGATGCAACCTTATGTCTTTGAATTATTCTAAAACTTTATACGCATAACAGTAGGCATTTTTATGACACGTGAAATATATCTAAATTACAATTTCGGTAATTACTTTAAAAATTAAAGAATTAATCGAAGTCTTTTGTTTGATGTTGTCATGAATTATCAAGGAGTATAGTTTTAGAATTTATTTTTCTTAGTTCTTAAGTATAAGCATAGAAAAGTACGCAAAGTAAAGATCACATTACTTCTGAAATAATTAAATTGTTCTGGATGCATTTGATTTACAATTTACGTTAAAAAATTATGCATTATTCAATTTGATTCACACTCTACAGCATGTCTGTACCCTTAGAAGCAGTACAATGGGCTAGCATGAAAAATTCGTTTCCTCACACTATGTTGCACATGTTAATACCATTGCTGGTTTTGCCGATGCCATAAAACGATAAGCGTTAATAAAACGTCCAATGCATTCTTAAACTCGAATTTAGTGATGTGTCTGCTTTAGACTTGCTAATGGGCGGTCACCTGACTTTAGCGTTGACATTGAAAAGGCAAATGGCAGTAAACTTTTGAAATTATGTTTTCCTGTTTGAATGTTTAAGGAGAAACTGTAGTTGGCATTTTTTTCACACCTTTTATTTTTATTCCACTAGGATACAATAGCGCAAGCTTATACTTATATTATAAAGCTGAAGAGTTTTTTTGTTTTCTTGAACGCGCTAATCTCAGAAATTGCTGGTACAATTTGAAAAATTCTTTCAGTGTTACACAGTCCGTTTATTGCAACATGTTAAAAGCTATTTATTTATTTATTTTATTTATTTTAATTCAAATTAAATGGCAGATGCCAATTACAATAATTGAATTACATTAATTAATTAAAATCGAATTACAAATTAATAATATTTGGGACAGCACAAACATATAACTATAACATACATATAACACAGCTATATAACTTTAACCATAAACGCGGGTTAAACCGCGGGCACAGTTAGTTTTAAATATTTATTTATTATAGTGGTTGGGATTTAAGTTTTATATTATTTAAATCAAATAATATCTGTGGTGTTTCAATGAAACGCTTGCCTCCGAACACACAGAATAGAAAGTAATGAATTTTTTTTTTAATATAAGTATTTTTTTTTTTTATGGTAACACGTCTGATATTTATTGCATAGCGTGGGGTTTTAAAATTCACCAGCTTACATATATAAACTTTATCTCTATTTATCTTTCACTCAGATGACTGTGTGGAAATCAGAAATATGTAACTATAATATTTTTTCCCTAAGCTGTAAATATCAATATAAAAGCGATAGCCTACCAATTTTGCAAACATCGTTTTTTTCTGGTCAAATTTCATGTCGATATTTTTTCTATCGACAAAATGCATCTGTCGACCGCTCCCCTCCCTAGTATTTCTAATTTCATGGTCGTGCGTCTATGTGTGCGGCGCGCGTGTGTGCGTGACCTTGCCGCTGCGTTTCGGCGGTCGTTCACCCCGATGCACTTCTGTCTAAACCCTTGACTTTGCCGAACACGCACATATAGCCGTGCATAGCAGAATGCTAGCGTTATGGCCAATGTTTGGACAAACGTTTGCCGTCGGAAAACTTCGGCGGGAAGTGGATTTGATTTGAAAATCGAAGAAGTTAATTGAGTTATTTGCGTCACATGAGTAATAGAGTGATGGTAGCTCAATGGTAAGGACATGCGCCACTTAACCGAGGAGTGCGGCTTCAAATTCGGGCACGTACCTCTGGATTTTTCAAATCTATGTACGTATTTATACCACTAGCTCGGCGGTAAATGAAAACATCATGATAAAATCTGCAAATTCAAACAACTTTGGATTTGTAACCATGATCCAAAAATTGTCTGGTTCCCCTGTCTTAGGGTTACGAAGGTCAGATCGGCAGTCGCTTCAATGTAATTACTAGACTCGCTAAATCCTGGATCATGGTCTAAGCGGACCCCGTCTAAGCCCGGTACATAACGCTAGGAAGATGATAAGAAATAGAGTCCATAATATATAGTGAGTTTATTTACAGATAAAATACTCATATGATCACTCGTTTCTTGGAAAATAAATGTTCAATTATCAAACTAACTTCAGTTATGGCATTTTGAGGGGCAAAACATTGAATATTTGATGTCTGTTACAACATTATAGAGTAGGAAATCCAATCAGTTCTTTTATTAATTATTTAGGTAAATGATATTATATAGACTTGTTCATCATAATCACAGCACAAAATATTATCACAAGTACCATGTTACATCCAACATCATTGCTGTTCTTAGTATAATCTTAATTGTTTGGTATGCCTTTCTTTAAGGGTTACGTAGGTCACATCGGCAGTCACTTCATTGACTAAGACTTGATACATCCTGGATCATAGTCTAAGCAGATCCCTACTAAGAAAGGGAATATAAATCTAAGAGAAATAAAAAAAAATACGGAATACACAGGCTAATAAGTTAAAGGTCAAATTAAGCTTCCTAATTAATATTAATAAATAATGAATCCTCTAGACAGACACACAAATTTCTTAGTTCCAATCTAAGCTTATGCTTGTACTATAGATAGGTGAACGGATAGACATACCTAAAACGTTTATAAACATCCATGACTCGAGTACAAATGTCCATGTTCATCACACGAAACATTTGTCCCTAGCGGGATTCGAAACCACGTCCCTTGGTTTCGTGGCCAAGGTCTCTGACTACTCGACCGACGGGCCAGTCAATAAATTGCTTGACATATTTCATAAAAGATAATACTAACTAACTAACTTAACTTCACGCCACTTCCCTAGCGGGGTAGACTGAGAGAACCGAACGCCATATGGCACGATCCTTACATACCTCACTCGCCTCTTCAACATTGATCATCCTTTTCATTTCTACGGTAAAATATGAAAAGATAAGATAATTTAATTTACTACTTCTCAGATTAATATTAAAAAGAAGATTTTAATAAAGAAAGAAAACCTTAGGCTGTGTAAAAAAACACATTAAAAAAAACGATACGGTGTTAATATTTTCTTCAGTTGTTGTAAATCGAGTTTTAGTTGCTACATAAATAAAATAAGATAGAGAGCGGTGGTAGCTCAATGGTAAGGACACGCGCCTCTTAACTGAGGAGTGCGGGTTCAAACCCGGGCACGTATCTCTAGATTATTCAAATCTATGTACCTATTTATACCACTAGCTCGACGGTGAGGGAAAACATCGTGATGAAACCTGCAAATTTAAACAACTTTGAATTTGTAACCATGATCCAAAAATTATCTGGTTCCCCTATCTTAGGGTTACGAAGGTTAGATCGGCAGTCGCTTCAATGTAATTACCACTTGCTAAATCCTGGATCATGGTCTAAGCGGACCCCGTCTAATCATGGGACATAACGCTAGGAAGATGATGAGTAAATAAAATAAGATAGTCCGACTGTTAAATATTTAGTGCAAGGAAAATCTCTAAAGATTAGTTATTCTTTGAAACGCTCAGAGGAATAAGGAAAGAAACGAACAAAACCTAGGTCGCGAGTTTCTCTCCGTCTCCCGGCATAGATAAGTTTTGCGGACTTTTAAATTCTTTTCATTAAAACGTTGGGAATACTTTCGTGTTTTCAACAGCACGAGTTTTAGTAAGTTAGAGATAATTTTATGGAACAAATAAAATTGTTTTGCACTGATGCGTACTGCAGTTTTGTACAACTTGTTTATATTTTGTTTTAGATACACTATTAAGTTTTAACTTATCTTTTTGAACTCGATTCGTGAAGCCTTAAATAGACTCTGTTTTTATATAAAGCTTTGTGTACCTTTGAATCCTCTTACGTGGAATTCGGTCTATTACAAGGACAGTGCCATGTTGGTCTAGGACTAAAAAAAAATGTGCCATATGTGGTCCTTGCCTAGAATATCGTAAAAGACGACTAATGGTATATCAGGTTTTGGGTTTGTGTTTGTGTAGGCGACTTGTCACTACCTTTTCACAATGTTCCATCTAACCCAGCCCAGTTCTGTTTTCGGCTGAATGTAGTTAAAGGGGCCTGCTGCGCCTTTGACTCTGCCTACCCCTTCGGGGATTATAGGCGTGATGTTATGTATTTACAAGGACTTTGTGTTCCAGGGATCATCAGGGATAAAAAATAGTCTATGTCTTAAGAATTTGGTCTGACAGAGCCCGAAGGTGCATCGTTAAAATTCACTATGATTCAAGATTCTCTTGAATAGCTATTATTTATTTATAAACGCTTACCGTAGCATATATAACACTTAGATTTAAGACATAAATACCACTACATAAGTGAACAAGTATAGTTTAAGTGTAGTATTCTAGTTGTACGTAATCTTCATTGAGAATTGAAACAACCTAACAATGTTTAAAGCGAATATTTCTACAGTTAGCCGAACAAAAACTGTTTCAAGCGGCGAGGGAAAATTTCAATAAATATTATAGTTATTTACCGATACGTGAGCGAGTATTATTTTGTTCCACTAGTTAGCAAATGTTTTGGTATTCAATTTCGTGCGTCACATGAATAACTGTTTGCGCGTAAATACATTTCGGTCGTACATTTTCTTCGAAACATTTTGTTTGCAAACAACTTGCACAACTATTAAAAGTAATGGTTATATAGTTTACATTTAAATGTTATGGGCCAAATTAACATTGTTTTTTAACAAAATTGTTATCTAATAAGTAAAAAGTTAATCTTTAAAGGGTATTTTTTATTTTCATATAGGTACCTACCTACGTCATTTTTTTTAAAGTTGTCACTAAATGTAAGAAAACGTTTCAAACCTATATAAATTTCAAGCCTGAAGATGTTATAAATGAGGTTTTTATATTATAGATGTCAAATGTTAGTTCAAGACCACGGATCTAGAATACTTCGTAAACACTAAAGGTTCGTGTTCAAGACATTCTCAGTGTAAGAGTTTCAATCAATTAGAGGAAGAAATCAAAGTAACATAACATCATTATCACATCAAAACTTCCATCAACAAACATCCCAAACCACAAACAATATCACGAAACACCAAACTAAGTTCTATCGTACAAAGCGACCCACATAACGTCAACGCAAACTATCCACAGAAAACCCGCTCGAATTCCTCTAACCGACACGATATCAACATACATCGAACGCCCGCATCCCACACGTCGCGAACTAGTGTGCGTATATCCTTCCTTGACCTAGACTATCGTGCTAGGTCAGGAGTCCCACTATACGGCGGCCAGAGCGCCGCGAGCTCCCGCGTCCCCCCATACCGGCGCGGTGTTCGTCGCAAACGATGCATCTGAATAGTAACTCCGGTGCCAAGCTTCTTTGGACGTGTGGTGCCGGCTAGACATGCCGCAGACGGCGGATCGTCGAGAATTAGAAATGGGTTCGGTTTAATGGGTGTTTATGGTTAACCTGTTGAGTTGTAATTAGTTTAATGAGCGGGTCGGGTTAGTTTGCTTTAGGAATTTGTAACTATGATTTCGGATGCGATAAGCCGTGATAATGTGGGTTTAACGTATTGTTAGCTATTTTGTAACTAGTTGGGGTGGATTTTTGTGTGCTGATTGTATATAGGGTTTGATTATGCTATTTTAAACGTCATGCCGAGTAATCGGTTTGTTATTAATAGCGCATCCCTTAGGGCCTTTTCATAAAAGGTTTGAGATAAAAACTGTTAATTACTGGGTTATACCAGGTATGTGTATAATATGCTAGGCATTGTAGAGAGAGGCGTAATATGATAATTAGTCCCTTAATAGGTACGAAATTATTTAAAATTCTTTGAACGTAATGCAAAATTCAGTAGGTACCAATTGATAGATTGTTATAGATACGGAATTTACAATAAATTATATTTCAAATAGGCTGTACATTAGATTTTATATAAATTAGGTATCTACGATATTCTTAGAAGAGGACATTACATTTTAGACTTAAATTTGTTAGCAATGCCCATTAACATTTTATTACAACTGCTTATTGCATGCGACGTGTTCATTTACAAATAACAATCCACCTCAACTCTATCACAGCATCTTTCATTCGGCAACAAACGCTACAAAATAACCAACAAGTTCGCACGTCACAAAACTCCTTTCAAACCGAACTTGGCTCGCATTAAGCGCACATTGTATATACATGCGCGTATAGACACTGTCCGTCTGTCCCGATCCAGTTCCTTCGACCCTCTGCCCTTGCGCTAGACCTTAAGAGCCCTTGGCTCTTTTTACAAAACTACCGACCAGCTTTCGTTGAGCTTTCGACAAAGATCTATGGGGATAGATGAGGCTCGGTGTTTAGTTGACGTTTATTTGTCAGAATGACATTTATTAACGTCAATAATGTATGGATTCTGAGTTAATTAATTATTTACTTTTAAATCATTTGTTTATATAATCTTGTTGTTGTCCCATGTTGGTCTGGGACTAAAAAAAAAAGAATGTGCCAACTATGTTTCTTGTCTAGCATGTCGTTAAAGGCAACTAATGGTATATGGGGTTTTGGGTATGTGATTGTGTAGGCGACGAGCTAGCCACTTGTCACTACTTTTCCACAATTTTCCATCGAACACAGCCCATTGTCCCATGTTGGTCTGGGACTTAAAAAGAACATGCCAACTGTGGTTCTTGCTTAGCATGTCGTAAAAGGCGGCTACTGGTATATCGGGTTTTGGGTATGTGATTGTGTAGGCGACAAAGCTAGCCACCTGCCACTACTTTTTCACAATTTTCCATCTAATCCAACCCAGTTTTATTTTTAGCTGAATGTGGTTAAAGGGGCCAGCTGCCCCTTTGACTCTGCCTACCCTTTCGGGCATCATGGGCGTGATTTTATGAGAGTGTGGTGGGATACATGTTTTCGTTAGAACCTAACAGGTCTTCAATATTTAGCGGGTTTAAAAATTAATTTAGTTTATTTTTTAGACACATGTTTTTGAATAAAAATTTAATATGGTTCTATAGGGTTTTGAATAACATAAAAGGCCCTTTAAAAAAATTCAAGCCACTAAAGGTGTAGGGGAAAGAAAAAAGATATCAAGTACATTTATTAAACCTGTATTTACAAAGGGGTGTATGTACAAGTCATACAAATTGCGATTATTATATATACGAAGTCATGCAGTTAATATTCTTTAGTAATGTGTGTGATGTTTAATGTTGACCAGACCAACCCCTTAAGGGGGCCCAATCCCTTCATTCCGTTCTACATCCGTACCAAACCTGCTAAGTCAACCTGCGGATATTTCATCCCCGCCACTCCTTGGACGGAGGGCTCCTTCCCATCTGGGCACGTCCCTCCTGCAAGACCTCTCCACAACCCTCCAGACCCTACAGCAAGTCTTAGTTGCACAAAATATTTCTTTACAAAGTTCCCTTTTGGAAACCTCCGCTTATTTATACTCGATGAAGGAATAAGTGCGGTCTTAGAGCGTGAAGTATTGAATTGTCTAGGCACTTTCATATTGTAGCTTAGAACACTTGAGATCTGCTGCTATTGTCAAATATGCGGAGGATTAAGTTACGCTAAGTAATAGTACGTATATGGCTAAATATTACGTGTTATATTTCTGTTAACTTTTAGAAATTCGAAAAAATATATTGTTTGTCAACCTTGGCTGTATATTATAAATTTCTTTTGCACTATATGGCGAAAAAAAAAAGCAAATTTTATTTGTGTAATTTTAAATGAGTATAACAATGAACTCTAACAAATTGTTAGAGATTACATAGAAGACTTCTTTTTATTACCGGTCATTCGTTATATCCAAAGTTTTTGTAAAGTAACCGCGATAAATTGTTGTCATAAAATGGCGTCTCAGTTAGGGAAGTAAATGGTTAACAATCAGCATCATTTTAAAATTAACCCTATCTCACTTAATATTAGCAAAATAAAAACGCAAAATAGGTTTGTTCAATTAATCTGATTACAAAACCTCTTTACGGCACTGTTTTTAATATATTTAAACTTAGATACAGATATCGTTTTTTTTTCTATTGATAGGCCATTCTAATAAATGTACTTAATGGCATTTGAAAAACGAAATAAAAAGTCGCCAGGATCTTCTAAAAACAAAAAAAAACTCACTCGACATCATCCTCTTAGCGTTATGTCCCGTGCTTAGACGGGATCCGCTTAGACCATGATCCAGGATTTAGCGAGTCTGGTAAATTTATTAAAACGACTGTCAATTTGACTATTTTAAACCTTAATAGGGGTACCAGACAATTTGGATTGAGTAAAATCTCACTCGACATCACAAAAAAAATATTTGAGCCAAAAAAAGATTAATCATCAAACTAAAATACCTTATCAGACTGTGTTCATCCAGTCCACAGATCATTCTAATTAAACCAAACATTGCGGCAACGGAATAAAGAACGGTAAGTATAAAAGTGCCATTACCCACGGTTGCAGGTTTAAATTGAAAAAAGCAATCGGCCAGAATAAAACTTCATTTCAAATTCTGCTTTAAAACGTCCTGCTAATTATTGGGCGCGGTGTAGCATGTATCGCGTAAGGCGGGGTTCACACTGTTACAACGAGCTGTTACTATGCCGACGTGAGATAATATTAACTAATATTTATCAATAAATCTGTCTGTTTGTCACACCTAAAATAATTGAGCGATTGTGATGAAATTTGGCATGCCAAGAGAGGACGTGGGATATTTTTTATCCTAAAAAAAGCGTCAAGCCAATTACGTTTTTATTTTATTAAAAGTCCTTTTAAGATAAGTGGATTTAAATAGCCTATTCTCAAAGTAAAGACACTTGCAAAAAGACGTGTCCATTTGCATCCTGCCATGTAACTCTGGATCTTTCAAATTATGTACGATTTATTCATTTATATATTATGTAACTTAGAAAAATCGTGTGGAAACCTGTATATTTTGATATAAACAGTCTAGATGGCCGTCGGTTCAATATATTAAACAGACTAGCTAAACCTAAGCTAATTACGTACATATTTTGACAACGAATCATCTCATATCACCGACTCGGACAAATCAGAGTTTTGATGACTTATGCTTTAAATAGTCAGCATAGCACTGAGTTGATTGATAATATCGCACTGCGTCACAACAGCCCGCCGGTAATGTGAAACCGGCCTTAATACAAGTACTTACCACTTATGTACGACACTCATTACATAGGCGGTTTTTTTCGCGTGTGTGCGTTATGTGAGAAAAAAGGGTGTTTTTGTCTATGTGCCAAATAAAAATGAGGGCGTAATGTCCGGCAGCGGCCGTTTATCGTGTGCGCCGGCCGCCGCGCGAAGTAGGGCAAGTCGGATTTTTTAGTTTTTTTTTGGTTGAATTTTTGTTACTTTTTTTGAGGTGGGATGAAAGTTGTTCTGTGATGTGTTTAGTGGGGTTTTAGAAACATCCTGATCATTGTACAGTCCCTGAATATGCTAAACCCTAATGATATTAAGTAATAAATTATTATGTGACAACATCTCGTATGTAAACGACTGGCTCGATGGCGCATTCGGTAGTGATCCTTCCCCATGCGCCAAGAGTTGTGAGTCTTGGCGCATGGGGCAGGATCACTACCGAATGGGCTCAAAACTGTGGGTTTGAGCCCATTCGGTAGTGAACCAACCAACCCAAGAAAAACATTCGTGTGATGAATACTTGTGTTTGTTCTGTGTCTAGGTGTTAATACCCAATATTTATGTTTATATTTGTTATACTGTTGTTTATTCTGATATCCGTAATACAAGTGCTTAAGCTACTTACTTCGAAATCAGATCAATGTATGTAATCTGATATCTTTTTATTTTTTTATTTATACATACCTATTTCTAGAGTGGCTTAAGAACTTGTATTGTGGGAATTATAATTGTCATCGAAGGTACCATAAATACGTAGTCCTTAGACAAATACTTATTTCTTCAACAACTGGCCTCCCACTTCAGGGATTTCGTGCGTAATTGTGTGAATGTACGTAAAGTCTAAAATATATCACCAAACTTAAATATAACAGTATTATTGCCATAAACTCACGAAGCTTCTAACAGCACTCGTATAGAAAGTCGAAAGTGACGTTAACCGCAGATAAACCTGGTTTTCACGCTCTAACGCGGCGATTGCAATCTTTCGATTGAAGCACACGTCGTATCGCTTGCGTGTGCGCAACCATTCGTGAGCGATGAAGCTACTGTACTGATATGAATTAACTATTCTAATGATATGATGTATAATGTAGCTATTTTAAATATCAGACTCACATACATTGATCTGACTCCGAGGTTAGTAGCTGAAGCACTTGTGTATGCAGCTTTTGTACTGTAATTTTATTATTATATTATATAGATATATAACATCATCGATTAACAGTAACGTCATCATCATCATTAACGTCCGTTTGGACCGAATTCTTGAATTTAATGAGTAGATTATTACATAAAAAAATGACGGCTATTTGGCTTTAGCACCTTTAGATACGGATGCCACTTCAATTGAGTCATAGTAATTACACATCTGCAGTTATGTGTTGCACATACAAAGTTTACCATGTAAACAGATTTTCAAATTCCAAAGGAATTTTGAACCGGATTCGAACCGACACCTCAAGCATGTGAGACATGAAGTTAATAAGCTATGTTATAAAACAATTAAGTCTAAATATATCCCACCCAGAAATAATAACAAGCATCTATTTATTACACACAAAATATAAGATATTTCATTTAGTAACAATGAATTTTCCTATTTAGTCAAATAGTATGTTTTCCCTTTTAAAAATAAATAGATCATGTAAATAATTCAGTTGTTTTCACTGGTTGCCCTCCATAAGCTAATCTATCCTTTCACTCAATTAAATCAAGCTTGATACGCGTTCAAATATTTACTAATGTGCCCGCTTTCCCTCTCTGTAGTGCAACTAAAAATCCCAAATCCACGCCGCAACTTTTAGCTAAAAAAAGTACGAACAGAGTAAAAGAAAAAAAAAGCGAATGATTCAAAATTCGAACTTACACCGCTCTCACCGCCGGAGCCTGACATTCGAAATTTAAATGAAGTAGCTATCGCAATTAGTGCACACACGCGCACCGCGTACGCCACTACACGCACACACACGCACTTGTGCAAATAAAAATGCCGCGATCAAAAATGTGAAAATGTGTGTTCCTGACACACACGCGCGCGGGGACCACAATTCAATATCTCTTGTCATTGGACGTAGCATCCGCATGTTTTATTTTTTAAAGTTCAATGTTTTTTTTATCGGCTGCAAAGAGGTTGCAATAATGTGATAGATAAAAAATGCGCGGGACGTTAATTGTTAACTGCATTGTTCGCGTCAAATTATTTTATTTTTCTTTGTTTCGTTATTTTTTAGCTCGTATCACCGTAATTAGTACAATTCAATTGGAGTTTTCAGGCCTGTCTTTGAATAATTCCAACTATTTTGTTTTAAAATAACTTTATCAGCAAATAAAATGTTGTAGCTAAAAGTACCTGATTGGGATTAAAGGAATTAAACGGAATGAATTATATTAACAGTATAATTATTGAATATTAAGAGAATAATATACATATTTGACGCATGAGGTTTGTCATACAGTTTCAACCGTTGTGTAATCTTTAACTTACCTACGTTTCTAAACGATCTCTAAAAAGGTCTAAGATTAGCTAAAAAAAAAATACTTGTATGAAAACACGTTTCCCTTTAAAATTTATTGCACATGGTATAATAATTACATAGGTACTACAAGATGAAAAACGTAATTTTAAAACTAACTTTTATCAGATATGACAAATTTAAACATAGTTTAATAGAACAAGTTTTCTTCATTATTACAAAGTAGCCCAACTTACTATTAAAAACTGCTTTTTAAATGATGTCAATGGCCAAATATTTTTGAAACAAATGAAGTAGTTCCAAAGATTACACTCAAGTTTGTTAATATAGACAAGTTTCTGCCCGTGACATCGTCTACAACGTCATCAAATTTACTTATATAAAAAAGATTGATTTCAGGCATAAGAAAAGTTATAACTTTACTTTAGAGGAACAAGGAAAATGGGTTATAATTCTATGTATTAAGTTATGATATTATGCATGCAATTTTAAACCATTCAGTTAGTTAGCAACCTTTTAACGTGAATGAGTGAGTATCTAACATTAACATAAATATACTTTCACTTAATTAAAAAGTAAAATGTCAACTAACAAATGCCCACAGTTTTTTTTATCAGCAGTCACATTATGGGCAACTGACATCCATTATTATCCATTATATAGAGATGAGAGATGGGAGTATTTAAACCACTTCTCATCTCATCTCATCATCATTCAGCGATACTATTTCAATCACCAGCCAGAATAAACTTTTACCCCCTCCGCCAAAACTGTACCAATAAGGTCTGGTCAGATCTGTTCCTAGCATCTCATCATCACTCAGTGGTGAACTTATAAACACTGACAATAAACTTTCTTCCCGCCAAAGCTGAACCAATAAGGACTGGTCACATGTGCTCCTAGCATTTTATCATCATCCAGTGATAGACTATTAAATCACCAGTCACAATAAACTTTCTTCTCGCCCTTTTGCCAACGCTACACCGATAATGCTACGTCGATGCACACACGCGCGCTCGCCACCCGATGTGCGTTGCGCCGGCGCAACCATCTGGCAGTATTGGGTCAACCGCTCAAAACGCGGCATTCTAAGGCAGTGGTTCTTAACCAGTAGTCCGCAGACCATAGGGGGTCCCTGAAAAAACCTTAAAATATGAAACACGACAATGAGAGTCTCACAACAACAAAATATATATATGGGTATATTACCCCAAAACAGTAAGTGGTCCGCGATAACACACATCTTTTATCAAGTAGTCTTACTCCTCTAAAAGGTTAAGAACCACTGACTAAGGCGAAGGAATAAACCAACACGTTGCACCACTCTTTCAGCTTTCGGGTGCTGTTGAATATTTATTTTATTGCGTTAAAGAACAACGCGTTAACGGCTCGGAGGGTGGCTGAGACGTCGTTGTCGTCAATAAAGTCGGCTAAGTTTGAGGTTTGAGTCGGGCTCATACGCCAAGAGTTCTGTACATATTACATTCTATTAACATTTCTAGTGTCTATCTAATGGCTTGCTAAGTCATTGATTTGGATATATATTAAAGTATGTTAGAGAATTCGTGTCCTGTCGTCTAATTACTTTTTATTGAAAGTGTATTTTGAATACTATATATAAAAGACAGGTATTCTCTAGAACTGCATCAATACATTACAAAACTGAGGTACAGAGCATTGTAAAGTGGAATTTTTTAAAACTCCAACCTTGAGACGAGTCTCAGCTGTCTGTAATGAAATATAACTGAATCATCCAGTCATAAAAAAGATGAAGAAATCATCACATCATTCCATGTCCTTCTTGAACTTTGCACTTAATTTCATAGTGCCCTTAAGTATAAAGTTGCTCGGTAGGTAACTCATAAATATTCGTAACCTTAATCTTATGTCCATTGAAAAAGGTTTAAAGTCGAATGCATCTTCTTACTCCGCGCGTATTACTGTCCAATTATAGTGTAACCACAAAAGTGTCCAACATATACAGTATATTGGTTCTGTAATCTATTTTAGCTCGCTTCAAATGTCAAGGCGCCGGCAAATTACGGACATTTTGTAGGAAATACTTGATTTGTCCAACGTTCAAATGTAAAGCTAAGTTACGAACCATACAGTCGTCACTTTAATTAACTGACATTGACCGCTTATGGGTGGTTTGGCCAAGATTGCAATCTAAAGTATACTGTATTTTAATAAGTTTACGAGCTTTCGTTGTGGAGTGCAATACGAATCAAACTTGCATCATGATAGCCATCTATTGGGCGTAAACAAAATATTATATTTTACGTTTTAAAGGTAGTTTTTATTGCTTAAATCAGAAATTAAAATCTGTTATTTTTTGATTATAACTTGCGGTCATAAAACTGAATGTCAAATTATTTAGGTTATGTATATGGACATGATTACTTATATCATAATCTGTTACTTTGAAGAAATAAACTTTATTAAGATCAAGACATTTGTTTTGTTTATCTATATCTATACTAATATTATAAAGAGGAAAGATTTGTATTTTGTGTTTTTGTGTGTGTGTATGTTTGTAATGAATTAATTCAAAAACTACTGTGCCGATTTCAAAAATTCTTTCACCATTGGAAAGCTACATTACCCGGAAGTAACTGGATGAAACCGCGGGGCGCTGCTAGTACATACATATAATAAAAAATATTTTTTTACTCTGAAAACTGAAGATATAGTAAGCAATGCTATCCCAATAACTCTGTACATTTATAGAGACATGTCACAAGTAAAAAAAATGAAATTCCTTCTTTTTCTTCCTACAGGCACTGAATATATTGTTAAAAATCAGTAAAATTTGTTAAAATATGTATACGTCAGTCATATACTACATTCCAGAATAAATACAATGCTGTTCATACCATGCTCATTATTTCTCATTATCAGGTAGTGAATACCTAGACACCTATTCCCTCATCTTGCTTATAACAAGCAGATATTTGTTAATGTCAGACAAAACCGCAACCAAAGCCTTTCCGACAGCATATCACAATCATTATTGCATTTTAGCATCAAGTGCCTCTTATTTTGAGAAGGTGTAATTATTGCCTGCAAGCGGCTCGTTGTGAAGACAAAGGTCGGTGGACAGGTTCTTGAATGGACCGGCAATCGATTTTATGCAATCAATATGTACTCATTATTGCGTTATAAGTGACATTTTCATTTAAATGGCATTATTGTGTGAATGCTTATTTTTTTCTATATTCGTGTCCTTAATTTGGTACAAGCAATTAAAAAATACGTTAGCTTCAATTAAAAATAAAAGATGTTATGTTTTTGCACTTTTTTTAAGTTGCGTCATTTATTTCATTTTATTTTATTCTGCAGATGTGGTTAAAATTTCTATAGAGAGTCGGTGGGGTAAATTACACTATTCATATCATGGAGAGACTATAAAAAATAGCCAAGGGGAAATATCTGTGTCTTATAATAAGGAAATTCACGTTTCACGTCTAACCCGGGACACATATTATGATAAAACTTAATTTGCAAAATTTTTTTTTGTACAAATATTGAAAACATTTAATGATGTTTTTTTACGGATCTCTTATCATGTAAATAAATCACCAGCATTGAGTCAGTTGAAAGTTAGCTTTTACTCAAAAAGTAGTGAGTATTATTCTAACGGTCCCGCTGGCGTCACGCACACCGCAATTGTCGATTTTTAATGTGGATCGCGTCCGGCGCGCATTTTTGGCAATTGCGTATACACGCAGGCTGCAGTGGATAGAGGCACACATAATTATAATTTTAATTAAAAATTGCCCGTGAATGTGTGACGTGAAAGTATGTCTTTTTTTTAGGGATTTAGGAATGTTAGGTATATAGACTCAATCCCACTACAAATTAATGCAATACCAATTTTCGAGAGAGAATTAATATCAACAAAAGAGTACTTACATCTCAACTGAACAATTTTATTTAATGATTTTGTTACACAAATATATAATGTTTTAGTTGAAAAATTCCAAAACCTAACTTATCTTAACTTTCAAACATAAAATCTCATCAAATAATCAAACGCTATCTTGAACATGTTAAACCTCAGCACATATTTTGAGAAAATTTTGAGAAATATTCCTCCCGGACGACATTAAACACAGATTGTTCTAAATAGATAACACAAATATTGTTAAAAAAAGAGTTGGTAACTTAATAATCACCTAATAAAGTATGTGTCTTCTTTATGCAAATCATCGGAACAGCCTGAGAACAATTGGACTCAGACTGGAGGACTGACCCGTTGGTCGGGTGGTCAGAGTCCCTGGCTACGAAACCGAAGGTCGCAGATTCGAATCCCGCCAGGGTCGAATGTTTCGTGTGATGAACATGGACATTTCTACTCGAATCATGGATATTTATATATATAAACGTATTTAAGTATGTCTATCCGTTCACCTAGTATCTATAGCACAAGCACAAGCTTAGTTTGGGACTAGGGAATTGGTGTGTCAGACTGGAGAATTTACTAAATTAAAAAAAAAGTCTAAACATAAGCATAATGATCTGGGAATTGAAAATAATGTGCTAACTAGGTTCCTTTCCTAGCATTTCATGACGTATTGGGTTAAGGGTTTGTGATTGTATAGAAGACAGCCTAACAATTTTCAATACTTTACAATTCTTCAATTGGCCCAATCTAAGTGTATTAAAAAAAATTGTTTGTGAGCGAGCGATTGTGCGCTTGTATGTATGTATGTATGCAATAATAAAACCAGCCAGCAACAAACCGCCGAAAGTGTTATTCGTTGTTTATGCCTTTTAAACAGCCCTTGAGTTTGGCCTCTTTTCCCGCGAATGAATCGATTCATCTCGTTTAACAACAGTGCGCACACAGGCTCGCGCAATTTAGGTCAAACACTGCGCTTATTGTTTGACAGATGACGTTAGGCGTCGGCCATGTGAAAGCTGTCAATTCGCAGAATTGGCGGGAAATGCGGTCGCGCATTGCGTTCTTGAAAAGAAATAAACCAAGACGTTTCTTTTTATTTCAAAAGCCTTTTTAACGTATTTACCTACATTGCATCGGTAAAAACATTTAATAGGATAGACTTTTTACTTTCTTTTTAAAGATGCTGTATCAAAAAGCAAGTAAAAACTTCTAGTTACTAAATGTCATTGATCAGTATTATGGTGGACAACCAGGAACAGATGTGACAGATATTTTTTAAAATTAAAAATAAAATATTTGAATTTAAGATAAGGTTATTGAGACATAAAATTGGATACAAAACTACGTTTTATTTCTATAGTTTCAGGTTCATTGTTTTTATAGGAATGTTACTCCTTCGAACTAGACTGTTTTGAGTGGCGTAACTATAGGGTGACAGGACTGACAAGATGCCGCAGGCCTCCCTCGAAGGGGGCTCGTGAGGACAGGGGACCTCGCTGTGGTCTAGTACTGAAATCGTATGTTGTCATTGAGCACAGAGCCTAACCATTGAATTTTCCACGGGCGTCAAACGGTATTATTTAGGCTGCTTGTGTTAGGCTAGGCTTACTCTATAGTAAGCCTAGTATAGCGTGTGCCCTGCAGAGGAGGCATCGAATAGTCCTACCTGTCGTCCATCCCTACCTGTCGTAGGAGGCGACTAAAAGGGCTTTTGGGGTCGTGGGAGCTAGCGGGGGAGTCTTCTAGCACTCAATCGTCCTCGGAGAAGGCGACAACTCGTGTTACACCCTGTCCGTTAGGATACGGGTCACACAGCTGTCTGTATTGTCGCACACACTGGCGGTGTCTGGGAAGAGAATTCCACTCTCCCGAGATGTAGACTTTTCGCGAGAATCCCAACAGTGGGGATCCCGATAGTTTTGCGTTCAGCGCCCGAATAATAGCAGCCGTGAGGTTTAGTCGGTAGGGGAACTGGTGTTGTCAGCCGAGTTCCGAGCCCGACACACCCTTGTAGACTCTTGCTCAGGTCTACTTGGACGGTGCGTAAATACTTTCCTCGCATACAAAAATAGCGTCAATTTACGCTATACTCCGATACTAGAAGGATGCTATATTTTGATTTGTATGTTACAACTTTTAATCGTCTTCAATATTTTGAGGTATCGCTATAACAATGACTAATGGTATATCGGGTTTTGGGTATGTGATTGTGTAGGCGACAAGCTAGCCACTTGCCACTACTTTTTCACAATTTTCCATCCAAAACAGCCCAGTTTTATTTTTGGCTGAATGTGGTTAAATGGGCCTGCTGCCCCTTTGACTCTGCCTACCCCTTCGTGATGTTATGTGTGTATGTGTGTGTGCCATAGCAACGTCGAATTTTTATGATAATTGCTTCCAATAGTAGAAAAAAATTAATGAAATAATGAATAGTAGACATTTAGAAGATTATATCTAACATTTAATATTCGCTTCACCCTCATGTCACTCTTATCGTCAGCCATATATTGCACTTATCTCTGTCAGACCTCCAACACTCCTTTGACCTATTGGCAGCCACTCACTAATTTATTTAATGATAATCTACGCGTCTCGTCACCGCCGCCTGCGGGTGTGCGCTGCATATGACCTCGTTACGCACACAAACGCGCGTGTCAGTGTGTGTGAGAGATGTGCGTACGCACGCACACTTGCACGCGTAGGAGGTATAGGGTGTTCGTTAAGTGATTTTATTTATGATAATAATTTTCTTTTTATTTTTTTTTTATAACTGATAGTGGTTCAGTAAAAGAATCGGGGGTTTATGTTTCCATGTGGTGCTGTTTAGAAACCGAGCAGATTTAAATACCACCTATCCTAGATTTTGTATCACCGGTAAAGCTAAACATTTTATTAATTTGTTTCAGGTAAGTACATATATTTAAACATGGGGAGGAAGAGGAAACCCACATAAGAGATGGTTTGATAGTGTGAAAGATGATATGAGTGTAATGGGAGTGGATAACTTGATGACGGCTGACCGGGATGTATGGATGAGGAAGACATGTTGCGCCGACTCCAGATGACCTAGGAGAAGACTCCTCAAGAGGATGATGAAAACCTATATTTATACAACAATCATCGAGGCTTGTAAGGAGTTATCTGCCAAGCGGGTCCTTTCTGGTAAGTATTATGTTTATATAAAATTAACCATTTAGGAGACTATTTAAGGAACATCTTCAAAAAACTACTACGAACTTGGTGGTGAACATATAATATATGCCAATTGAAAATGAAAAATTTTCACATCTGGAATACATAGTATTGTATATAATATATTAATAGCATTAATAGATAGTAGTTAACATAATGGCGTAATTTGATAAGCAACGTACTAGAAGAGATATCACGTTTCCAAGTATAAAAAAAACTTTCAAAATGGCGAAGACACCGTCCATTTGGGAACACCCTGTGCGTAATCGAATGGCACCAATACAAACACGAATTTCCCCCAACTGATCGGTTCATAATAAAATGTGGCTTTTTTATCACTATATACTTTTTTCTATGTACAGCTTTAATCTCTATGTGCCACATAGCCGGTTTCATTTGCACTCACTAATGTAATGATCCGGTCGGCTTGTCTGTCTGTTGGTGAAAATTATGAGCTTTTTAACCGACTTCAAAAAAAAGGAGGAGGTTCTCAATTCGACTGAATTTTTTTTTTTTTTTTGAAGCATTATCGTTTTCTACCTACTAATGGGGAATGGGGAATCAGACGTATTGTCATTGTAGACACTCTTGTCAACAGTGGCGGATTTACCCTAAAGCCTAGTAGGCCCGGGCCTAGGGCGGCCAGATATTAGAATCATGTTAAAAATTAGGTGATGACGCTTTAGTACTGAGAATTATGGCCTCGGGCCTAGGGCGGCCAAGACTATAAATCCGCCACTGCTTGTCAAGCATATTAAGCTAAGAACTTGGATAGCCAGTATCACAAATAACTCCTCAAGGAATAGCTAGTGTTATATGGTGTAGGATTTAGTTTAATTGTAATTAAGATTGTTGTACGATGTTGGTCTGGGGCTTAAAAAAGAATGTGCCAACTGTGTTTCTTACCTAGCATGTCGTAAAAGGCGACTAATGGCATATTGGGCTTTGGATATGTGATCGTGAAGGCGACGAGCTAGCCACTTGTCACTACTTTTTCACAATTTTCAATGTAATCCAGCCCAATTATGTTTTTGGCTGAATGTGGTTAAAGAGGCCTGCTACCCCCTTAGGAGAGTATGGGCGAGATGTGATGTTTGTTTGTTTGTTTGTAATCAAGATCTTCCAAGCATGAATTTTGGTACGAATAATAGTTTTTATTTCAAGAAAGTTATTGATTACCACCACACACAATAGTAATTGGTTAACTAGTAAATTAATAATTCATTTAATTTTTTTTTTTTTTAATTATTCAAAATACAACATTTAAGTCATTAATACTTATTTTAGTAGGTGCGTCAGTAAAAAAGCAAGTTATATTTCACTATACAGGCTACTTAAAGTTAGCATTCAGAATAAAGCACCATTAATTGAAATGATTTTCAATCTTTGCTTAAGTACTGCTCAACAACAAATTCTCAGTTCAGATGTATGTTTTTTAAACTTGAAAAATTTCCATTTAAGTTCACATTGCAAAATATTGCGATTAACGCAAGAAACACTAAAATAACAATATGTCAGTTTCATTGACAGATGTCAAAATATTATAATATATAGTGGCGAATGAATCTTGACATCACCTCACATTTTGTGCCGAATAAAAATGATTAATTTAAGGATACGTCGGAAGATAGTTTACAGGAACTATTTTAATAAGTTTTATCTTGTTTTATAATTTATTCAACCGACTTTAATAAGTTAAATGAACGTCAATTTATCTGTCAAAGTACTGTGCAGTGATGTAGATATAAAATTATTGGAATACTTCAGAATTGGGCGTCAAATACTTGTCACATTGACAACTTGTTTTTTTGGAACCTATGACATTTTAATCCTGGAGACTACGGGAACTATTCTCAAAGAATAACAAAAAAACACTAAGCACC
The DNA here is from genome assembly GCA_951394215.1 of Glyphodes perspectalis. Taxonomy (NCBI): domain Eukaryota; kingdom Metazoa; phylum Arthropoda; class Insecta; order Lepidoptera; family Crambidae; genus Glyphodes; species Glyphodes perspectalis. The sequence goes on along the minus strand of OX596209.1, from coordinate 1,044,813 downwards.
CTTATTTAATGCAAGTTACAAACCAACAACCAAGCTTCTTTCTTTGGATTACCAAGGAAAGAAGGTTGGTTGCTATTAAACAAAAAAAAATGTTTTCCAACATAATTGTACGTAGTTTTTTCATAATATCTGATAATAAGAGCAACTTATCAACTATAAAATTTTTTTGGTGTAACACGACGATACTTTTTATTTCAAACCGGTTATATTCGGTTTAAGCCACTTGAAAGTGACTTATTTAAGAACTAAATAAGGAAACAAACCATTCGGCCAAGAGTTGCCTGGGTTGCGTTTAATGGAAGAAAGATGCCTAGTCGAATTCATCTAACTATAAAAAATAATCATAGTTATAATGCTATGACATTTGTCTATTTTCAATATTTTCAGGGACATACCTCCAAACTACCTATATACCTCTGAATTAAAAAAAAATTATACCACAGAGCTTGAGGTCTAAAGAGCGGAAAAAAAGAAAAAAAATCAAATTAGTTTATTTACAACAAACTGGATTACAATGGTATACAGCAAACCTTACAGTTAACCTTTGTACTTGAACTTGGCTTGACACGCTACCGCGTGTCTAGACACATTAAAGTTTTGAATCTACCTACTCTGTTGAGAGGACAGTGCCAGTGGTACTCCTGTGGCACCCACTACAACACACACACACTAGAATGCATCTGTGTTGAAGGTGCCAGCGCAGCTAACAAATTATATGGTCTCAATATATTTAAAACTAGCTGTGCTAGCGGTGTCACCCGCGTTTATGGTTAATATTAAAAAGACTATTTCCGTCATACATGATTTCTATGTAACTTTGACCATTAAGGCTGCACACGCGACGGAAGCTTAAAAAATGGAGTTAATTCTCCCGTTTTCCCAACATTTCCCTTCACTACTCTGCTCCTATTGATTGTAGCGTGATGAAAAGTATACTATAACCTGTCCAGGAGTATGAAGAATAATTGTACCAAGTTTCGTTAAAATCCGTCGAGTAGTTTATGTTTCTATAAGGAACATACAGACAGACAGACAAAAAATTTACTGATTGCATTTTTGGCATCAGTATCGATCACTAATCACCCCCTGATAGTTATTTTGAAAATATATTTCATGTACAGAATTGACCTCTCTACAGATTTATTATAAGTATAGATAAAACAAGTAATGTTTTAGCTAATTTAAGAAAATCTAGATAACATATGAAATAAATCTGTTATTTGAGGTTCCCATGTAATTTTAAAAAGGAGAAAACTAGCACATTCAGAGGACTGTGGATATGTATCCATCTATTTAATGCATCTAGTTTCATTATGTAAGCGTTACAAAGATCAAATTGATATCGGTTCACTAAAATACTTACATAGGAGCACAATATAACGTTAGGATATAAAGATGAGATAACGGTATAAAACCGTACTTTATTTTGTTAAAATCTAGAGATAAAATCCAGGTTCAAACCAACTACTTTTGCATCCAATTTCTGTTAGTCTAGGACTTAATAATAAGGTGCCAACTGTGTTTTTTGCCTAGCATGTCGTAGAAGGCGACTAATGGTTTATCGGGTTTTGGGTATGTGATTGTGTAGGCGACAAGCTAGCCTCTTGTCACAACTTCTTCACAATTTTCCATCTAACTCGGCCAGTTTTCTTTTGGCTGAATGTGGTTAAAGGGGCCTACTGCCCTTTTAACTCTGCTTACCCATTCAGGGATTATGGGCGTGATGTTATGTATGTGTGTATGCAATTAGTCACTTATGAAAGACGCGAAAATTAGAAAAAAGAAATGTAAGCTTAACAAATATATGGAAAACTATGAATCTCATAGAAGCATGGTATTATTCTTCGCGTTTTAGATTTCTTTATGTATTTCAGTCACTTCCTTCCTATATCATAATCCTTCCACTCGAGATAAATAGAAAATTGTGTTCATGCCATAAACATGATTAAATGCTATAATTAAATTTAATTAGTGTGTAGGACGTCTCTACATTGCGTGTAACCGTGAACTTTAGCATGAGAGCGACCTAACCTTCTTTTTTGACACCACAGGAAAGTTTACTCATAAATCTTGACATATGCTCGTTTTTAATGATGTAATACGTAATATACAAGCTTTTTCCTGTGGCTTTGCACATGTTAACGTTGATTTTTCTGTGGCTTCTAAACAGTTCATTAATCTGGATGATAGGTGCTTTATATCTTTTCTTTTCATTTCATAATTTCATAATGAGCGGTTGAGTAGTTAAGACATTTAAGAGCATGTACTTACATACATAACATCACGCCTATAATCCCCGAAGGGGTAGGCAGAGTCAAAGCAGCAAGTCACTTCAAGCACATTTAGCCAAAAACATAACTGGGCTGGGTTACATGGAAATTTGTGAAAAAGTAGTGACAAGTAGTCAGTTTGGTAGCATTTCAGAGTACCAAAACATAAGTTTTTGACCTTAAGGTCATATATAGCGCATGCATATTACGTAAAGAGTCGGTAGGTATCATAAAATGTCCCATTTTAGCCTAGGACTTAAAAAGACTATGTTCCTTACCTACTCTAGCATGTTATAAAGTACTAATAGTGTATTTAGTGGTAATTTTGTGACTGCAAAGGCGACGAACTATCCATTTGTCTCTACTTTTAACAATTCTCTATCTTACCTAACTTACTTTTTTTTTCATACTTGCAGCGGCCCGCGGTTTCAGCCTCATAGTTTCCGTTCCTGTGGGAATACGGGGATAAAACATAGCCTATGTTACTTGCTGATAAAGTAGCTTTCTATTGGTAAAAGAATTACTCAAATCGGTTTAGTAGTTTCAGAGCTTATTTGTTACAAACAAACAAACAATCAAATCTTTTTATAGTATTAGTATAGATAAAAATAGCAGTAGGAATACTCCTTTGGCTTTATCCTTTCGAGGATTGAGATTGAGAAAGAGATGATTTAATCGTATGTATGTGAATATTATTTTAACACAGCCAACGCCATGCCTCAAAACCGAACAGCGTAACACAGCTTTATCTACTCATCTTCCTAGCGTTATGTCCCGTGCTTAGACGGGGTCCGCTTAGACCATGATCCAGGATTTAGCGAGTCTGGTAATTACATTGAAGCGACTGCCGATCTGACCTTCGTAACCCTAAGATAGGGGAACCAGACAATTTTTGGATCATGGTTACAAATCCAAAGTTGTTTGAATTTGCAGGTTTCATCACGATGTTTTCCTTCACCGTCGAGCTAGTGGTATAAATACTTACATAGACTTGAAAAATCCAGAGGTACGTGCCCGGGTTTGAACCCGCACTCCTCGGTTAAGAGGCGCGTGTCCTAACCATTGAGCTACCATAGCTTTATCTAATAATCCCACAATTCAACACAAGTAAATACCGATAGGCGTATTTAGACGGTACCTCTTTATCCTCGACACGTGTATGTCAAGGGAGCACGTGGAACCTATTAATGTTTCCTATGAAATATTACACACAACAGTGAAATATCTAGCTTAGGAACAGACACATTCCTTCCTCGTTCTTTGTTCGCGGCTTATGTCCTGTTTGTTATAATGACAGCCCCGTTGGTCGAATGGTCAGAGACCGCGGCCACGAAACCAAGGGTCGCGGGTTCGAATCCTACCAGGCAAATGTTTCATGTGATGAACATGGGCATTTGTACTCGAGTCATGGATGTTTATAAACGTATTTAAGTATGTCTATCCGTTCACCTAGTATCCAAGCTTAGTTTGGAACTAGGGAATTGGTGTGTCAGTCTGGAGATGTTTTTTTTTACAGTAAAAGTGGCGCTTGGCTAAGGCCCGTGCTAACTAACTAACTAACTAACCACTTTCCTAGCGGGGTAGGCAGAAAAAGCCCGTGCTCTTTATTTAATAACCTCAGAAGAGAGTGATGTTATCTTAAAAATATAATAATACTTAATGATAAATATCCGACGACATCACATACATTGATCTAACTCCGACCTAAGTAGCTAAAGCACTTGTGTTACGGATATCAGAATCAACAGTGGTATTACAAATATATTGGTACTTAAATATTAGATATTAACACCCAGACACAGAACAATCACAAGTATTCATCATACGAATGTTTGTCCTAGATGGGGATCGAACCTACAATTCTTGGCGCATAGGGTAGGGTCACTACCGATTGCGCCATAGAGCCAGTCGTTTTGATGGAAAATTATGTCAATTCATTATGCTATTTAATGACAAACCTGAAATTGTGAGCCTTAATGTGAGCGGTTCACAAACACTTGTTATACGATAGAAATCATATACTCTTGGTTTGGAAATGTTTTAGTTTAATACCAAGAGGGATTACAGTAATTATTTAAGACCACAGTTCTTATAACCCACTTTTGGGCAAAGAAAATTGCAAAATATGCAAATTCGCAAGATCAACGTTAAAACTACAAGATCTGTGGGTACAAAAGGACTGTTACTATCATAATTGGCGTCAAAAAATACGTGCAATATCTATTACCAACCGCGTCATAACTTTAAAATTGAAACCGAAAACTAAAAATCCTCTATGGCGCGCAACTTCATCCAATCTATCAATTAAAACACACACAAAATCGCTTCGTTGACGTCCACTCAACCTCAAACGCTATTTACAAAAAGCGAACAAAAAAAGCAATAAAAATCTATCGCTCACCGATGCTGGCAATGTCCGACACCCTTCATAGTTTTAAAACTAAAAATCAGTTATATTGACTCTGGTCCATTGACGCGCTCGCCCTAAACCGTGGGAAAAGGAAAAAATAAAAAAAATACTGGCAAGCACGAACCGGCGATGGTGCTGTGGGATTCGGATTTTGAAATGTCATTGACAGTTTTCAAGTTAGCGATAGACAGCGGCTCCCTTTATTTCTGAACGAGTAAGAATGGGTACAAAATTGTAAAGCTGCAATCTACCTTTGATTTTATAGATATTAAAGGTATATCCTTCAAGTTGGTTCGAATATTAACAAAAATGAAACATCCATTTTGCTCATCCAAGGCGAAACAATGTGTTCCGTGTTAACAATACAGAATGTAGTGTAATGTAACACACAAAGTACAGCACAGTGCACATTTCACAACTTTTTACTTTTGAAATTTTGATAGACATTTACTCCATTTTTACCATATTTTCAATGAAGTTGTTTTAAAAGAACTTTCATACATTAACTTATCAAACAAAAAATCGTAATTGACTTCCAGATTGGCTTTCTTTTTTATTGGACTCTTCATCATGTAGTTCTTTGACGTGTTTTTTTTAATACATGGAATACGGCAAGTAATCATTCTGATGCCTTGATAGTTAACGGCTTGCCGCCCCTTTGCCTCTGCCAGCCCCTTCGGAGATTTCAGACGTGATGATATGTCCTTTGATAGTTTTACCTTTAATGGTTTTATCATTAACTAGTTAGCACGGAACCCAAATGGCCGAAACCGTATCGGTGCGTGGATCCTGCAATTTTTCGACACCACATGTCCAAAAACCTTCGGAAAAAAAGGCAGCGGCGCGCGGGCGCCGAAAATAGAACTCTCCCTTTCATCGGCCGTTCGTTCCGCAGTTTTTCTTTTTTTTCCATCACACCCCGTACGATAGAAATAGTGACGTATTTTTCCCCACTCTCGCTTTCAGTAGTGGCCCGTAAAAGCAAATAAAGATTGGAAAAAACTGGCCGGATTTTTTTCGACGCCCGTTTTCGGGTTATGTTATGTTTTTTTTTTGTTTTTGTTAATTTTTCATAGAGGTTTTAGCGGTGAGCGGTTTTTATGGCGCGGGCTTTTTTCGAGAGTTAATTCAGAGGTATTGTGATCCGATTGCGCAGAAACAGTTTTTCGGTTCCATATCATTGGCTTTTGAAATTTTTAACGCCGGCGTTTCAGCAGCTCCCGCGGCACTCGCTGTGATATTTTGCGTGGATTTTATTTAGATTGGTTAGTTATATTTTGTCTGTTGCTATGATTTTTATTGCGGGGCTTGGTGTTCTAATTGTTTCACAATAGACGTTTGATTGCAACATCAAATAATTATCGCCGCAGTTGATTTCACATCAAAAATACGACTAGTTTTCCCAATGAAGTTGCGTTCAGACGTGTTAGGGCTTCATGAACAAAACAAAACATGAGTTTGTTTATTACCCTTTTACGTCTTGACTAGTCAACCGATAGTAATACGAATATGTTAATTCGCATATGTACACGGTGTCTGAAGTACAGAATCGGTTATAAGGTATTATTTTTCAACCAGAAAGATATGTTCTGTTTCCAAAAAAAATTCTACATTAACGCGAGCGAACCCATAAAGAAAAACTATATATAAAATAACTAGCTTCTGCCCGCGGATGTGCTCGCATGGTACATCAATGAAACATAGCTTATACTTTATCCTAATGTATAAGCTATACTATTGTAAAGTTTCATTAAAATCGATAAAGCAATTTTTGCGTGAAAGAATAACAAACATCCACACATCTAATACACACTTTCGCGTTTATAATATTAGAAAGATAGCCATCATATAAATCGTATCACTAGTTAGAAACCGCGTCTTGCATTCAACGATATTAAAATGACATTGACGTTCCCCTCTCATGGCGAGTTACGGCCAAGACTCACCCTTCGACCCTCTTGAGGGCGTGTGCTACTGGCCAACATTAAATTCACGTACGAGTCTCTATAAGCCACTGACACACATTCTCTTTATAGAATAAGCTTCTGCAATTGGTTCTAGCAACATATTTCATATATTTTCTTTGCAGTTAACTGGGTAAATTTATATACCTAGTTTGTATTATTGTTAAATGTTTTTAAAACGTAAGTTAAGAGATTTCTATATTAATTTATTAGAATAAATTAATTTTTTCCATTAAAACATTATTTAGAATGGAGTTGATAAATTAGACCTAATATAAATAGGCGGTTGTACCTATTTATATGCATAAATAACACATAATAAATATTATTATTGTGAAAAGACTTTTAAAGAAGTTCTTGATTGTATATTATGCGTAACAAATAAGAATTATTTTGTATACATGATAAGAATTAAAACAAAATTTGCGTGCGATATATTTCAGTCGATATTCGTTATGTCAACATTTAAGTGTCTACAATAATATAGTTGTTTTAATATAATAATAACATATATGTCTCAAAACACCAAAACCAAATGAGATATGAAATGTTTTCCAAGGAAATGAGTTAGATGCCTAATAAGGAAGAGAATTAGTCTTCAAACACCTCAACACGCGTCTTTCCCCAGTAAGTACTCATACCGCTAATGAAGGACACGCTTGCTAAGCCCATCCTCAGCCGTAAACCGTCACACCGTCATTTCCCGCAACAAAAAACCACATAATTCAAAGCTCGATTCTACGAATCCGCCAACATTTAGGTTAAAATATAAGGATCTTGCATAAGAAACCGGGGGTGGCTACACCCCTGTATCTCCGTTTTTAGTATTTTAGTAAGTTCAGGGGAGAAATTACCCCCGGCGGGGGGTGGGTTGGGGTGAAGATGTTGATGTTTCTTAGTTTTATATTACTCCCTTAGTTTATTACTTATTTGTGTTAGTGTGGAGGCGAGCGGGCGAGTGAGGGTAACGCTATGCAGATGTTAGCAGTACTGATTCCCTTTTTTAGTGGAATTCGTTTTATAGTTTATCTTAAGTGTTACGAGGGTCGGGATGTTATGCGTTAGGAAGTTTAATGGCACGTGCCGTATTGATGTCGGGACTTGAGGCGTTGGCGGTCTTGGCTTGTGTGCGATTAGAAGTTTCGACTTCTGTGGGTAATGTTATTTATTTATTCGTTGCGACGCGTTGTGACGTTTTAGAGTTAAGCTTTGACGTTAAAGGGAATGGTATAGGTGGCAGTTTTGATGTGTATGATACGACAATTATACGTATGAATTATTTGTATGTAAAAAATCAGAGATTAAAGAGTAAGGAAATACGCAACTTACGATCAAATTTATATTTTAGATTTGGTACTTAAGTAAAATAATTGTTCGGGTAACCTGTTTATCGAGAAATTTATTTTTAAAGTTTGATGAAGTATTACTTATCTGTTAACAGAGTTTTATATTAGCCCATGATTCTAAATTTGAGCTTAAACATCATTAAGATAGAATTTTAAACTTTCGCGTGGCATTATTATTTCAAATACCACTATCGGAGTTAAATGAAATATGCATTATGTAATACATAAGTACTGCTGGTTAGTTCTCTTGTGATCTAAATTTTCATGTATCATCAAAATCCTAGCTTATCCTATCCTATCAAAATTTCGCTCGTCGCCTACACAATCATACACCAAAAACTAAAATTATACTATTAGTCGCCTTTTACGACATGCTAGGCAAGAAACACAGTTAGCACATTATTTTTAAGACCATCGTGGGATTCGTCGCTGAGCACTTCTTAATAGTCAATCAGAAGTTCATTTCATCCATTGATCAGATCGGGATTCGAATCACGGCTCCGTAATGACACCCCCACACTTTTTAATATATTCTTTACGCAAGTAATCTACTTCTTCGAAGAACATTACTGCTAGAAGTAATTAGTTTACTGTCAATTAAAACTATTCTAGTTTTACGAGTAAATAGTAATTCTGGTAATGGTTTGTGCACCAATTCTGGCCCATACTATAAATGCAAAAATATGTCTGTCTGTCTGCCATATTTGTACATCTAAAACACTTGACCAATGATGATTTAATTTGATATGCTATAATTTTTAACGTTAGCAAAGTACCGATTACTTTTTAACAATAAAAAAGATGGATCTTTATATAACATAGATGAATTGTAGTATTATTATTTATTTAATGCTATATACCTCTGACTCGTCCATATTATTTATTAATTCTAACTTCATAAACGTAGGAGAAGCTAAACCTAATATGCTTTCCAAACCATAGATAAATCACTCTTATTACATCCGCCCACCCATCACATACCCATTCCAACAAACGTTGCTTTATTTCTCCTCGTGCGCATGTCACCAATCAGCCTCCTCGCTAAATAAAAGGTACAAATAAAGTAAATATCTACTTTACCTTGTCATTTCCAAGGAATCTTCAATCGCGTAGACTCTCACGTTTACATAACTTAGTTACGCATGTGTGTGTAACTAAGCATGAAATATGTGAGTGTGTGTGTGTGTGCGCAGGGAAATTAATGTATGAATACTTGAGAGGGACGTTTTTCGCCATTTTAAGATTAGTTCGGAGGAGAAACTCTGCTTATAATGTCTTTTACGCGTGACTAGGGTGTTTTACAGTGATACACCTCAGAGGCTGTTTAATAAGACCGAATATGTTCAGAATAAATTTTTAACATGTTATTGCATAATATAAATACTTAAAATGCTACTTAACAGGTTTCTTTGGTAATTTTAGCTAGTTCATCGTAAGCGATGAGCGATGGCGATTGTGTAGGCACAATCACATACCCAAAACCCTATACCATTGGTCGCCCTTTAAGGAAATAAACTAGAAATATACAAGTGACGTGTAAAAATTATTTCTTACAAATTATTTGAAGCTATGTAGTATACAAAGTGACAAACAAACTTTCAGCCTGCTTAATTAAGCTTAACTATTTAACAAGAGGTTAGAGAACCTGACTACGAAACCAAAGGCTGCGAGTGAATGCGAACTCGCAGCCTTTGGTTTCTTGGTCAGGTCAGGTGTTTGGCGCAAATTTTTGTGTCAAAGTCAAAGTCAAAATACTCTATATTTATATAGGTTTGAAACAAACACTTATAAATCGTCAATTCAACAGGAAAATCAACTAATAATCGGTTCGGAACGTTGCTTCTACCGAGAAGAAACCGGCAAGAAACTCGGTAGTTACTCTTTTCAACAACATATTTTACAAGGGTGTATAAATCATATTGCATCTGAACCATGTCACGAAGTCGGCTTGTCAGATGTCAATGTGATCAACATGGACATTTGTAGTTGACTCATGGATTTTTATAAAGAGATTTGACGTATCTGCTATCTTCTATCCCTAAGATAAGCACAAACGCTTAGTTTGGACTTGAAATTTGGTGTGCAAGTCCGATAAATTAACTTAACTATGATATAATTTGTCTAGTTCCCCTACTTAAGAGTTACAAAGGTCTGATATAATAATATTAATAAATAATAATAAATATTCAACGACATCACATACATTGATTTGACTCCGAAGTAAGTAGCTTAAGCACTTGTGTTACGGATATCAGAAACAACAGTGGTATTAGAAATATATACTTAAATATTGAATATTGATATGCAGTCGCTTCAATGCAATAATCAGACTTTACTAAAACCTGGATATTGGTCTAACTCCTACCCGATCAAGCATTTCGGTTTAACTACGAAAGATGATGCTGATGATATTTAGATACGACTAATCTCACGAGGTTTCTGATATTCTACAACTGATTACTTCTGAACTTATTCTGAATGTATGACAATCAACTTTGAAAATAATTTTGCTAGATAGAACTTACAAAATCTATTTTCAGTCGCGTTCATACATGTTGTATAATTTATCGACTGGCTCGATGGCACATTCGGTAGTGACCCTGTCCTATGCGGCAAGAGTTGTGGGTTCGATCTCCACGCAGGACAAACATTCGTGTGATGAATACTTGTTTTTTGTGTCTAGGTGTTAATGTCTTATATTTAAGTACGTATTTGTACATCCACTGTTGATTCTGATATCCGTAACACAAGTGCTTAAGCTATTTATCTCGGAATCAGATCAATGTATGTGATGTAGTCGGATATTTATTATTTTATTTATTTTCAGTCACGATCTATAAACTCTCCCATAGATTCAGCTACGGTTTTTATGAAAAAAATATTATGGTGTTTATTTATTTCCCCGAAGTGGGACGTGAAACGCTAAAATCCACATTTACGTAGGCTTCTACAAAATCCTGTTTATTTTTCAAGTTAATATTTTCAAGGAATGTTGTAAAATTTCAACTAACTTTACATTTATTAAAAAAAAGGATGACCTTTACGTAATTATGGGTACTTAATTGACACACTTTACATCATGCCCATAATCCCCGGGTAAGCAGAGCCAAACAAGCAGCCAGATTCTTAAACCAGGCTGGCTTAGAGGCAGTGGCGGATTTACAGTCTTGGCCGCCCTAGGCCCCAGACCATAACTCTCAGTACTAAAGCGTCATCACTTAATTTTTATCACGATTGGCCGCCTCTAATATCTGGCCGCCCTAGGCCCGGGCCTACTGGGCCTTAGGGTAAATCCGCCACTGGTTAGAGGGAAAAATGTGAAAGTGCCATGACAAGTGACAAGTGGCTAGTCCGTCGCCTACACAATCACCTATATCTGTGCTTAAAAAGTCGTTCTATATACTTCAACTATCTTACTTATTACTTAACTACGATGCACTAAGGAACCTTAAGTACCTATAAACAGTTTAATGAGCGGTATAGCAAAAAAGGTAAATAATATACGTTGGAATTATCTATTTAAGAGAATGACACGTTTTTCTGTATACCTCAATTGAAATATCACTTATAGATTTATTGTATGAAGTAATTTACTTGATATTTATACACATATTAGGTGTAACTACTAAATATAAAACCTACTTAGAAATAGCTATGGCTAGAAAGTTTTCCATAGTAAATTGAAGAAGTTACGACGAATAAATTTCAAATGAATTATGATTGTAACTTTTTGGGTGCTACGAAACTTCACTTAGGAATATCTGCCAACTTAGTACGTAGATTATGAAATATTACAGTAGGTAGGTATTTTTTTTAATTGCTGTCTTTGTAGGTCAAATATAGACGTAACTATGTTTAAATACATATCATTTTAAAGTACTTACAAGGATGTGAGCCTACATTTTCATATACATAAACTTAAACAAACAAACAAACATAACATCACGCCCAGAATCCCCGAAGGGATAGGCAGAGTCAAAGGGGCAGCAGGCCCCTTTAACCACATTCAGCCAAAAATGAAACTGGGCTGGGTTAGATAGAAAATTATGAAAAAGTTGTGACAAGTGGCTAGCTTGTCGCCTACACAATCACATACCCAAAACCCGATATACCATTAGCCACATAAACTTAGCTTAAAATAAGGCTCTTTCGGACTCTATTTAAGTCTGTTAACAGTTATAAAATTCTGATTATTTGCGCAATAGAAAAAGACAGCATTAAACATTTCAGTTTAAAATGTAGAGTTGAGACACTGGGAATCAGGCTCTATTCCAGCCTCCACACAGGCCAACCCTTCATTACATAACAACGTCCCCAATTCAAAACCATACTTCCCAACATTTGAAGAGAACATCCATTCTTACATCCTACAGGACACATTAGTACGCCCCAACAGCACACAACATAACATAACATAACATAACATACACACATATTATTACAAGTACGTAAACGGGCCGGGGCGGAACATCAAAAACTCTAATCAAAACATTATGACACCCCCTACCCCCCAGCCACCCCATTAAGCAGGAAAACTTTCAAGGAGCACCCCATCAATATTCTTAGTAGAATATAATCAATTCTTAGAGAGAAAGAAACAGTCGCTGTATTGATAAATGAGTACTCCCTTCATATTTCCGCGTCCCCCCGACCCCCTGGGGGGCTTTAAACCACCCCTGGGGGTGTCTTAGGAACGTGCAAGATAGTAAGCTATAGGGCTGTCAAGGTTTAATGAACTCTAAACTTTTAGGGTGTTTGTAAGACGCTGGTAAAATCTTCAATTTAAATCTTTCGCAATGGTGATAGTGCGGGGCTTAATCAAAGGGGGTTCTTAATGAGAGGGGTAGTAGAGGTTGTTCTTCCTTTGATGTTATGTAGTTCTGTAAAATTTAATTAAAATTAAACGAGTTTTGAGGTAGAAAGTCATTCGAATCAAAAAGTCGCCTGAACACACTAAATTTACTAATTTACAGTTTTTTGTCAAGAACTCTGTATTTAATAAAACAAATCTTGTCCATATGGAATTAACAATATTTTTCAATCATTTAATTTTATACTTTACCATGTAATGTGTTTCGTGTGATGGACATTTGTACTCGAGTCATGGATGTTTATAAACGTATTTAAGTATGTCTATCCGTTCACCTAATATCCAATTTTGGATCCAATTCCCTAAATTGGTGTTTCAGTCTGGAGAAATTATAATTATTATAGCAATTTGAAGCGTTCAATAAAAGATTTCCATTAAATAAAGTGTTATTAAAATAAATGCTATCTCGTCTGTCTGTCTGTCCCTATGTATATACACGTCCCAATAGCGACAATTATTATTAATCGCCCGGAGCACAGCCCTGCTCCGCGGGGCCTACGCCTCACAGCGTAACTTTTACTAAGAACCACGCGAAATGAGTGGATAAAACATACGTAGCTTCACTCGCTGCTTTTGTTGCCTCCAGAAATAAATGCGACTATGTTTTTTATCAAATGGCAAACTTAACTTTTACCCTTTGACGTCCCGCCGTCGCGATATCCGGTCCATAACAATTGAAAATCAATTGTGTCTGGAATCTCGGTACCCGAAGCATTAATACTTGAAACATGTTGTAAAAAAATTGGCTGTAATAGTTTTTGCAGAAAAAAAACAGGTTTGAAATCCTTCATGATGCTAGTTTAGTTTGAAAATCAAGCATGACAATGATAATAATATAATCATGTTTTTTGTTAATTTTATACATACATACATAACATCACGCCCACGATCCCCGAAGGGGTAGGCAGAGTCGAAGGGGCAGCAAGCCCCTTTAACCACATTCAGCCAAAAATAAAGCCGGGCTGGGTCAGATGGACAATTGTGAAAAAGCAGTGACAAGCGGCTAACCTGTCGCCTACACAATCACACACCCAAAACCCGATATACCATTAGTCGCCTTTTACGACATGCTAGGCAAGAACCACAGTTGGCACATTCTTTTTTTTTTGTCCCAGATCAATATGGGCCAAGTCCCAGACCAACATGGGACAAAACAATTTTATAACTGTAAAAAAACTGTGATAAAATTAACAGAATTTAGAAGTACCGTTTTTACTGTTTTTAATTGTAATAAAATTAACAAAAACGATTTTTTTATGTTCCTAGCACTGATTTAACGTCAATCACACATCACATACAAAATAGAAACAATTAATCTCTCGAACTCTAGATAAAAAGTGATGAGGTTTATGAGAAACAAGGACCACTATAAAATTTGTATGTAGAGTCTACAGTTACAATTCACTATGACTCTACTTTTTACAGTAGAGCCACTATTTCATAGTACACCGAAGACTTTTACCAAATATTGCCAACAAATTATAAATTTTACAATATTTTTTATTAGCCATTACAATTCATCCAATAATGATGATAATGAAATGATTTTTAAGCTTGTGTCTATCTCCTTCTTATTTCATTTTACATGTTCGTTAATATAGTAGAGATTTTGAGTCCTGTAGTTAGGGCATTTAGAATACACCCTAATCTATAGACTGACCCTTGCAAGGGCTACCTCGCCACTGGCACCACGCCATATGGGTTAGGAATTATGCGGGTTCGTTGCATGCGCAGTGCATTCTGATGCGGTTATTATAATTGTTGTTTATGCTCGCGGTTTTGGCATTTTGGAAAAAAAAATTTGCGCGTATGATCCAAACACATACCTACTAAAGTTATTCTCCTTTTGGACTTAAATAAAAATTTAATATTATAAATCAATCATGTACAATTGAACAGTAAACCATTTACTAACTATAGCTTTTATTAAAAACAATTATAACAAATTTGCAAAATTTCTAAATCGCAAAAAAATCAGAACTTCAACCGGAATCGAACTTGCACCCTTGCTCCGTCAAACAACCGCGCCTCTAAGTCCGGCCCTGCTCTTATTTTAAACAACTACCGCCTTATAATACATCCCGTTTCGCGACTAAATATCAGCGAATGTACGGAATACGCCGACATACCCGCTTGATACTTGTAAGGAACTTGCGGGGGCATTCATTAACAGCACAGTTTGAGACAAAAATATGAGTATTTTTGTTTAAAATTTATTTGGGAGTAATGTACTGAAAATAACTTAGTATGTTTGTATGTGTGTGTTATAATAGAAAAAGCAACGGTTATAATGTTAGCTAATTTGTTTTCGTTTAAATTCTGTATATTATTGTATTTGTTATAACAACAAATTGAAGAGCTAAAAATTAATTTAGCTAAGTGAAAAGTACTTCTAATGATAATATTTGAAATAAAAATTAAATAATCATATTTTCCTAAATCAATATACGGCATATTCTTCAACATTTTAAACTGTTTAAAAGGCGGTAAATTTGTTAGTTATATTATCAAATAGCTATCATATGTTTTTCTCTATTTAAAATTTACAAGTACTGGAATTTTGACTTGCAAATAATTCTCATTACAGCAATCGATAACCAAAAATACAATCATGAGCTTCGTATTTATAGCCTTTACAAAAACAAATCGAATCTTTTATTTATTCCAAAATTTATTTTTAAAAAAACCCACACAATAACGTCAGCTTCCGAAAATAGCCTTTATAATCTGATTCAAAAGCACGATAAACAAGACTTAAAACCGTTTAAGTACATCATAAAAATCAATACACACGTACGCTAGGGACAATCGCATCACTTACCATGACGTAACCGAATTAGCAACGCGGAAGAGCGCAAGTACCAAGACGGGTCGCGCCCTCTACTTCCGCGTCCGTATTTACAAGTATTGTAAGTATAGAATTATATATTTTATAACACCCCAAACCCCCCCGCGGGAACTAAGTCTTTGCGCATCTTTCTATCCCCACCTTTTTGCCTTCTTCTTTTAAAACCACCCATCGTATGAACCCCTTTTCTCCTCATTCGACTAATTTCGGGGTACAAGTGGAGAATTATTTCTTGCGGACGGAACACAAGCCAATTTGGATCTTAAAACGTTCACAACACGGTCGAGGAACAGTTCGGTAACGCACACAGTCTTGGGACTGTATCTTTTCACTTCGAAAACTAATTCCGAATTAGAGAACGGATGCAAGTCCGCCGAGGGGACGGGGGGTTCTCTGTTTTATTGCGGATGATGGAAGGTCGTTTTTTGCGTGCAACCACGTTGAAAATTAGACCCGTTTCGTCAAAAATATGAAATTAAAATCTTCATACTAGCGAAAGAAGTTTTAGCATCTTTGTTTTAGAGCGAGACGGGAGAGGCTGCATTAGTCTCGCTCTCTCCGGGGGGGTGGGTAGTTTTGGAGTAAAAAGCTGGTTTCTTGATCAATGCGAGGCGCATTCGGAATTAATCATAACCGGGTATTTTCGTCTATGCCGTGGGTGGGGGCGGGGGCATCGAGAAATCGTATTCTAAATGAAAATACGGCTCTTCCTGTTTACATTTTGTAATAAATTGTTTTACTCCGATGTTTGTGTGACTCAAGCGGGCTGGGACCGTCGAATTTATTATTTAGGCTTCGAAGATTGCTGAGATGGCAGCCAGATTCCGCGTTTCATTGGCCGTAAAGCTGCGGATGTGCACCACACGTCTGGTTCCATAAAAAGGGGTTGAGGGTTGGTGGGTGACGCCAAATGCAGTTTAGCTTCTAGTTACAACATCACGTGTGCACTGAACAGACGTCCATCTAATTTGAAAGTCTAATCTACTGTTTCAAGGAAAGTTAATCTTTTTAGGATTTTGCAGGCACGTTAAACGCAATTCTTGGCACTTTCAGATATTTTGATCCGTTTATGTTAAATTTGGGACCTTGAAAACCATTTCGATCGTAAATACAATACCAAATTATGTCATGAGCCCCGTTTGACAATGTACTTCAATTATATCTAAGTAGGTTCTTTAAAATAACGTTATTTCATTTATTAATCGCTCGCTACTAACATATTCGCTTATATCAAGCTGAATTGTAATTTGCGATTGCATTTAAAAAAAAAACAGTTTGTAACTCTTTTGATGAGCTTCAAAATCAAAACGATGAAGCCTTAAGCCTTATAGACAAAAAAAAAATACAGGTGCACAGGTAAGTAAATAAACTGCTGTTCTAAGCGATCCTTAAAGATAAGTTTGACTAAGTCAGAAATAAGCCTTTACGAGAGTAGTACATACAAAACCTCAAATATAATTAAACCGTGTATCTATAATTAGATGTATTTTCTTACAAATTTATCTGGAAGCGTATGTAGGCAGAATAATTAAGTCATAATAGTTACATTTTTAATTTTATTTTTAAAGCACCTAGTTTAGTCGTCGATAGATAGATTTTTTTGTGTTAGATTTATTTATAATTAGCCTAGTAACTAACTAACTCAAGTTCACTCCACTTCCTTAGCCTAGTATAGTAAGTCAAAAGTCAAATTTTACCTACTGATTTCCACTGCATGAGAACCACAGATATTCGTATTCAGATTGTCGTATTTTGCTTTTATTAAAAGGGGAAGCGAATTGTCTTACAGAATTTATAATTATTATAAATCATACATTTTGCTATGTCAAATAATATTTTTATTTTAAGCCTTGTGATGTAGCCGTACTTTATTAATATACAAGCTACGCTTTTTATCATATCCTTGTCTTTAATACAACGCCTCATGATACCCAAGAGCAAACCCACTTATACCACAATCGAAAAGTACGCATCGGCCAACGCCTGCCCAAATGTCGTCGGCAAATTCGCACATGGTAATATCTTGCCGTAAGAAGTGATGTAGGGTCGCGCGTGCTACGAGTCGGCACTACGGTGCTACAGGCCGCGCCGTCTTTCTACGGAATCACAACGAAATGTGAATCTCGTGACGTAGATGTTTTGAGATGGTTTAAGGAAATAAAGATAGAATAAAACAGTTTTCTTAAAATTCTAGTCATTTGTTAATGGTAGTTCATAAGGCTACTGAAATGCTGAAGTGAACGTAGGATTCTTATTTACATAGGTATTAATTTATTATACACAAGTGGTGCTTTAAGCCCACTATATTTATAGTGAGTGTGTATTATACACGATGTTTCATATTAATAAGTATTATTTATTATTCGGAGAGATTTAAATTAATAACTTAAATTCAATAGAGAATATTATTTTATATTTTAAATTCCGTTACTGTAAAATAAATTAATTTGTTTTGGTAGTATATATCTACAGTTGTTATAGACTTTATTATTTTAATTTCTTTATTTTCCTAAATAAATTACACGAGTAATCACCCGTTACAAGGCTTAGTCAAAAAAAAAAAAATTAATAAAATAAAAAAAAATAGCAGAAGAATTTTATACACATCATCATCACCTTGTTTTGTGAAATATTCTAGAGTTTACATGCATATTTGAATAATATGTACATTTACATAATAAGGGCGTATAAATCGCACGTAGGCTAAAAAAATATTAATGAGGCAAATGTATTTAATAGTTAATTTAAGTCCTATGTCGGTCTGGGACTTGAAAAGAATGTGCCAATTGTGTTTCTTACCTAGCATGTCGTGACAGGCGACTAATGGCATTATCTGGTTTTGGGTATGTGACTGTGTAGACGACAAGCTAGCCACTTGTCACTACTTTTTCACAATTTTCCAGTCCAGTTTTGTTTTTGGCCGAATGTGATTAAAGATTAGGTGCTGCTGCCCCTTTGACTCTGCCTACCGCTTCGAGGATTATCGGCGTGATGTTATTTAAGATTACGCTTTCTGTCCCCGATTCCGATTACCTCAATTTATCATCTATCATATCAATAAAATTAATTAAAATAATAGTCACGTGTAGGTACTTTTAGTACGTCAAACGCCTGCGTTGTCAATAAAAGATTTTAAATTACCAAAATTTTAATCGACTTTCCCAAGTTCCCCATACACAAACAACTTGTAACATACTTCTGCCGTCATGTCAAGATAGCTACGCGTCAAACTTGGCGCGGAGATATAAAAACATATCATACTTACAACATACGAAAGGGAACTCTAACACATCCTATTTATGACACAATTTAGATCGTTCCGTGGCAAACTATCGAGACGGCTCCTTCCGCAATATTTGCCTATTCATAGCGTTTTACCATATTTATTTTTTGGTAAAGAAAATATGCTTATGATGGGTCGCGACGGATTCTCAGTAAGTAAGTGGCGGGCCGTACGAATTGGCTTCCCTATTCACTTTTATTGCACGAAAATAAGAGTTTTATTGAATTATATGTTTGAGATAGTTTTCCTTGTTCGTCTTTGTTTTGTTATTTGATGAATTTGGGATGGAAACGAGACGGTTTGCGGGCCGTAATTTTCCACTTAGAGCTGGTTAGCGTTTCAATTTAACTGCTTTTATGTAACTTTTACTAATGCTATATCGGGTTTTGGGTGTGTGATTGTGTAAGCGACGAGCTAGCCACTCGTCACTACTTTTTCACAATTTTCCATCTAACCCAGCCCAGTTTATTTTTTGGCTGAATGTGGTAGCAGCCTCTTGATTCTGCCAATCCCTTCGGTGATTGGCGTGATGATTATGTATGTATGTATGTTATTTTATGTATATTCGTATTACACACGTATGAAAAGAGTATATGATTAATGTGATTGAAATCAGATGATGATTAAATAGGGTAACTGAATAAAAAAATCCATATAGTCTGTCAGTTAGATTATAAAAATTATTTAACACGTATTTATTCATTTATTTGTCAAACAAAAACTGGCGAAGATGCTTGAATGATTTAAGTTGCGCGTGACGTCACACGTCGGTACAATTTTTACTTACAAGTGACGTCGCAAGCTTGTACTTTAAAACATTGATGCTCTTTATCTTTGTATTTTTTTGTTAAATTGATAAAGCAAAAAAATTAGGTATTGTATTTTTGTATAATTTAACTGACGGACTAAATAGAATAATAGTTTTTTGACTCAATATTGTCCCTTATTAAAGCAAGTTAACATATTGCAAAAAACTGAAAATGAAAAATTACGCATCGCTTGACCAGACCAAAAGAATAATACGATTTATTCAGTACAAAGTCTATAAAAACATATATATTATAAAAATATAACGATTATACATATACCTGCTTATAATTAACTAATTAATTTTGCTTAATTATTAGAAAAAAAAGCAAACAATTTCAAAATATAAATGAATATACCGCTAATCTTCAAATCAACGATATACGAAGAATTTCTTTAATTGTCTACAACGAAGTGATTTCCGGTTTGTTTATTATACACTAAAAGATTTATAAGTAATTATAGCACTTTATACTATAACCTTCAAGTTTAAGCCCTAAAAATGTCAATTGTATTAAAACCTTTTCAATGGTTGATTATAAAAACACAGGTCTGTCAACGAACTTGATACGCAATCACCAAATGAGCTAACGACCTCCAAACGATCCGTTCCAAAACTCTAATTACATCCGCCTATAACCACCGCTTGATACAATTAATTCCTCAAAAGCAAGAAAACAGTTGAGCTTCACTCGAAAAAAATTCAGAAGGAACTAAACACCACACCCGCATGTGGAGAATAATTTAAAAATACGCAAAATACTGGTACTTCTAACCAGGGGGGCGGGTGGAACCCCCAACCGTTTTGCGTATTTTTCGGTATGCGTGGCAGGTGGCACCCCCCATGGGGTGTTCGTTAAAAAGCGCCCGAGTACGTAGTATTATAAAAGTTGTGCCTACCGCGTGTAAGTAGTGGGGGTGTGAGGATGGAGGCAGGGTGCGCCCCTACCCACCTAGTTAGACAGTTAAAAGTATGCGGTATTAACAGAACGGAAATGAATATACGGTAGGTACGTTTCGGGAGCCTGTGCGTCACAGGGTTAGATAATGAAAATACTCGGCGGCGGTTTTATTTCGTTTTTCGTTGAGGGTCGGCTTAGTGTTTAGGGAGATGTGCGGAAGCGTAGGTTCGTAATGATTTTCGGCGTTCGATCTGCTCAAAGGAGGAGGATTAAAAATTGATACTCGCGACGTTTGCCGGCGGAATTAATGAATATGGCGGCGTGCGTTTATGCGATTATTCTGCTAACTGGTGAATGCATTAGCAGGCATCTAGATCGAGTCTTTCTAGAATCGTAGTCAAAATAACTTTAAACATGATATTTTTCTATACAAATAAGGTACTTATAACTTGAAAGTATTTGAAAACATGATTTGAAATCATTTGTACCATGTTTTTTGTAAAGAATTAACCTTTTTTTTTATACAGAATAAGACTTTTAATTGTCATTGATGATCAATGATCATTGGTGATAAAGTACTGTAGTCATGAATGATCTTGTTTTCAAATAAAACTTTGACATAATAATATCATAATTATCTACGATTAATTTAAACTATTACGTTTAAAGTACGATACGATCTTATTCACAAAAAAATACCGAATATGTATTGGTTTAATTATTATTTAGACAACATTTTTCACTGAAGTTTATCAATTTTAGTTCTTGGAAATAGCTACTTATTCTGTGAAAGCACAGCTAATTTTCATGTCAAGTTTATTTCATTATGGAAATTGTTATCTTTTATTAATGAAAGGTTTCATTTTTAACATTCTACTTAATGTTAAATGTAAGTCAAATAGTGGGATGTAAGTAATTATGCTAAAATTATACGATTATTATTTAAAATAACACTCAAAACGACCAGAAGAATGATTTTCCTAATAAATATTGGATTTGAGATCCTTAAAATTATAGTCGAATAAAATAATATCTACTTTCATTTGAAAGTATGTAAATTTTAGATTATACGAAGTTCATATC
Source organism: Glyphodes perspectalis (assembly GCA_951394215.1). NCBI lineage: Eukaryota > Metazoa > Arthropoda > Insecta > Lepidoptera > Crambidae > Glyphodes > Glyphodes perspectalis. The sequence goes on along the minus strand of OX596209.1, from coordinate 1,023,030 downwards.
TGGACTCTAAGTGGATTCTCTATTATTTAGTGAATTTATTATAATTTACATAGTATTCAATCCTGACGATGGTAATTCATTACCTTGTTTAGTCACGATCAAATATATGGGTATCTATTTCAGAGTATCAGAACAATTAGCTGACTTAGGATCTAGTTCAATTCGAATTGAGTTCAAATGAGAATATAAGGTTTCTTGTTTAACAAATTAAACGGCAAGAGACGAAAGTTCGTTTAATTACCATCGATACTATACTAATACGTACTTGTAAAATATAATCGGTTCAAAAAATCTAGCTAGATATTAAATTAACCCAAAAATTAATTCATAATTATACTTTTTCGATTTATCAACGAAAAAAAAATATCTAAAAAAATATCATAGGTACACAGATAATTTGAGAGCCTAATAATAACGCCCATAATCCCCGAAGGGGTAGGCAGAGTCAAAGGGGCAGCATGCCGCTTCAACCACATTCAGCCATAAATAAAGCCGGGCTGGGTTAGATGGAAAATTGTGATAATTGGAAATAATAATACGAGGTACTAATATTTCTCTAATAAATGAAAGAAAGGAACAATCTGTTGTTATTACAATTAAAATTGATTCACACATCCAGTTACCACTACAAAATACAGAAGTTGATTAATACACCAAAATTGTTTACTATTAGGCATGTTCCCTTATTATTAGAAGACTATTATTTGCAAATCGTTTTTATGCTTACCGAACCAATTTCCCGCAAATATACAAAGTAAACGATTTATCTACTCAAAAACTGACACCACAAAACATGTGAAGCAAGAATCCGTACCTTAAGATATTTAGACTGACTCGTTTTAGAAGGAAATTGGGCTGTTAGGGAAATAGTGAAGATGGGCCCGGAACAGATTCGCCGAAGTGCGTCGTAGACGAACGAATCTGCCGTTATGGCTGTGGAATATCCTAGTTTTTCTTATGGAGGGTTGTAAAATGAGTTTACTGGCGTGCCTCTTATTCTATTCACGAGAATCCGCTTGCGAGATTGCCGGAACTGAGAAAGAATATGGAGTAAAACGCACGCTTTGCGATAGATGTATTTGAGAAAAATAAGATATTTGTGTGAGTGTTAAGTATCATTATTTAATTGTTACTTGATTTAAAATTAGATTTAAAATCAAAGTCGTTCTTTAATTTTAACATAACTTATTAGACAGGAAATCTTTTAGAATTTTAAATGATCGTACACATTATTTGCCATATTTTTATATAGGAAAACTTAGAATAAATTATTGATATTCCTCTATTGTAAGCTTGATTAAATCTAGTTATACGGGAGATGTCTTACTTAATTCATTAAAATCCAAATCGGTAGGTAATCCAACACGTTTTAGAATATTTCGTGAACATTATAATTATCCGTCATGCACGATATTTTCAATATTAAATGTTAAACATTGTTTGATACCACGATTTTTCAAAATGGATAATTATCGTAATTATTTTGACTGATTTATTTAATTGTGTGTTGTGAAATATTGAAGGACGATTCCTTCAATATTTCCCGCATCAATGTTACAATTTTTCAAAATTGATAATTATCGTAATTATTTTGACTAATTTATTTAATTGTGTGTCGTGAAATATTGAAGGACGATTCCTTCAATATTTCCCGCATCAATGTTACACACAATATGACACACAATTAAATAAATCAGCGTAATCATAACGGTCATAAATATCTTTGACAATTAAAAATAATTATCAGAAACTGTTATTATTCAGCTATCGTTTGCAGTAAACCTAGTTTCAACACCCATAAGTTTGTTATCGAGTTATGGGCCGATTGCCAAATCAACACCATGGAATTATGTGCCACAGAATTCGCAGTTATTATTAAAATAACACACTACGTATTTTGGCTATTTGTGCGAAAACATAAATAATGCGAGAGTTTTAATTATGGTGTAGGATTATAGAGATTTCGTGCGGTCCAATTATGACGTAAATCAAAGCTAATAATAAAAGATGATAAAATATTGTAAAGAAAGTAGCTATGTCAAACTAGGTCTAACCTCAACAAACCTATATGTTTGATATGTTATTTAATGAGTAAGGGCTACTATAAGATTGAAGACTTCCTAAATGATAAGCATATATGTTTAACTTCATAATGAAGTGTTTACCTGCAGTGTTGTTACCTAGTAAATGTAGATTATTAAGAACGAAATTGTAAATTTTGGCATTTAAAAGAGTAACTATCGAGTTTCTGGCTGGTTTCTTCTCGATAGAGTCTACCTTCCGAACCGGTGATGATACTTTTTTTTCTGTTTAAATTGAATATTTATAAATGCTTTTTTTGAAGCCTATATAAATAAAGTGATTTTGAATTTGAATTTGGAATTTGAAATTTATACAATATTCTCTCATTTCTTAGGAAACATCGTAAAAACTATAATATAATAACTTGCATAATTTGTATGCATGCAATATGCTTATACAAATTATATAAGTTAACATAGTATAGTACATTAAGCTAAAATTGATATATTTAAAAATAATAAACGGTGCCACATGGAAAAACGCTTAAATGACCCATTAATTTAAACATAACTATGGCTTCACACGTAACATTAACTGATTAATCTAACATACTACAAGTATTTGAAATAAACAATCTCTTTATTTTCTACTTCCAACATTTGCTGCATAAAGAATAACAAAATTTGTCAATACTATTCTCTAAGCCCCATTTGCGCTACGAAATCGAATATTCGCCAACGCGAATCGCAACGCAAATTCTAACAGCGCACGAGCGATACGTCGCCAAACGCCGCGAAAATCGAAAACAACTCCGTTTCACAGCCTCCACATTACACAGAACTTTCTAATGACAAATTCCCAACAAAAAACATCTAATATACGCACAGGGGTGGCTACCCCCGCCCCCGCGGCGGCCCGCCACCCACCCCTATGTACGTATACGCAATTTTTGATCAATACTTAAAAATTAACCCAACCTCCGGTAGTTTTTAAAATTATTCTGCGCATGTCATGATTTTTAATCAGGCCTGTATTGTGACGCCTACCTCTCACACACGCTCGCGTCTCTGTGTGATTCAATATCGGATTTTTAAGAGATATATAATTGTATGTGTGTTTTTTATCATTGGCCGAGCGTGTACTATGTATGTTATGTGTTTACGATATGTATATAGTACATTTCAGGTAGGCTTTATCTTGAGTGTGAAATGACTTACATTATAGAATTACGTACAGTCCTTTGCACGACTGTATCTTCATCCGAAATAAAGACAATGCATTATTTTAGTGAATGGTTGATGATGCTACGTTATTCCTAGTAATATAATTATGAATGTCTGAATTTTCGAAAATCTATAGTTCTATAAATATAATAAAGCCATAGAGTTATTTTGTTTGCTTGAACCCGCTAATCTCAGGAACTACTGGTCCGATTTGAAAAATTATTTCAGTGTTAGATAGCTCATTTATCGAGGAAGGCTATTAACTATAAATGCGGGTGAAACCGCGGGCACAGCTATTGCTAAGCTACCAATACAAATGACTTTTATTCAGTTTATTATAAGATGATGAACAATGCATTGCATACTAATTTCTAGATTCTCTTTAATGATATCGTTGCAACGATACAATTCTAATAAAGTACTATTTTAGTAATAAACTCAATTTAATTATTGTATTCTATCATCAATAAATAATATAAATAAATAAATCTCCAGACTGACACACTAATTTCCTAGTTCCAAATAAAGCTTATAAGCTTGTGCTATGGATACAAGATGAACGGATAGACATACTTAAATTTAAATACGTTTTATAAACATCCATGACTTGAGTACAAATGTCCATGTTCATCACACGAAACGTTTGCCCCTAGCAGGATTTGAACCCGTGACCATCGGTTTCGTGGCCCGTGTCTCTAACCACTCTACCAACGAACCAGTCATGTCATCAATGTACTCATATTAGCATATTATTAAGCTCAATATCCGTAAGTCTAGAAATTAATGTCATACTGTGAATGTTTGTACGGAAAAGCAAAAGTTTTCTTGAATATGATAAAAGTCTTGTTTCAAAAGCGTCCGGACTATGTCTGACTACGTGATGTGATGTTTCTCAGATAGGAGATATAATAGACACATAAATCCTACTAATATTATAAATGCGAAAGTTCGTATGTATGGATGGATGTTTGTTACTCTTTCACAAAAAAACTACTGAATAGATTTTAATGAAACTTTAGAATCATATAGCTCATACACCCGAATAACATATAGGCTATGTTTCATCGATGTACACGCGCGCGAAGCCGCGGGCAGAACCTAGTTATGAATATGTTTGTCCCATGTTGGTCTGGGAATTGGCCCATGTTGATCTGGGGAAAAAAAAAATGTGCCAACTTTGGTTTTTGCCGAGCATGTCGTAAAAGGCGACTAATGGTATATCGGGTTTCGGGTGTATGATTGTGTAGGCGACAGTTTAGCCGCTTGTCACTGCTTTTTCACAATTTTCCATCTAACCCAGCCCGGCTTTATTTTCGGCTGAATGTGGTTGAAAGGGCTTGCTGCCCCTTCGACTCTGCCTACCCCTTCGGGGATTATGGGCGTAGTTATGTGTTGTGTGTGTATTTGTTATGTTTGTCTCTCACAAGGTATTTACTGAACAGGATAAAATATAACCTATCTGCCTTCAATAATTTTTATATACAAAGTCTATTGCTGGAACTCTGCCTACTCGTTCGAGGATGGCAGGCCTGTATGTATGTACTTACGACAAAAAATACGCTTTAAAATCGTCTACCCGCATCAATGTTACGATGCCACGTACAGGCAAAGGGGTTGAACTAAACATCCCTCTTTTTGTGGTAATTAAAAACGGGGAGCAGTGGGTACTTAATAAGGAATCAGTGTTTGTTACGGTTGCCTGTTATTGCTTATTATTTCCAAGAACTACGCGGATTACGATTCTTTATTACATTCATGAGTACCTACTTGTTTTTAAAAATGTACTCAGTTTATATACTTAATTTAAAGCATAGTTTCTCTAGGGAAGTGGCGTGAAGTTTAGTTAGTTAGTTAGTTTTAGTTTCTCTAATATTAAACGGAAATAGTAAAAGCAACGAATTGTAACGGAATATCTTTTGAAATAAACGGGAATGTATTATTTTTTAGATTTCAACATTTTAAATTTTAACAAAGAATTTTCATCTATTTTTTTTAAAAGCAATACTTTGTATGTATACATTTGAAAAAAAAAAAGTGGTTTGGCGATATAGTGTATATTAAACATTTAAATACGAGCATCATGAGGTGAGGTTAGGTAATACTATAGGAAATTAACAGGTATCGTATATACACAATTAAAAAGCACTTTCTAAAACCAAATACCGACTAAAGCATAGTCACGGATAGTCATTAGCATATTTCTTGTACCAAAAATCGTATCTAGCTAACATTCTAACGTTAAATCGTTCTACAACTAAATGAAAAAAAAATATATATTTTTATACGAACACATCGGATGTTACAAAATTATAACACCGGATCCTTCAGAAAAGTAAACAAAACGAAACACAAGAAACGTCTTACATCCGGCAACAGGCCTCGCCAGTCCTCTGCCTAAATGCCTGAGTTCACTGACTCCTGAATATTGATGAACCGTGTATTTTTAGCCTTAAGCCATTGTACGGCGCAATGGACAGATTACGGAGTAGGCCAGATGCGGTACAGGGAACTGACCTTTGGGTAATGAAACAGTCACCTGCAAATTCTTAGCAGCTTTGATTTATCTTCCTAGCGTTATGGCTCGTTCGGCTTGGACCATGACTATCTATGTCGCAGGTGGTTGGAGGTAAGAGGACCTTTAAAACCCTTTAGAACCTAGGCACTTTATCATAGTTGGTAACTGTTACTACTACATAACATCACGCCCACAATCCCCGAAGGGGTAGGCAGAGTCAAAGGGGCAGCAAGCCCCCTCAACCACATTTAGCCAAAAATAAAGCCGGGCCGGGTTAGATGGAAAATTGTGAAAAACCAGTGACAAGCGGCTAACCTGTCGTCTACACAATCACACACCCAAAACCCTATATACCATTAGTCGCCTTTTTCGACATACTAGGCAAGAACCACAGTTGGCACATTATTTTTAAGTCCCAGACAGATAGTTATTTGAATATGCAAATTACGATAGATAATTTGTTGATGTTATATGAAATCTGACAAAAGCGTAGTGACTTCAATAATGGATACAGTTGCCAAATATAACCACATACAAATGCAGTTGGATTGGCAATACCACAATTGTGTCCTCGACCCAAAATTGAATCTCTAAATGACCATGCGTTATACATTTCTTTGTTTTAGTAATACATCAACTATATATCTATAACTTAATATTTTGACCCTACATGTTTCCCCATAGACGTGAAAAATTAACAAAAGAAGTGCCATTGTTTTATTGACATAGTTTAATTTTTAATTAATTGTTTTATTCTCCTTTCGGAAACCAACCTCCCGACATTTCAAGTTGCCTCACCAAGCAGCTATTTCGCTTCCCATGTACGTCATTAGAAAACTTGAGGAACAATATTTCAAACTGTAAAAATGTAAATATTACCATTAAAATTGGAGGGGAAACAAGAATATAAGATCGGAAAGTTCCCTTGACCGACTTACACGACCCAATTTCAGTCGGTACAGGAAGAATTAATTGCGATATCTTTTTACGTACGGTACTTGATGTAACGTTTCTATGGGAGGCTGTCGCCCCCGGGTCTGGCTGAGGAAATTGACAAGAAAGAGGTTTTTCTTTGTGATGTATGAAAGCAAATTATGCGTTTCGTGGCTGTGATGATAGCTTAATGGAAAACGCAAATGGAGTCGGTCTGAAATAGATGCATGTGGGAAATTAAATAATAAATAATAATAAAATTAAATATCAGACTACATCAAATACATTGATGTGACTCAGAGATAAGTAGCTTAAGCACTTGTGTTACGGATATCAGAAACAACAGTGGTATTATAAATATATACTTAAATATTGGATATTAACACCCAGACTTAGAACAAACACCAGTCTTCATCATACCAATATTTATCCTGGGTGGGGATCGAACCCACAACTCTTGGCGCATGGGGCAGGGTCACTACCGAATGCGCCATCGAGCTTGTTAAAATTAGAAAACAAGTTGGCATGGGAGGTGATCGCTGCCGCCCGTACACAACTGCAATACCCATAGGATTTCTAAAGCGCTGCCATTGCGTTTCTAGTGAGAACTCAAACTACACTAAACTTTCCAAGTTCCACCATGACTCTTATGGTGGTGAAGTGTTGTGCGTTGCCATCATAAAGGATTTGTATAGTGGCATGTTTGTTTTTTAGTTATCTCTTCATAAAAGAGCTAACTGTGTTAACGGACTAAGATATATGTTCTTATAGCACGTCTGTTCCAGAAAGTATATTTCCCTCTCTCGGAAATGACTAATATGATTGTATTTAATTTTTTTCATGCTGCGTTGAAGCTTATTTTTATTACTCAGATAGTTTATTTCCCAAAACAGATTGTCATACAATATATATGTTAAAGAAAAAGGCAATAAAATTGTTTATAAAAAAAGGTTTTTTGTAACCGAAAACCCTTAAAAAAAGATGTAACAATTAAATTGGTCTTAACGTTTTCTGTTATGGTAACTAGTCTATCTTTCAATAAATTTAATGTCCACAAATTACCTAAATATACCTTGTCTCAATAACACAAGATTTCTGAGAAAACACCCAAATAGGTTGGTGTTTGAATAAAAAATACTGATTCCAGTTAAAACGTAACGTTGCCAGGGGCCTGTTAAAACACAAAATTTCCTGAATCACCATTCACTCAGCACAAATTAGAAGGCGTAGCAAAATATTGTTTTTAGCCGCCCGACTACGGCGTAGTACTACGGCCACGCGTAGCCGCTCGTAGCCGCTCGGAGCTGTCCGTAGCCAGGTCATTAGTCTCAGACCGTCTTGGGGCCTGTTGCCACTTATTCAGTAATCTGACAATGGATGCCTTGAACCGGCTTGATTACCGCGCAGCTATATTCTCTGTTACGTCTTGTTTTTTTTCTTGGAAGTCTATTTTTTGTCAAACAATGGTATTGTACGTATTTAAGTGTGTAGTTTGTCTGTTGATTGGTATCTATGGAACAAAAACACAAGCTTGCTTGGTTTAAAGCAAAGGTATCAGTGGGAGCCTAATAATTTTTTTTTTACAAAAATGATTAAGACGGAATGACATAGTACGGAGACTAATTTAACCCCTTCACAGTCGAGTTTTCATTGTAATGATGCAACAATCACTACAAATCGAATAATCACCGGATAAATACGAAATATCTTTAATTCTAAGCAACAACAGAGCTCTTCTGTGTTTTAATGAATAATCCTGTAAGATACTGTAATACAAAAATACCGGCAATATTTTCTACTATTGACTTTAGCTGCAGTTTTGGATTGGTTTTGATGGGACAATATTTTTTATTCGACAGCTATTGCTCAGCTTGCTATAAATGTAATGAGACATAAAAATATTAGGTCAAGACTTTTTATAGCTACAGATTGGTTTCCATTCCTGGGTTTTCCTGTTTTGCTATCTTTTTATATTTTTAGATATAATAAACCTATATTTAGATGTTTGCAGGAAATCCTTTTAGTTAAGGTTGTAATCTTCTTAAAAAAAGAGTTTGTGAATATGATCAATAACATTTAGTCCCGTGTTGGTCTGGGACTTAAAAAGAATTTGCCAGCTGTGTTTCTTGCCTAGCATGTCGTAAAAGACGACTAATGGTTTATCGGGTTTTAGGTATGTGATTGTGTAGGCGGCAAACTAGCCGCTTGTCACTACTTTTTCGCAATTTTCCGTCTGGCTCAGCCCAGTTTTATTTATGGCTGAATGTGGTTTAGGGGACCGACTGTCCCTTTGACCCTGCCTACCCCTTCAGGGATTATGGGCGTGATGTTATGTATGTATCAATAACATTAAATCGTCTCGCATCACAGACAAATTAAAGGTAATTAGTATATTCTATACACGTCATCATCTTAGCAAATAGAAATTAGCAACGCCAAGGGAAGTCAAAATCATTTTTTATTATTTTGCCTCACGTTTACCATTGAACATCAACCGAAAAAATTAGTCAAACTTCAAATCGGCCACCCATCCAAGCCAAGACCACCACGCACGTTGCTTGACTTCTACCAAGACATTTTGACGATATTGTCATAAAACAAAAGCTCGTGCAGAGCTTTCACTAGCGGGCAGCCTCCGGCGGAAGCTCGCTCCTCAAATGTATCGATTTTGACGGGCACAGCTCGTTGGCGCAATTATGGAAATTAAGACGTTTCCTTTGATTTTTCCGGAGTTAGCAGTCGAAACAGGTTGCTTTTTTTGCTGCGGTCCAAGCTGTGTGCTTTGTTGTACTCGTGTTAGTAAAGGAATGAGTCGAGCGAAATGCTTGCTCGTTCAAGCGTTAGAACGCTTTTTCTGCGAATGCAATTGTGATCTTTTGTTTACAATGTAGGTACATAATATCATTGCATTAATTGTTTCTTGAAATTTGTTTCACATGCGGTTACTTCTATTATATAATAAGTAATTAGTTGAGATATATTTGTTTTAAATATGATTTATATTTTATTGTTCAATGGCGTGTTCCTTTATTCTGTACCTTTTCGGCCCCTTTACCCTAGATTTTAATTAATAATGTTGTTTGTTCAGATATGAACAACATCAAAAAGTAAACTATTTAAACTTAAGTTAAAATCTTTTATATTATCCACCCTTGAAATTTAAAACTTCGGAATTTTGGAGGAACTTACTAACTAAACTTCACGCCACCTCCCTAGCGGGGTAGGCAGAGAGAACCGAACGCCATATGGCACGATCCTTACACACCTCACTTGCCTCTTCAACATTCAAAAATTTTGGAGTAGTTTTAAAAAATATATCTGTTGAACTGAATTGACAATTAAAAGCCTGCTACGAAGCCTGGAACCTGGAAATTTCGCTCTTAAATACAAACATATTTAGTCTGCTAAAGTTATAGCAATTCCTACTGGCTTTAAAAAAAATAATTTGGTAAAAAACAAAACACTAGAATTCAAGACGAATTAATCCCTCGTCTAGACAGATACAACAGTGAAATCAATGATTTGAAATCACATTATTGAGTATGTTAGAGGCACAAGACTCTGATACTCAAGTCTGGTTTGGGAACGACCAACAAGACCTTTTTCGTTCTTTTTGTGACAGGTCGTAGAAAAGTCAGGCTTGACTGGCTTTGATCAGACATGCCCGGTTTGAACCCGGACTCCTCGGTTAAAAGACGCGTGTCCTTATCATTGAGCTACCACCGCTCATTGCTTAATCTATAAGTACCAATCTCAATTGTACATTCGAGGCTTATAGGTGCACAAAGCGTCGCTTTTATTGTTTCCGCCAAAAATGCATCAATCCATCCTCTCATTTATAAAATAAAATGGCACCCGACTGGCTCTCGCATCTCATCAATCGCATTATACATCGAAATAGCCAGCATAATAGTGCCGGCGCACAGCATCACTCACGTTAATTTGAATTTTAAAAATCCCACACACCCGCACGCACTCACACAGAAGCGAAAATAAAATTAATAATTACGCCCGAAATACCCGCCTCATAGTTCGTTAGAAAAGGATAATGATAATAAAAATGTATCGCACTCACTCGCAGCCACCCCACGCGAAATTTTTCGCCCGTTCGTTTAGCTGGATTCGATCCCACAATCGGGGGGTGGGGGGGAATTTTTTGGGCCCTCATCCCCCGCCATCGTAAATTGGAGCATATAATTTTTATTACAGTTGGTGTCGTGTTAGAGTTATCATGCGGGCTGGCTTAGTTTGGATGCAAGATGAATTATTTGGTTTGTTTCGAGACCGGTTTTAGATTTGTCTGCGAAAAATCGTTGACATCTGACAACTTTGCAATAGCGTGTGAAGTCGCTTAATAAATAACTATTGGGTATTCTAGGTGATATTAAATCTGTATTTTATTGGCTTCTGAATACAATATCTACTCTTAAGAATTATGCCTCTTAAGGTTTCGTTCATACTGTCTCTACTAAATCCTACTAATATTATACTACGAAAGTTCGTATGTATGGATGGATGTTTGTTACTCTTTCACAAAAAAACTACTGAATGGATTTTAATGAAACTTTAGAATTATATAGCTAATACACCCGAATAACATATAAGCTATGTTTCATCGATGTACCACGCGAGCGAAGCCGCGGGCAGAAGCTAGTTGTTTATAAGAAGAAGAAACAAAATTCGTATTGGTATCATTTCAATGTAATTTTCACACAAGGAAAGGACGTAATTTTTTTCTGTTGCTCTGTCTCGTTAAGTCGTTACTAACTTATTCCAAAAAATACCAACGAGATAATATTTTTCCAGATATGATTTCCAGGGCCTGCGTAAAACATTGTATTGTGAAGCCTTTTTTGCTTTTAGGAATTGAAGAACGAGAATACTTAAGGTATTAGGTTCGAATTCTATAGGTATCCCTACCCCTTCGGGGATTATGGGCGTAATTTTATGTACTTATCAGATTTTGACTAGAGTCTAATGACTTTTATGAACTGACGCTAAACTTTTCGCGTAAAAGCAAGATAAGCCATTTAGAAAAAAATTACTGGATCTCTTTTTACATGTTGCTTACTTATTTAATATTAGTAGGAAAACTAAACAACGATTATTTTGAAGTTATCCTTTAATAATAATTCTTTTTTTTTTTATTCCTTCATATTGATGTTTTTTGGAATATGTCGTTAACTAATAATTTTAAATATTTATAGTAAAATAAACTATTACATTTGTTTTAATACGTAGATGCACCAGTAATACTGCCACTACTCGTATTATAGAGAGGCATCAATCGCAAATTCATCAATGAAAAATATAGCGACGTTTAGTTTTAATTCCACAAACCGACACAATTCGGAAAAAAAGAAAAAAGTCCCACGTAAACATTACCGTGGACCGTTCATAAACCATAGACACGTTTTCACTTTTTTAAAACAAACAACGAAAAAAAAATAAAAACGCAACACGTTCCCGCGCTCTTTTTTTAGATCTAACGGCGAATGGTGGCTGTATTTTAAGCCTAAAATATTCCATTGAATTGCGTGAGCCATACAAAAAGACCTAAAAATCTTTTCACCCTCACTTTCAATTGGGTTCAATTAAAAAACTGGATAGTGGGCATTTTTTTAGTCTATTTTTGTACATATTGCGTACACAGCGCACGCCCATTCATGACCGATGGCTATTTGATCGATAAAGTATAAGATATTTATACTGGAGATCTGTTAACCTCCATCCATTTTCCTAGCGTTGTGTCCCGTGCTTAGACGGGGTCCGCTTAGACCATGATCCAGGATTTAGCGAGTCTGGTAATTATATTGAAGCGACTGCCGATCTGACCTTCGTAACCCTAAGATAGGGGAACCACACAATTTTGGATCATGGTTACAAATCCAAAGATGTTTGAATTTGCAGGTTTCATCACGATGTTTTCCTTCACCGTCGAGCTAGTGGTATAAATACGTACATAGACTTGAAAAATCCAGAGGTACGTGCCCGAGTTTGAACCCGCATTCCTCGGTTAAGAGGCGCGTGTCCTTACCATTGAGCTACCACCGCTCCTGGAGATCTGTAAACCTAAGTCTCCTTAAATATCATTACATTACATTACATAACATCACGCCCATAATCCCTGAAGGGGTAGGCAGAGTCAAAGGGTCAGCAGTCCCCTTTAACCACATTCAGCCAAAAATAAAACTGGGCTGGGTTAGATGAAAAATTGTGAAAAAGTAGTGACAAGTGGCTAGCTTGTTGCCTACACAATCACATACCCAAAACCCGATATACCATTAGTCGCCATTTACTACATGCTAGGCAAGAAACACAGTTGGCACATTCTTTTTAAATCCCAGGCCAACACGGGACAATGGGCTGGGCTAGATGGAAAATTGTGAAAAAGTAGTGACAATTGGCTAGCACGTCGCTTACACAATCACATACCCAAAACCTGATAAACCATTAGTCGCCTTTTACGACATGCTAGGCAAGAAACACAGTTGACAAATTCTTTTATAGTCCCAGACCAACACGGGACTCCTTATATGCAGCTTATATTTCAACTTAGCAATAAATTTTCTGGTAAAACATTTTAAATAGGTGCGTTCTACAAACTCATTGATTTTTTATTTCTATTATATGTATTACCTTTGTTTGAAAGTTTTCATGTTCATGTCTTGACATGGATTTTATTTCTGGAATATTTACAATTCACAAGAGATTCAAATAAAACTTTTACTCCTGCGGTTTTGATAAAGTTTTCTATATTCCAGTAGTATCGAAGTAGCTAAATTATTGACTCACTGATGAAGGATTTCGGATTTCTATGCGACTGAAAGAAAAACCCATAAGACAATAGCTTTAACCGACTTTGAAAAAGTGAGAAATTTGTTAATCACTCAGATCTTTTTTTTTTTAAAGTAGGTACTCGTAGATGACAAAATTTCACTAGGGGGCAATTTTTTTTTTGTACAAAAATAGTCTCATAAGGTAATTGGATTGAATTAGCTAATTGATATGTTTACATCACATTGGTAGAAGGCAATAATAGTTTCTTATTCTAGAAGTTTCCGCAAATATGAAAGAAGGTTTGCTTTAAAGCAAATATGGAGTAAGGTTTGCTTGGAAGCAATTGATTTTAGACTGACCTCAAGTGAAGTAGCCCGGTCCTGGACCTACAATAATTATATAGATGAATCTACATATTTATATCTACGTGTATTTATTTATTAATTTATTAAGACAGCCAGAGAAAATGACAATAAATCTTAATTATAAATAATTTTTACAGTAAAATATGTACAATTCTATTGAAGGCGGCCACATCTTGCTAAAGCTTGCTGTAGGGGCGATTATAGCTCAACGGTAAGGTTACGTATCTCATATGCAACAGGAGTTGGTACAAATAGCTAGATTTTCAAATCTAACTATTAATTTATACCACCACTGATTAGTTAACAAGCAAAACATTAGAAAGAAATGTTGACTGGCTCAATGGCTAATTCGGTAGTGACCCTGCCACATGCGCCAAGAGCTGTGGGTTCGATCCCCATCCAGGACAGACATTCGTATGATGAATATTTGTGTTTGTTTGTGTCTGGGTGTTAATATTGAATATTTAAGTATATATTTGTAATACCACTGTTGATTCTGATATTCGTAACACAAGTGCTTAAGCTACATACCTCGGAGTCAGATCAATGTAAGTATGTGATGTAGTCTGATATTTATAAAAAAAAAAATGTGCATATTTAATAACTATGCATGTGTAACCATTGTACGGTTTTTCTGATTACCATCAAGATTAAGTTGCAGTTGATTCAATGTAATTACCGAACTTGACAAATAATCATAGGATCTAATTACATTACAATTATAACGGTGTATACCGAAAAAGGATTTTGGTGGTAGCTCAATGGTAAGGACACGCGCCTCTTCACCGAGAGATGTGGGTTCAAACCCGGGCACGTACCTTTGGATTTTTCCCTAGCTAGTTCACTAGTCCTGGTTCCCCTATCGAAGTGTTACGAAGGTCAGATCGGCAGTCGCTTAAACTTAACCAGACTCGCTAAATCCTGGATCATGGTCTAAGCGGACCCCGTCTAAGCACGGGACATAACGCTAGCATGATGATGATAACGGGAAAAAGACGACCTAGTTTTATCTACATAAATCTAAACATAATCTCCAGTTAAAACATATTGATAAAGGTCAAAATTCCTTCGCCCTCAACTAAGCAACATACACTTTTCTCAAGTCAGATAAAATCTGCGATTATCGAAACAATAATACGGGTTGTTCCTTCCATTTTTACAAGCTCGGCTAACCAACTCGTGTTTACATGCAAACCCGGCATGCGACTATAAATCATATCCTCGAGCGAATAGGGCATCGTTGACTTAGGGAAAACTACTGCGGTCTTACCAAGCACCTTATAACTGAGGGGTTAAGGCTATTTTCGATTGGCAATTAGCAAGTTTCCACTTTACTGCAGTCTGATTTGTATGAATGCTGCTTTTGTTTTGAATAAAAAACGGAGTAGAGCCCTGAGGAGTACATCCGAGTGCGTAATGTTATTTGTAATTCGTAAGTTGAAAACTGTTGTAAATTTGGATTGTGTGATGTAACATCCCTTAGATCAGTGCTTCTCAAACTTTTTATGCTATGGAACCCTTTTAGGAAGCGGAGTACTTGACGGGACCCTAGAACAGCGCGGGCGGCTGTGCGGGGGGGGGGGGGGGGGTTCCCCCAGGAGTTATGATATTTATGATCAGTACCAATTTTCGTGGAACCCCCAGAAAGGCTTCACGGAACCCCAGGGTTCCGCGGAACACGCATTGAGTATAGCTGCCTTAGATGGTTGAGTTTATACTTTGTGGTGTTTCATCTCGTAAAGTATCTTGCTAACTATATGTATATAGAAGAAGCAATTATTAATTCATACTTTGACTGGCTCGATGGCGCATTTGGGTAGTGACCCTGCCCTATGCGCCAAGAATTGTAGGTTCGATCCCCAACAAGGACAAACATTCGTGTGATTAATACTTGTGTTTGTTCTGTGTCTGGGTGTTAATATCTAATATTCAAGTATATATTTCTAATACCACTGTTGAATCTGATATCCGTATTACAAGTGCTTAAGCTACTTAGCTCGGAGTCAGTTCAATGAATATGATATTGTAGGATATTTATTTACTTAATCATGATCCTCAAGTATTAAGAAGAGATATTTATTTCTGCGCCAAACTTAGCCATCTTCAAATCTAGACTGGTAAAAAGTATTGTAGGCCAGCCTCTATTAATTCACAGGTGAAATCGTAGAAATCTTACCTAACAATAAAAAAATATATCAAACGAATATCATACAATATTCATTTTGTTTTGAGAATAAGAAATGGTAAACAAATTGCCAGTAAGTAATTATGAATTTCTTTTTCGCGTGTTCTACAACTTACATTACTTTAAGTATTGCAAACTAGTTCTAACGTATCAATTATAAAACACTTCAAATGCAAATATGATCTATACACCCCTGTAAAATATGTTGTTGAAAAGAGTAACTACCGAGTTTCATGCCGGTTTCTTCTCAGTAGAAGCAACGTTCCGAACCGGTGGTAGAATCATATTATTAGTTGATTTTGCTATTGAATTGACGATTTATAAGTGTTTGTTTCAAACCTATATAAATAAAGACTATTTTGACTTTGACTTTGACTTTGACTTATAGCTACTACTCTAAACCATATTAACTATCAACTCTTCATTACAAATAAACTAACTAACTCGACACAACACTTCCCTAGCCATGTAGGATAACGGTAAGCAGC
This sequence comes from Glyphodes perspectalis, assembly GCA_951394215.1. Lineage (NCBI taxonomy): Eukaryota > Metazoa > Arthropoda > Insecta > Lepidoptera > Crambidae > Glyphodes > Glyphodes perspectalis. The sequence continues at coordinate 1,006,519 of OX596209.1, read as the reverse complement.
GGGACGAAACAAGCTAAACCTTAACCACAATTTAATAACATAACATAACATAACATCACGCCCGTAATCCCCGAAGGGGTAGGCAGAGTCAAAGAGGCAGTCCCCTTTAACCAAATTCAGCCAAAAATAAAACTGGGCTGGGTTAGATGGAAAAATGTGAAAAAGTAGTGACAAGTGGCTAGCTTGTCGCCTACACAATCACACACCCAAAACCCGATATACCATTAGTCGCCTTTTACGACATGCTAGGCAAGAAACACAGTTGGCACATTATTTTTAAGTCCCAGTAACATTCCCATGTACATTCCCAAGCATCTCCAATGAAAAGGTCCAAAAACAAATCCAACATTTCAAGGCAATCCAAACGTTTTCTTGCTAAAAAAATTATAATAAAAATTAACCCATTCAAGAATCCACGGCGAAACATTTCAAATGAAAATAACACACGAACCATGTGGAGACAATATGAAGACTCCGGCAAACGCTGAAAGTGGAATTTAAATATGTAAGGAATTAGGAGGGGGCGCTGGGGTGGGGAGCGAGCGGGGGTGGGGTTTTTGAAAACTAGAAAGAGATGAACATGGGTTAGTATCGCGATCGGTGCGTTAGGACACATGGAGGCATCAGGTGGATTCGTCTTGAGATATTCCGAGTGGCTGGTAAAGTCATTCAGGGAGAGTTAGGTGAAGCCCGGTCATGTATCATATATATCATCACGCCCATAATCCCCGAAGGGGTAAGCAGAGTCAAAGGGCAGTTAGCTCTCTTAACTACGTAACCCAATAACTGGGTTAGATGGAAAGATTTCCATATTTATGTACATATTTATACCAGTAGCTTTATGGAGAGGGAAGATATGATAAAAACCAGCACATCCAAATAAAATTACTCTATCTAAGGGTTATGGAGGTCACGAAGCCATGACTTCATTGCTATCACCAGACTTCCAGCAACGATCATGGTTCAAACGGACCCTGACTAGGAATACCAACTCCTGCTTCGATAACTCCACCTAGATTTCAAAACTAAGATCATGGCAGCACTACTCAGTCATCCAGAGACTCTCTCCTGTTGGTGATTAGAAGACTGCGATTACTTGAATTGGTATAGTACCTCTGCCGCTCAAACTAGTTCGACCCTTGCTTCTCATGACTTCAAATATCACGAAACAAAACTCTTTGGATTGGAGTCCTCTCTTTGTGTCCTCGGTGCAGTTCTTTTACTTAAATTTATGATGACTAGGATATGGAGTCATATCTTCGTCTTGATTAAAGGGTCTTGATCTTCCTTTGGCTCTGCCTACTCCTTTGGGGATTACTGGCGTGATGTTATGTATATATCTTTGTCTTTTGACTGCCTCGTTGGTCTAGTGGTAGCATGCGCCGCCTAAGGACAAAGAAGTCCCGGGTCCAATACCGGGTCGGGCCAAAAATTTGTGGCTGGGTATTTCAATATCCAAATTACTCAGTAACAGCCCGGAGTCAGGAAATCGGTTTAATCACCCACGTGCCTCGGAAAGCACGTTAAGCCGTTAGTCCTGCGCCTAACCTCTCTCCGGTCATGTCGAATTGCCGTCTCACCGGACTATGATAGTGAGGGAATAGAAAGTGCTTGCGCACACACTTGTGCAGTATAATATCTCCTGCGCAGATGGCTAATACTCGTTGAGATTGGCCGCCGTAACCAATATCGGTAAGGAGGACATTATCTTTGTCTTTTCGGGGTAGTTCCATCTCCTGACGTCACATGTCACGGGACGCAGCTCGCGACCCTTGCCCCGCGTGAGGCCCACGCACGCGCCGTAATGAGCGCGCGCGGGGGGTAGTTAGACAATTTTACAACTGCGCCGCGCCGTTTTTTGGGAGACGCGTAGCTAGGTGTGTGGGCAAAGATTAAGAAGTCAAGTATATACCTACTTTACTTCTGTGTACTGGTCTATGCCTACACGCAAAGACGACTTACTTTGACAGGCCCGTTGGTCGAGTGGTCATAGACCCTGGCCACGAAAGCAAGGGTCGCGGATTCGAATCCCGCTAGGGGCAAATGTTTCGTGTGATGAACATGGACATTTGTACTCGAGTCATGGATGTTTACTATCGTATTGAAGTACCTATGTATATCCGTTTACCTAGTATCATATAGCACAAGCATAAGCTTAGTTTGAAGCTAGGGAATTGGTGTGTTAGTCTGGAGAATTTATTATTATTATTTACTTAGGATAGAGGCAAGCCCACCGGGTCTTACAACTCCTGCACTCTACCTGCTACCTGACAATGCTTGACTTTATACATATTTTCTCACTTCCTTGTTTCTGTCGTCATTCGTCTGGAGCAGGGTTTCTCAAACTTATGGCTCCTCGTTCCTCTTTTAAAGTCTCCAGAGGACGGCGAACCTCTGGAGACTTCAGATCAGATGGTCAGATGATCACGGGTCAGTCGTTCATCCCCCATTACGTAAATCTTCCCGCTAACCCCCTATGATCGCATGGCGTTTGGCGTTGACCCTAGGGGTTCGCGTACCCCCCTTTGAGAAACGCTGGTCTGGAGGATCATAGTAACACCTTTGTTATTATTTTCTACTATTTCCAACCTACTCCTCGTTACTCGCTCTCATACTATGTTCTAGGATAAACCAAATCCCGCCTGATTAGGTTGTCATAAGCAGAAAATAGTAATAGTTAGTAACTACTTGCACTCAGCACTTACTTACTATTACAGTAGTACACCTTAGGTTATCACAGCAAATTCCTCAATTCCCTCCGACCCTTCTGCGCACTGATCTTTGTCACCATCTGTAGGTGCGCACAAATTTGCATATGTCGAAATAATTTAGGGGGACCTCCACAGCGGCGCTAATGTGGCCTGGTATCGGGCTTAGAGCGACGAGCGCCAGACGAGACGATCCGATCGTGACGGTACTCGAGTTAGAGAACATTCGAGAAAGTTCTTTTAACATCTATTATGTTCTATCAATCTATAGTCTATACAGTAGCGGTGGTAGCTTAATGGTAATTACACGCGCCTCTTAACCGAGGAATGCGGGTTCAAACCCGGGCACGTACCTCTGGATTTTTCAAATCTATGTACGTATTTTATAGCTCGACGGTGAGGGAAAACATCGTGATGAAAACTGCAAATTCAAACAGCTTTCGATTTGTAACCATGATCCAAAAAATTGTCTGGTTCCCCTGTCTTAGAGTTACGATGGTGAGATCGGCAGTCGCTTCAATGTAATTACCAGATTCGCTAAATCCTGGATCATGGTCTAAGCGGACCCCGTCTAAGCACGGGACATAACGCTAGAAAGATGATGATGTTCTATCAATCTATGCCTGTGTTCTTGCCTAGCAAGTCGTTAAAGCGACTATTGGTATATCTGGTTTCGGGTATGTGATTGTGTAAGCAACAAGCTAGTACTTTTCACACTACTTTTTCACAATTTTCCATCTAACCCAGCCCTGTTTTGGATTACGGGCGTCATGTTATAAATAAATAAAATATATATGCTATATAAATAATACGTAGGTGGAAGGATCCATAACGCATTTCCCTGCTGTAAGAAAGAAAGGTTCGTATTGCTATGGCCATATTTGTGGTATGTTAATATAAGGCGATGTTAGAAGTCATATTAACCGTAGGTAGAGCTTCTATGAAATAATTATGAAAGTCAAAGAAGCGAGTCAGGTTCGTAAGCACCGCGTCGTATGGAGGAACTTAGTTTTACAAACGAAAAAAAACATAAATAAAGAAATATCCCACAACGTCACATTCATTAATATGACTCCGAGCTAAGTAGCTTAAGCACTTGTGTTACGGATATCAGATTCAACAGTGGTATAACAAATATAAAGGTATGTACTTGAATATTATATATTAACACCCAGACACAGAACAAACACAAGTATTCATCACACGAATGTTTGTCCGAGGTGGGAATCGAACCCACAACTCTCAACACATGCGGCAGGGTAACTACCGAATGAGCCATCGAGTTTGTCGGTGATGGTTTCTCTTTATTCATAAAACAATACGAGGGAGTCGGTAGGCAGGAACATGGCGTCCCGTGGCGTGTCTGTCTTATTCGATATTCGTCTAAGATTCGAGGAAAATTTTCACTCATAATATTCGCTTGAAAGTATCGTGTGAGTAAGGGGGGCATGCGTTTGGTTGTTAATAGGACAAGTCTCGATTTTATAAGGGAGTAATTATTTTATTACTAACTGTGCAAGACAAATTTACGGGTGTCTTAGGTATTAACTGAATACTTTAAACGCATAACATACTTAAATGGAGTACATATACATACATACATACATACATGATATTAAATATTAGTAAAATCCAAACAAAAACTAGTTATGGCACTAACTGTATTCAAAAGAAACGTTATGGCGCGAGAGCATAAACCTGTCAAAAATGATGCTAGGGCTGGGCCCAGTATTGCAATCGACTAGGGATGGGGTGGTAATCGCCGATTATATCTTCACATCTAACAATACATAACATCATGTCAACAATCCCTGAAAGGGTAGGCAGAGTCAAAGGGATAGCAGGCCCCCTCAACCACATTCAGCCAAAAATAAAACATGGAATACATATGTTTCCTTGAATGATTAATGTTAAACGTCTAGTATAATATTTTCTACTATTACTACTTATCTACAATCTTTCATCTAACCTAATTTTAAAAAATGTATTATTGGTTGGTCGTTTAGTAAGTTTTTACTCCTTGGCCTACCTTCAGTGTTTGTGGGCATTGCGGAATTAATGCAAGCAAAGTCTGACACGACACAAAGTTTAGGACTTGTTCTTTCATCTGAACCCCAAAACAAAAAGCAGGTAATGAGCCAAATATTTAGATATTTCTGATACCCTCGTTGATTCTGATCTCCATAATAAAATTACTCATTAATTTTTATCACTTTTATTATTTTTTTTTATTACCAACATTTACAAAATCTTTACAGGAATCCCAAAATGAAATTGTTAGCAATTGTACATCTTACTATATATATAAAGCTAAATTACCACTCACTGACTCACTGATCGGGGGTGTTTTTGGGGGGGAAGGAGGGGGTTTAGCACTTTTTGATGTAAGGGGGGTGGGTTTAGATTTTTAATCAACGCAGCTTTTTCTTGTTTTTTTTTTTAAGTTCAAGATGGCCGCCGAGTATGGCCGCGCGGGGGGAAAAAAATGTAGGGGATGGGGGGGCGGTCTCAACTGTCTAAGATGGATGTTTGCGAGTTAAAAATGAAAAAAAAATAAAATGTCAAAAAAACAAGATGGCGGCGGTGTGATTGCGGTTTGAAAAAAAATTTTAGAGTCATTTTTGCGTAGTCGTACCAAAGAGACGCGCATAGACAGTGGAAAACTTTCTTTTGACATTTGTTGCGGGTATAGTCGACTCGACGACCCCATCCATAGATTATAGAAATTCAATATGGCGGCGGTGCTGGCGACCATTTTGTCCCGAGAAAAAAATTGGCAATTTTCGAAGGCATTTTTCGGGTGGATGGCAACACTTTAGAGAATCGCTTGTAAGAGGGCTATGGTGGGGAATTTATTCGAGTGTTACCATGTGTAGAAATTTCTACCAAATTCATGGTAGTTTTTGGGCCATGGTAGAAAATAGTAGCAAAAAAAAAATTTTGATTTTCAAAAAATCGAGTATGCAGTTTTGTGGCAACTCCGACCCGCTTGGGCTTTTTGGTAGCTTTTTTGGAAAATTCTGGCAACACTGGGAATTATCGGTGAAAAACGTTTTTTCGACATTGTCGTCTTCTAGGAGCCCTGTGGGCTAGAGGAAGTGTCGGAGGATAAAACGAAAAATGAAGGATGATGGGTTATACGATCCAGAATAAGGGAAAAATATGGCCATTACAAAATTCAAGATGGCGGACGCGCTGGCGGCCATTTTGTAAAACTTAAAATTTTCGAAAAAATTGTTTTTGATTTTTCGCATGGATGGCAACATTTTAGAGAATTGCGTTGTATGTGGCAGGGGTAGAGAATTTATTCAAGTGTTGCCGTGCGTTTGAATTTCTACCAAATTCATGGTAGTTTTTGAGCCATGGTAGAAAATGCTAGGGAAGAAATTTTGACGTTTTGCGAAAAGTCGAGTATGCAGATTTATGGCAACTCCGACCCACAATGGCCTCATGGTAGTTTTGTTGAAAAATTCTGGCAACACTGGCGACAGTGAAGAAAAACATTTTTTCGACATGGTCATTTTCCAAACTCTCTGTGGGTCCGAGGACGCACGGGAGGAAAAAACAAAAAATGTGGGTTGGTGGAATATACGACCTAGAATATGGGAAAAATATGGGCATTCGGAAATTCAAGATGGCGGACGCGCTAGCGGCCATTTTGTGAAAATTTTACTTTTTCGATATTTTATTTTCAATTTTTCGGGCAGATGGCGACACTTTAGCGTTTCCCAATGTACTAGGCAGATGTGTGTCTGGTCAAGATGTGTTGCCAGGTGAAAAAAAAATTTGGTAGTTTTTGGTAGTTTTTGAGATATGGCCCAAAAAGGTCGAAAGTAGAAATAACGACTTTTCGATGAATTCATTGCCAGGTACCTAGAGGGCGGGTCCATTAAAATGACATTTGACTATTTTAATCTCATTCGCATGGCAACACTCGGAGCGGCGGGGAGGTGAATCCCGAAGGCATGGTCTACTTCCAGAGGCTCTGGAGGACTTATTATACGTTGGAGGGAAAAAGTAAAAATGCAGTTCGATGTGGTATATAACGAAGAATGCCTAAAAAATACTGGCTTCAAAAAAATAAAAATGGCGGACCAAGTGGCGGCCATTTTGTAAAAATGTGAATTTTTCAGAATTTTCAAAGTGGTTTTTGGGGCAGTTGCAGTTAGCAAAGCTAAATTTTGATGATGACCTTTGTTGTAGAGCCCTATAAGACCTATCGACTGGTTATAATTTTTTCCCAATTTTCGGGGTAATTTTCGAGTTTTACCCCGAAATGTAAAAACTCGAAACAACGACTTTTGGTAGAAAATAAGTATGAAGATCTGTCAAAAATGGTTATTTATTTTCATTTTGATCCAATTTTGGAAAATAAATCAATAGTCAAAAGAAAAAAATGAAAAACTCCATGTCATGTTGGTACTCGATTTTCCCATACATTTTGTACTGGAGCCGACCGCAAAGATAAGTTTGTACGAATTTGTATAGGGAAACGGTTGCATAGTATTGCGGTACTGTCTTTATCATATAAAATGACTATGTAACTTTGCGTGGGCATAGGCGGAGCGCCGCGTAGGGCGAAGCCCGGAGCGGCCAAACAATTAATGATGTTATTTTGCGAAGTCGAAGACGGAGCGCCGCGTAGGGCGAAGCCCGGAGCGGCCAAACAATTAATGATGTTATTTTGCGAAGTTGAAGGCGGAGCGCCGCGTAGGGCGAAGCCCGGAGCGGCCAAACAAGTGATGTTATATTACGAATGCATAGGCGGAGCGCCGAGTAGGGTGAAGCCCCAAGCGGCCAAACAATTAATATATTTTTGCTAAGCCATATGCGGAGCGCCGCGTAGGGCGAAGCCCGGAGCGGTCAAACAAATGATGTAATATTGTGAAGCCATAGGCGGAGCGCCGCGTCGGGCGAAGCCCGGAGCGGCCAAACAGTTAATGTATTTTTTCGATGTTATAGGGGCACAGCCCGAAGCGGCAAACATATAATGTGATTTTGCAAAGACATAGGCGGAGCGCCGCATAGGGCGAAGCCCGGAGCGGCCAAAGAGTTAATGTATTTTTGCAAAGCCACAGGCGGAGCGCCGCGTAGGGCGAAGCCCGGAGCGGCCAAAGAAGTAATGTTATATTGCGAATGCGCAGGCGGAGCGCCGCGTCGGGCGAAGCCCGGAGCGGCCTAACAAGTGATGTTATATTACGAATGTAAAGGCGGAGCGCCGCGTAGGGCGAAGGCCGGAGCGGCCAAACAGTTACAGGCGGAGCGCCGCGTAGGGCGAAGCCCGGAGCGGCCAAACAAGTAATGTTATATTGCGAATGCGTAAGCGGAGCGCCGCGTAGGGCGTAGCCCGGAGCGGCCAACCAAGTGATGTAATTTTGCGAATGTAAAGGCGGAGCGGCCAATTAAGTTATGTTATTATGCAAATCCTTAGGCGGAGAGCCGCGTAGGGCGAAGCCCGGAGCGGCCAATTAAGTTGTGCTATTATGCAAATCCTTAGGCGGAGCGCCGCGTAGGGCGTAGCCCGGAGCGGCCAAATAAGTGATATTATATTGCTAAGCCATAAGCGGAGCGCCGCGTAGGGCGCAGCCCGGAGCGGCCAAATAAATTATGTAATTTTGCAAGACCGCAATTCAAACCACGTATGCGAGGCCGGAGGCCTGGTTCTTTAGGACCCATTTGATGGAACATAGGGCATCAAAAAAAGAATAAGAACGCCATTGCGAACGGTCTAACCCAGCCATGTAATCTAAGCGAGGCCGCAGGCCGAGCTGCGTATCGCGAGGCCGAAGGCCGAGCTCCGCGTAGGGCGAAGCCCGGAGCGTCCCCCTCCGCCTCGCAGAGCTGGGTTTTGGCAAGCACACGCGCAGCGTGTGCGCCAAAAGCTAGTTACCTTATTCTATATGTATATAATTATATAAATTAATTCTTAACCACGATTACCCCTTTTTTTCGATTTACTGGATCGAAAGATTTATAAAATGAAACTACAATTTCCAACTAAAATAAACCTTTGCCGTCCATATTTTCCAGATTTCATGGTCACCCCAGCGCAGGGGGAGTGTTCTAGTAATTTTCCGATACATAAGTATCTATTCTGTTTTAAGTCATGTATCTTATGTTATAATTATGTACAGAGGAGCTTAGCTCCTGACTTTCGTATGTTGATATGTTTGCTTTCGGGATTATTTGTATGTACCTACTACCAATGTTTATATAGTACATAATATTAGTCTTGGGCATACTAGTTCGCAACTGAGAGAGATCGCTCAGTATAGGTCACCGCTCCTAAACGAACTAGTTCGTTCTTCTAGTTCGTTAGTTCATCGTTCCCTCGTTTTAATACAGTCTAGCTTTGACGATCTAGATCGTTCTTTTAGATCGTTATTATAGATCGTTAGTTCACGACTCTGTGGTGAGAACGACATGCTAAGAGATATCGAAATTTAGTTCTGTGGATATGCCACTATGCCGCTCTGCCTAGTAGTTTATTAGAAGGGCAGATGCATATATAATATTTAATGACTGCAACTACAAACTGTTTCAGTTAATATAAATAAAATACTCAGATAAAATACTTTTTCATGAACGAACTAGCGAACTATTAACGATCTAATCTGTGAACTATTTTGCGTAGTGCACCTAAAAGAGCGCTCTTTCGAACTAGTTCGTTCGCGAACTACACAAGCCTACATAATATTGTTTCTTGCCACTGCTTTTTTTAAAAGTATTCTTTACAACTTTTTACAACGCCATATGGCGTTCGATTCTCTCTGCCTAGCGCTAGGGAAGTGGCTTGAAGTTTAGTTTAGTTCAGTTTTAAGTTTTCTATTTACAAAAAGTCCCATATTTGCTTTGAAACTTAAAAGAATATGTAAATACCAATTGTTTTCTATGCCCAGTATGTCGTAAAATGTCACTATTGGTATTTATATTTCGAATATTATCATCTTCCTAGCGATATGTCCCGTGTTTAGACGGGTCCGTTTAGACCATGATCCAGGATTTAGCGAGTCTGGTAATTACATTGAAGCGACTGCCTGTCTGACCTTCGTAACCCTAAGATAGGAGAACCAGACAATTTTTGGATCATGGTTACAAATTCAAAGTTGTTTGAATTTGCAAGTTTCATCACGATGTTTTCCTTCACCGTTGAGCTAGTGGTAAATACGTACATAGACTTGAAAAATCCAGAGGTACATTCCTGGCTTGAACCCGCACTCCTCGGTTAAATGGCGCGTGTCCTTACCATTGAGCTACCATCGCTCTTGTACTTTGCATAGAAAAATATTAGTTTACTGTTATTGTGTAGGCGAAACGCTATCTACTTGTGACTAGTTTATCACAATTTTCTATCTAACTCAACCTAATTATTTTTCTTTTTGGCGATTGTAAATGTGTTTATATGAATATAAGTATTAACCAAAGAATAGTTAAGCATTACAATTATGTATGTCTTCTACATACATACAAACATACATACGGCCGTAATCCCCGAATGGGTAGGCAGAGTCAAAGGAACAGCAGGCCACTTTAACCACATTTAGCCAAAATTAAAACTGGGCTGGGTTAGATGGAAAATTGTGAATACGTAGTGACAAGTGGCTAGCTCGTCGCCTACACAATTACAGACCCAAAACCCAATATACCATTAGTCGCTTTTTACGACATGCTAGGCAAGGAACACAGTTGGCACATTATTTTTTTGTCCCAGACCAACATGGGACAAATGTTTTATATATTTTATTTTATGTATTGATGTTAACAGAAGTACCAAATTATTATGAAAGGCGTCCATTGAATGCTATTATAGTCTTTGAAACATACGCTTGGCACATTCAACAAGAAATTATCATTTTTAGAACGGAATTTCAAGTGTGTTTGTTTTTAATATTAGTTTAATACTAGTTGACCCGCACTTCGTGTCCCGTTCTCGTATTTTCAATAACCATTTTTTTTGGGGTGGACCATTCACTTAGGGGTATTGAAAATAGTAGCCGATTTTATATATTAGATAATCCGCACTCATTCACACAATTCTCTAATCACAAAATCCAGTTCGCAAATAGAAAACCTAGTTACGATAGATTACAATAATTATGTAAAACATTCTATTTAGAACATAATCACTTTAAATAACACCAATGGCCCACTATTTGGATGTTAGCAGCGTCACGATGGAGACGAGACGGCTGATCAAATAGATCGAGTTTAGCCTTTATTAGAATTGCCGAAACACATCTGTACAAACTAGACATATTTGCGCTATGTCTGAGAATTGAAAGTGGACTAAACTGAAAGATGGCGTTTTGCATAGGCAAATTATGGACTATGTGGCCTTGTCGATCGTGTAGGTGTCGGCATTGGGGTTTGTAACTGCGTATTTAGTAGAGCCGCAATGAATTGTCGTGGTATCTATATAGGAGCAGTTCTTACGCGTACTTCCTTGTTTTTCGTATCGTCGGACTAGATGTGATAGCTCGTACATGCAAACTGCAAACTTTACAGGAGAGACAAAAAACTTCATTTTAAAACTAACTGTAATATATCTTTATATTAATTTTTTTGTGATTTTAGACTTCTAGATTTTAGACTAGGAATTATATTTATTATAAAAGTCATCAAACCTAAATATGCGCCTGAAATACTGTTTGAAGCTTTCTGCATCTAATTACATCTAATTTTACGAGCTATCACATCTAGACCGACGGTATGTGAAATTAAGTTTTTCAGGGTATTTTCTTTTTGCTCCTATTTCCATTTCCACCACAGTATAACTGTAACCAATTGTCACGTTAAGGGCTGATTTTTCAACAGTCAGTTATAAGATAACAATTGTATAAATCACAATCCGGATGATTGTAAAATGTCATTGCCTGTTTCCTAAGTTAAATAATGTATGACATCCGCAAATTGGTGACTTAATACTTTATCAGTCGGTTGATTCTTATCTGACCAGTAAAAATCGGCCCTTAGTCTGGTGTCAAGAAAAGTGGTAGTATTCATTTCACGAACATTTCTCTCAAGCGGGATTCGAAGACGCGGCATTGCGTTTTTTTTTTTTGAGACATTGGTAGTTGGCCGAAGGCGGCTTTTACTAGCGGACTGGCGGGGGAGCGGTAAACTCTCACCCCTAAAATTTAGGCAACAGCCTGACGGCGCCCCCTATGGGGCCCAAACCTCGGCTCTGGACGTTGCTGGAGAGGGCAGACGCACGTAGGTTTGGGGATAGAAGCGACCGGGCCGGGCCGGTTACGCGAATAAGGAGCTAGCGGTGGCGGCGCGACGCGAGTCTTCGCCGGCGAGGACGGATCGACGGGCGACTTGAGGTGTTGGACTGTGTCGCGACCTGCTGAGCCGACGTCATGGGTAGCGTGATGGCGTCGTCGGAATCTAGGAGGACGTTCCTAGGTCGACGTTTTCTATGGGAGACTACGGGAGGGGAAGGCATTGCGTTTTGTTATCATTGTATCTAACTGTTAAGTCATGCGGCCCTATAATCGGACTGCCTGAATATCTTATCTATGACACGTTTCCTACAAACTATGTATGTACGACTATACTATCCACTAGTGTTGCCTCTCGATGGGACAGTATCGATTGTCTATCGATAGTTAAAGAAATTCTATCGATACTAAAAGCAATCGATTTTTCGGCAACAGTTAATATAGTTTATTATCAAGCGAACCTCTCTCCGGTCATGTCGAATTGCCGTCTCACCGGACTATGAGAGTGAAGGAACAGAGAGTGCACCTGTGTTTGCGCACACACTTGTGCACTAAAATATCTCCTGCGCAGATGGCTAATTCTTGTTGAGATTGGCCGCCGTGACCGGTATCGGTTAGGAGGTCTAAGGAGCTTGTAACTCCTTGGGATATGCCTACCCCTTCGGGGATGACAGGTAATTGGTATTGGTAATTGGTATGTACGTATGTATTGACAAATGATAAATAACTATGCATGTATCAAAACAAACAACAGCGACCAATTTCTCAGTCTACATATTTTACGCATATTCTGACGACCACAAATTGCACATAAATTTGACTCCTAAACCCAATTCTATTGTAAGCAGAGTCATACTCGATAAGTTTGTTGCCATCAAGGCAATATTCAGTAAATGCTCATGTACTGTACTATGTACAATAATAAACAATATAACCAAAATGAATAAAAAAATATTTCGGTATGATTGTGTAGGCGACGAGCTAGCCACTTGTCACTACTTTTTCACAATTTTTACATCTAACCCAGCCTAGTTTTTTTTTTGCTAAATGTGGTTAAAGGGGCTTGTTACTCCTGATGTTATGTATATATGTAGATAAATAGTTAACACGTTCGCGTGAGCAACCACATGTCCAAAATGTTGCATAACAGCGCAACCGTTTTTCCACACAAAATAAAGCGCCGTGTGAAGACGTCGCGCCGTAAGACATACACCCTGTAACCAAGCTACACGGCGCAACAAACTACAAAAATGGGATGTAATGCGGCGCAAAGGAGCAACGGTATATGAATTTACTCTTAAATTAGACGTCGGGCGACGTTCCGCCGAAATACATATCATAATCTTTAGGACGTCATAAGACGTTGCGCCGTTTTCTAAGCATATACTCACGACGTCGTGCGACGTAGCTCACGCGAACGTGTTAAAACGTATTTTGTCTAACACTGTCCATGATTGGCGTGTTTAACTCGGCTTCCCCACCACAAATTGTATCAACTAATTTTGAACAATTGGCTTTACCTGCCGCTATCATAATTAATTACTTGCTTATAATTTACACGTGCTATTTTAACGATACACACTGCGACCATTTAGCGATAGAAGATTTAAATAGATTCTATTTTGTTGTTTTCCTCTGTAGGCGACGAGGTAGCCACTTGTCACAATCTTCCGTTTAACACGACTTAGTATTTTTGGTTGTGTGTTTACGAAAATAAATAATTGCTCCTTTGACTCCTGAATAGTGAGATTAACTAATAGTGAAGACATACGTGTGATGTATCCATTGACAAGCTCGATGGCGCATTAAGTAGAGACCCTGCCCCATGCGCCAAGAATTGTGGGTTCGATCCCCACGCAGGACAAATATTCGTATGATAAATACTTGTGTTTGTTCTGTGTCTGGGTGTTAATATCCATTATTTAAGTATATATTTGTAATACCACTGTTGTTTCTGATATCCGTAACACAAGTGCTTAAGCTACTTACCTCGGAGTCAGATCAATGTATGTGATGTAATCTTATATAAAAAAAAGAAAAAAAAAACGAGTGTATAAGGATCGAATAAATCTACACTATTATTAGAAATAGAAATAGAAATATCTTTACTCATGTAGGCTCCACAAAAGCACTTATGAATAGTCATAGAATTGTATATATGCGAGCAACGAATGATTCCGATGTTGGTCTGGGACTTAAAAAAGAATATGCCAACTGTGTTTCTTGCCTAGCATGTCGTAAAAGGCGACTAACGGTATATCGGGTTTTGGGTATGTGATTGTGTAGGCGACAGGTTAGCAGCTTGCCACTGTTTTTTCACAATTTTTCATCTAACCCAGCCCATCGTCTTATGTTGGTCTAGGACTTAAAAATAAACCGGGACAGGCCGCTAATTAACAATATAGATGAAAGGTGGCCATAGTTCATTTATTTTTAATGCAATTTTCCATTTAATTCATAAAACTAAGTACATTATGTCTCTCTAGCACAATCTTTAATTAGTTTTCTATTCCACAGGTATATCTACTGAAAGCACTTGAAAAACAGCTGTTTTGAATAAGGTAAGTAATTATGCAGCTAGTATTCAGTTCCCTGTCTACGTACAACGAAAATAATTCATACACTTTACATACCTAAAGACATTTTTTCTTCATAGTTTCATCCAACTACATATATCACGTATACAGCCTTGGTATTCTTATCATAGAACGACTAAGTCATTGTATTGTTAAAAACAATTGCTGTTTAACTAAAGGACATAGATGCATAACTAGGTTAATTGAACTACGAAATCATACTTACTTATATTATATATAACTGGCTTCTGCCCGTGGCGTTCCTCGCGTGGTACGTCGATAAAACATAGCCTACTTATATGTTATTCGAGTGTATAAGCTACATTATCCTAAAGTTTCATCAAAATCCAATTAGTAGTTTTTTCGTGATAGAGTAACAAACATTAACACATCCAAACAAACATTTGCATTTATAATATTATTATTAGAGTAGGGTAGGGTAGGTTGATCTGGGACAAAAAAAAAGAAGAAGGGAAGAGGCGACTAATGGTTTACGGGCTTTTGGGTATGTGACTAAGTAGGCGACGAGCTAGCCACTTGTCACTCCTTTTTTAAAGCTTTCCATCCAACCCAGCCCACTGTCCCGTGTTGGTCTGGGACTTAAAAAGAATATGCCAACTGTGGTTCTTGCCTAGCATGTCGTAAAAGGCGACTAATGGTATATCGGGTTTTGGGTGTGTGATTGTTTAGGCGACAGGTTAGCCGCTTGTTACTGCTTTTTCACAATTGTCCATCTAACCCAGCCCGGCTTTATTTTTGGCTAAATGTGTTTAAAGGAGCATGCTGCCCCTTTGACTCTGCCTACCGTATGTACAGTAGGATAAATCTTTTCTCTTTATAAAGAGGCAGTGTCAAAGAGGCAGCAGGCCCTGTAACCACATTTAGCCAAAAATTAAACTGGGCTGGGTTAGAAGGAAATTGTGATATAGTAGTGACATCATAATTTTACACCAAATAATAATCGATTTAGAAAAATAGTAGGTTAAATTCTCATAACATCAATTGTTTACGTAGGTATTCAGAGAAGTAAAGTTTAAATTAATGTTAAAAATAGAACTTATCTAATCTATTCTTAGAGACATATATAGTGAAAATAATACAATACGAGTTCGAGACTTAGACGCATATTACTCAGCCGTTAGGTATCTATTAATATTTCAATATAAACAGGTGTTTTTACAATAATAGCAAGCATCCTTGATAGGAAACTTCTTATATCACGTGAACAATACTATGGTGTTTTATAAACATCCTAGTATTTAATATTTCTTTGGGGTATTTCGTTTATTAGCGGGCTGGTCCTCGGCTCAGTTCGCATGACTAATTACATATATAATCACGCCCCTAACTCACAAAGAGATAGATACAAAGAGACAGCAAGAATTCTTTGAAGAAGGCTTACGAATTGCAAGATTACACACATAGATATTTGAGGTATATAAATCAACTAGTTGTGTACTACAGCTTATAGCCTTCCTCGATAATTGAGCTATCTAACACTGCAAGAATTATGCAAATTGGACCAGTAGTTCCTAAGATTAGCGTGTTCAAACAAACAAACAAACTCTAGCTTTAAAATATTATTATTAAGCTGTGCCAGCGGTGTCACCCGCGTTTATGGTTAATATTATAAAGACTATTTCCGTCATACAGGATTTCTATGTAACTTTAACCATTAAGGCTGCACACGCGACGGAAGCTTAAAAAATGGAGTAACTTCTCCCGTTTTTCCAACATTTCCCTTTACTACTCTGCTCCTATTGATTGTAGCGTGATGAAAAGTATACTATAACCTGCCCAGGAGTATGAAGAATAATTGTACTAAGTTTCGTTAAAATCCGTCGAGTAGTTTTTGTTTCTATAAGGAACATACAGACAGACAGACAGACAGACAGACAGACAGACAGACAGACAGACAGACAGACAGATAGACAGACAGACAGACAGAGAGACAAAAAATTTACTGAATGCATTTTTGGCATCAGTATCGATCACTAATCACCCCCTGATAGTTATTTTGAAAATATATTTCATGTACAGAATTGACCCTGTCTACAGATTTATTATAAGTATAGATAAATAATAAACATGTCCAATATAGGCTACACTGACGATAATTTAATTAGCTGTTTAAGTAGAATTAAGTGGCTGAGAGTAATCGTATAAATATACGTACATACATACATAAAATCACGCCCATAATCCCCGAAGAGGTATGCAGAGTCAAAGGGGCAGCAGGCCCCTTTAACCACATTCAGCCGAACATAAAACTTTAATTGTTTTAAGTTACTAAGATCATAACCCTTCTTTTGACTATACCTTAGTCGAGTAAAAGAAAAAGAAATAATTTACCCATCCAACTGAATATCGTATCCAATCAGTTATCAGATGCTAACTAATTAACTAACTAAACTTCACGCCACTTCCCTAGCGGAGTAGGCAGAGAGAACCGAACGCCATATGGCACGATCCTTACACACCTCACTTGCCTCCTCAACATTCATGATCCATTCCATACAAGCTCCACGGTGTTCATGACTCCTAACATCACCTTCTGTTAATACACGACCAATCTCGTCGTGGTTGTTGAGCCTGGGCCTTCCGCGGCTCCTACATCCTTCCACTTTCGCATATAGTTATCAGATGCATTTTAACAAAAGCTGCATCAGTTTTTACGAGCACAAAAATATAATAAACATCATACTTCATTTCGCAGCAGAGCTTTTTATAATGTTGATTGATACATTACCCCTATGTGCAAGCAAACAAAAGCTCACATATGTACACCAAAATTCTATGTGCCAACTTAAAAATATAAAATAATGTTGTTACCGGTAGGCGTTGGGCGGCCATGATAAATTCATTTCCCGCACTTTTTCCAATAATTTCTCGATTGGTGGAAAAATGACTACTCATTTGGGTGGCCAGAGTAGTTGTATCCCTTTTTATCATTAACATGTGTGTATGGTCGTCTCGCTGGCTTTTTCCCGAATATTCTTCCCGTTTTTATTGTACGCAGTACAGTCGGACCCGATAATTGGGCTCGATGGGATTAATAAGGATGAAATTAGTTGCAACTGCGCGATGCGACGTTTTTGTTTTTATTCGGTGTTGTTATGTAATGTTTGAATAACTGTAGTTGAAATGTAAGCTCTGAAATAGATTTGTTGTTTTTGCCAGACTACTTAGAAGCAATTTCAACAGTTTCAAAATATAAGTTATCTAACAAATTAATGTTCCTAAGATCGAAACGTCTTTATTTATTTCGACTGGCACATTCGGTAGTGACCCTGCCCACCTAGGACAAACATTCGTGTGATGAATACTTATGTTTGTTCTGTGTCTGGGTGTTAAAATATCCAATATTGAAGTATTTGTAATACCACTGTTGATTCTAATATCCGTATTCCAAGTGCTTAAGCTACTCATCTCGGATGAGATCAATGTATGTGATGTAGTCGGATATTTATTTATTATTTATTTATTTATGGAGGTTACATTTGTAAATCGTCAAGTTTCCAAAAACCTATAAAGCAACGTGAATCTACTACCAGTTCAGAATGTTTATCCTACTGAGCAGAAACCGACAAGAAACTCGATAGTGAATGTTATATATGGTTCTTCATCAGGGCTGATTGATAAAGTACCATCTGGCATCTATTATATACCCTTGAAACCAAAAGTTGGAGATGACGTCATTAGGCTATTAGAGATTATTTCAGAAATTGATCAAATCTGCCGTTAGTCTTAAGCTAAATACTTAATAAATCAAATGTGATTACATAAAAAATCTATTACCATCTGTACTTGGACTACAGATGTCCTAACAATACATAAATGTGAAAGGACGATTGTTTTTTTGTTATTATCATATAACAACACGCTGAATCACGTCACATTAGGATCAATATTTATTTTTGCCGAATGTGAACGCTATATAATCTAAACTGTTTAACTCTAAGATATAGCTATCAATATAAATAAGTTCTCTCTGCCTACCCCGCTAGGGAAGTGGCGTGAAGTTTAGTTAGTTAGTTAGTTAATTTATATATAAGTTGCATTGTTACGTTTTCAAAAGTAAACATATATTACTAGCTGACCCAGCGAACTCTGTTTCGCCTTAAAAGCAATAAAAAATAAGCAGATTTTAGATGTTGTTAAGTTAAATTTTTAATTAAGAAATAAAAATTTTAAAAATTATATAGGGATAAAAAGTATCCTATGTTAGATTCCTGGTTCTAAGCTACCTTTTCACCAATTTTTAGCTAAATCGGTTCAGCCGTTCTTGAGTTATAAATAGTGTAACTAACACGACTTTCTTTTATATATATAGACTAGCTGTCCCGGCGAACTTCGTATCGCCCAGTAAATGAAAATCGACATTGATTTGTCGATTGACATTTAACATTGACAGATACGAATCCCACCGTTTTATATGAGAAAATGCTTTTGCTTTTATTTTGTTTTATCGTCAATTTTCTAATGTTTTTAATAGTTATTCTGTTATTCTGGACGAAGACAAATCCAACAAATGAAAAACAACGTAAATCGGTTCAGCCGTTCTCGACTTATAAGTAGTGTAACAAACACGACTTTGTTTTATTTATATAGATTTAGCTAAATATAAACATATTAACCTAAACAAAAAATATAAACACCTTTCGAACAACATTACTCTGTTCCCTTCATTTACGAGTAGGCGTTTGTAGCACGACGTAGCAACTCGTAGTGATACTCGTAGCGCGTCGTAGCCTACGTCTACGATTTACGGCCACCGTAAGGGCAGCGCTGACTACGAGATACGAGACAGTGAAATGGGGAAAAATGGATCTATCAACGGATTGAGACTATTGAGGAAAATCAACAATCACTTATGTCGGCATATAATATAAATATCTATAACAATTACAGAGAGAGATAATTAATAAGAGAGAGAGAGAGCTGTGATAGGAAGAACATGCGTCTGATACACAGATGTGTCCGTTTAAGCCCAGACATGTCCTTCTGGGTTTTCAAATTTTAAGTACAGATTTACAAATATGTACGATTTGAAAAATTATTTCACCAATGGATAGCTTTTTTTTAACCGCAGACCCACTTCGCCTCGGCTGGGCAAAGTGGTTATGTGGGACTCTCAGGGACCTCTGTAACAGGAGACCCCCTCTCCGGCCAAGGTGGTAGTGGCTGGGTAAATACCCACTACAACTGCGGGATGCATCCTCTACGCCGACTGAGGTGTCGCGGGTGACCCTATGGAATCGTCCGCTTGGCCTCAGCGCACCAATGGTGTACTTTATCAGCGAGTGACATACACTTACATAGGTATTGAAATAGAAATAGGAATAGAAATATCTTTATTCATGTAGGCTCCACAAAAGCACTTATGAATAGTCATAATAATACAAAATAAATATTCTACCGCCAGGTTCGGAACGTTGATTCTACCGAGAAGAACCGGCAAGAAACTCGGTAGTTACTCTTTTAAATCGCCATGTATACAATAACAATGCTACTTAATATCTACTTCTACAAATTTATATAATTCAAATATAATTAATGTACTACATTACAATAGGAGAGTAGACCATGCAAGAATTAGAGCGCAGACTGCAGATTCCTGTCATTGAAAAAGTCTTCAATTCTATAATAGCCCTTTTTCATGAGAAATGTTTTCATATGTGATTTGAATTTATGAACGGGCATTTGAATTACCTTATCTGGTAACTTATTAAAAAACTAAATGCTAAGCCCCACAAAAGAATTACTTGCAATTACACTTGTATTCCCGTAATCCCACGGGAACACATAACATAATATTACACCTTTTTTCGAGTATTTATTTGACATGACTCCTATGCTGTACTGCTAATGATATTGTAGTGGCTATCTATATTCAACAGGAGTTGACGAACCAACGTCACCAAACCGCTATCCCATCTTACGCAGAGGCCGCCCGCGCTCCCCGATTTCTAGTGTAGTAAATTGAATCCTAGTGCTCAAACCTGTATTTCCAACGTCTTGCTATCTAATATTTTCTATTCTCTTCCTCTCTGCTTTAAACTAGTTTCACAGTGCTTTTGCTTGCCCTTTCTGTACTCTGTATCTTATTTTTCAATAATATCTGTTATAACTTAAGCCCGGCTTTATTTTTGGCTGAATGTGGTTGAAAGGGCATGCTGCCCCTTTGACTCTGCCTACCCCTTCGGGGATTATGGGCGTGATGTTATGTATGTAATCCATATTGATAATTGCAGAAAGCGAACTGTGGTGATTGCCTAGCATGTCGTTAAAAGCGACTAATGGTTTACAAGCTTTCGGGTATGTGACTGAGTAGGCGACGAGCTAGCCACTTGTCACTCCTTTTTCACAGCTTTCCATCCAACCCAACCCACTGTCCCATGTTGGTCTGGGACTTAAAAAGAATATACCAACCGTGTTTCTTGCCTAGCATGTCGTAAAAGGCGACTAATGGTGTATCGGGTTTTGGGTATGTGATTGTGTAGGCGACAAGCTAGCTACTTGTCACAAATTTTTCACAAATTTCCATCTAACCCAGCCCAGTTTTATTTCTGAATGTGGTTAAAGGGGCCTGCTGCCCCTTTGATTCAGCCTACCCCTTCGGGGATTATGGGCGTGATGTTATGTATGTACGTTTTATTTAACGCTCATCCGTTAGGACTGCCAACCTACCTAACTACACTAGTGACTCATAGGCTTCTACAATATATAATAGCCTTATACAGTCTCCATTTGACAAGTCTCCTATGGCGTGGTACAGGGTCGTCTCGTGCGCCGCTCTCGTGCCGGTCCGCCGTAGCCGCCGTGATGGATGACATGCAACCGTTGCGATGTCAAATGCTATTAGAATAACTAGTGGGTCGAAGATTTGGGTCGAAGGACGAATATCGAATGAGGAAGCAGGGCTATTAAGGCGGGCTTTTCTTTACTGCAAGTTCACGCGACTTGGTCTAACTATAGACGTGAGAAATTCAAATTTGAACATTTTTTTTATTAGAAAACCAACAAATATCCACACTTATCTTCCTTATACTTAATATGGATGATGAACGTGGATGTCTAACTAAGGTATTGCATTTTTTGAACTAAATGAAACAGCAGAGCTATGAATCCCTGAAAAAGGCAGTAGAGTTAGTTCTAAAGTTTCGCCATTTCACTTATAATTTAATTGTACACATTGTTTTTAACTTTTAGGCGAACTAAGTCCAGTGGCGGACTAGCCGGGGGGCGGAAGGGGCGGTCCGCCCCGGGCCTCTGGTCCTGGGGGGCCTCATATTATCTCCAACTTCTCATCATCTTAAATCAAATTTCTCATCATGTTAACATTTCTTTGAAGCGCTGTATCTTTTTCTATATCTGATGATATAGAAAAAAATACGTATATCAATATTTTTTGATAATCTAACTTCCAAATTTTTTTTTTTTGAGAATAATACTCCATGGACATCTTAGTCATACGTTTGTTATTTAAAAGCGTCAGCAGATTACCCACGCTTTCTCCATATTTTGTTTCTCGAAGCAACACAATTTGTATTTTAAGCTACGTCGCTATGACGATTAAATCGTCTATTTTTGGAGCCATTAAAATAGGAAATATAAAATAAGCTGATTTGTTTGAAACTAAAACGGCGTATCCAATGACGGAACAAAATTATCAAAAAAAATTTTTGGCATTTTTACATGACAGTATGTATACAACTATGACAAAGTATGACTCGAGTACAAATAGTCATGTTCATCACACGAAATATTTGCCCCTAGCGGTATTCGAACTCGGCACCCTTGGTTTCGGGGCCAGGGTCTCTGACCACTCGGCCTAGGGGCCAGTCAAATTATTATTATAGTAAACCAATCCCAAGATTACAATTTTGGCATCTAATGGACATTTTATTCTTACTAGATTTGTACTGCTATCCTCAAAACCAAGGAATTTACAAAATGGTTTGTCAACATGACATCTGAATACTCTACTCCCAAATTTAGCCTAAAATCACCCCTGCAATCCCTGAATGGGTAGACCGAGTCCAGAGACCAATAAGCTCTTCAAACCACATCCAACCAAAACCAGAACTGTTTGAGCTGGGTTGGATGGAAAAGTTTTAAAGTGGCTAGCTTGTCGCCTACATGATCAAAAACTTAACTTAACCCAATGCAAAAACCTAAGCAAGGAACTCAATTGGTGCATTATTTTTAAGTTCCAAACCAACATGAGATACATTTTTCTTTACCCTTTAAAATTGCGAAATGCGATGCGAAAGTGGAAAGATGCAGGAACCGCGGAAGGCCCATGCTCACCCACCACGACCAGATCGGTCGTGTATTAACAGAAGGTGATGTTAGGAGTCATAAAAACCGTAGAGCTTGTACGAAAAGGATCATGAATGTTGAAGAGGCGAGTGAGGTGTGTAAGGATCGTGCCGTATGGCGATCGGTTCTCTGCCTACCCCGCTAGGGAAGTGGCATGAAGTTTAGTAAGTTCCTTTAAATTTAAGTTTGGTTGCGTGTTTCGCGACGTGATCACAGTTTTTAGCTTTAGAGAGGTACTCAAGAGTGAATGGAATAAATCACACGTGAACAGCCACTTTCCCCAATTCATGTGTTCCCTCATCACTGATAGCTTTTCGTCACGCGAGATGAGACAAATGCGGGAAAGCCCCTCTACAAAGCAATCATATTAAAAACTGGGGCACCCATATTTTCTATTAGTTTAGTCAATTGACTTTGAATGATTGAAGTTTAAAAATATTTTAATGGAAAAGGTGACTAAAACACAATGCATTAAAGATGCGCGTCACGTCACGCTTTCGTAAAATTTTTACTAAATAGTGACGTCGCAAGCCCACACTCCAAAACTTTCATGCTCTTTATCTTTGTGATTTTTCGTTAATTTGATTAAGCGAAAAATATGTGTCTAGTATTTTTTATAATCTAACTGACGGACTGAATAGAATTATAGTTTTTTAATGCAGTCATCACCCCTATTCTATGTAAAATTTGTGAAGTGACTTCATTGTTCTTGATGTCACACTTCTGTAAAGTACTGCAGAACTGTAAAGTACTGCAGAACAGGATAGAGATCTGATTCATTGAAACTTTATATGTTTACCTGATGAGAGCTACCTTGGAGCAAATTTTGCACCAAGGCTCTGACTTACCTAAATACTCTATGCAGATTAGCCAGCAAAAAACTGCAGGACAAGTTATAAGCTTATGCAGTGCAACTTTATATTTTTACCTGATGAAAGCTAACTTAGGAACCCCAATTTTGCACCATGGCTCTGAGCTACCCAAATGCCCTTTTGCAGTCATCATCATCTGCACAGCATCATATCCCGTTCCTAGTCAAAGTCCGCTTATAACATGATCATGAATTTAGACATTGAAGTGGATACCTTCTGACCTTCTTAACATTTAATAAGGTGACCAGTCAAATTGAATTATAGTAACACATCTATAGTTACCGAGCTAGCGTACCTATTTAAAATTTAACAAAGCTACGTGCCCGGATTTGAATTATCAACACTTCCACGTCAGCTTGCACAGAGCTACCGTCTACATCTTCGCCATATTTCTAGTAAAATAAAAACAACGTATACTCGCATTCTTTTCAGTGGTTTTGCAAATCATAAGTGCCCCTCATGAGGCACATCTACTTCCGCGGAAGTAGCATGCGACATATCCGTTCCCGTCAGTTTATCGTCCACCATCTCACCGAATGAGGTCAAATGTACGTCATTTGGGGAATAACGCGACGAAGGCAATGCAATATTAGGCTGCTTGCTTTTAATTTGAAAGATTTTTTTTATGGATGCGTCATGGGAAATATAATTTATTCGGCCATTTATGTTGAAGACGCGTTTGTTGGTTTTATAAGTGGTTTTAGTTGAGTTAAACTATTTTTGTAGCATTTACTTCACCTAAATTTAAAATTGAGCTTAAGAAATGGTTGACAGTAAACGTTTTCTACAACCTAAATGAATATTTTGGTACTAAACATTTTATTTAAACTAATTGATTTAACTTTTATATTGCATACCCGGTATGGGTAACTGTTGAAACTTATGTAAATTATATGTAACCATCTTTTGTAACATAGTTTCTGGCAATAAAAAACATTATATTCTATTCTATTCTTAAACGTGATTGGATGAAGTAAAATTTCAATTGGAAGTGTCTATATTTAAACATACATCCATCATGCCAGTAAACCCCGAAGGGGTAGGCAGAGTCAAAGGGGCTAGCCTTAATCACACCAAAAAATAAAACTGGGTAGGGTTAGATGTAAAAATTGTGAAAGGTGGCTAGCTCGTCTTCGACACTATGACATACACTTGACACATTATTTTGTAAGTCCCAGACCAACATGGGATATTAAAACATACATCAAAAAGGTATTTATTAATCGTAAGTCATATCGTACTACAGAAAAATAAAACTTGGTTCGAAGTTGATTATTTCGAAGACACTCATGTTAATGCGTCAAAGCGCATAATTCGCCCGAGAGAAGCCGGGTATACACAGTTAGTTTAATTATAAATGTGATTGCTGCCGAAATACATACGATTTCTAAATTGAGATTCGTTCCTTGACTAAGCTTCAAACTGGCGCTTAAATAAAATATAGGCCTATGAGATGTCCGCAACGGCAGTTTCGTAATTCTGAGAAAAAAACTGGTAGCCTCTCTCGCCGGTATGACGCTGTTATTGTGCCATTTATACTTTAAGCCTATGTTATTGTAATTAAGCTTGTATCAACAAAGTACGTAATTTCTGTAAAACATTTTTAGTAAACCCTTACCGATAATTTAAAATTAATTAAAGACAAATTATGAGGATATTTATATTACTTGAACATTATTAAAAAAAATAATTTCCTCTATTCTGATCATATTATTAAAGTTCTTATTTGTAGAATAACATACGTTTTTCGTATTTTTTTAATGCATATTCATCGTATTTATATAAAAAGCAGAATGAATTAATGAAAGTTAATCAACGTCTTTGCATTCCAGGAAATTAAAAATGTTAACGTATTTTACTGTTTAATTCGCTCTAAACGTAAAATTAGACACTGAAAAAGACCTCGAAGCAAAAAGGCGGATTCGATATTTGAATTGCGAAAGAAAAAAGAAATAAATTCACACAAAGAGGTTCGCTGCTTCCAGCAATGAAACTCTATGGAGGTACCAAGATGGCGCACCGAGGAATAGTCCTCAAAGACAATAATATCTAATCGGTCCAATCGAAAACAAACATTCGTGACTACCAACCATGAAACTGTCATTGCAAATCACCGCGAAAGCCGCATTGTTCTACTAATAAAAAGTTCTAATAAACAACATGCAACTAAGCTACAGGCTTCCGGCAAATAAAACATAAAAATATATCCTATTTTCATAGGGCGGGGGTGGCGGGGTGGGTGGGCCCCCATCCTCGCAAAAACCCAAAAACATCGAAATGAAAATGAGTGTAGCGGGGTGGCTGCGGAGTTGTGTTGGTAATTCATTTTTAACATTAAGCTTGTGTGGGTTTTTAAAGTACACTCGCCGCGGGAATTTTGTTACTGTAAACGTTTTTCGTTTTGTTTTATTTGTTAGGATTGATTAGGAGTTATTGGAACGTGTTGGTGGTTAGGTATTGTAATGTTTTATGTATGTTTATGTATTTTTGAGGGTTTTAACAAAGTTTGGGTTTTATTTACTAATAAATAATGCATTAATGCATTATTAAATAACGAAAATTACATTAATAAGAAATTATATGAAATTTTACGAGTATTTTTTTGTTTTTAGCTCAATATTTTCAGAGTCAATTATATTTGTATACCATTTATGATACTTAAATGATCTAATAAAAGTTAGTAAATTATTAATGAATGATTAGAAATAGATGAATAACCAATTAAAAAAATATTAATCAGGTAGATAATACTAGGGCGACATGCGACATACTTTTGAACTTCCCCCCCGCCGGGGTCCTCGGTTTGTCGTACCGGGGGGGCTTAGTAGGCCCTGCCATGGCAGGGCTGAAGCGAAGAGGGACCCCGAGGTGAGCCGCGACTGCACGTCTAGCAATCCGGGCAGTTGCGGCGGTCCGGCCGTATGGCCGTACGGCCAAGCCACCTGCGGCCGGACCAGGGTTGCCGAGGAAGAGGAGGAGCGGAGTGTTTTCGTTGCTCGCCTCCCTATCCTCGGCAACCCGACAGGGGCGCGCTGGGTCGCGTCGCGGTGGGTCGCGGAGGGATTGAGCGTCTCGATGCTCTCCCTCCGCGACGACAGGGCTCTGCCCTCAATTTGGGTCGCCGGGTGGAAGGCGGCCCCCTCTGGCGAGACGCTCTCCGCGTGCCCTCTGGCTTAGCAGAGGGCACAGCGCGAGAGTGGGCCCACGACGCCGGTCTCGGGGACGATCGGCGTCTGAATCCTGGGCGGAGTAGTTGAGACATGCTGGGTGGCCTGGCATGTCTCGACGCGCGCGCGTGCTCGGTGCTGTGCATCCGACGACTGGCGTGGGCTGCACAGCATCGACCACCGCCGCGCGAGGTGAGCCGCGTAGCGCGGCACGCGCACTACCGGAGGAGCTGTTGTATAGTCCCGACAGGGGATACCGGCTCCTCCGGAACTGCGCCGATGGAGGCCACCTTGGGGTTTAGTCGGTTCGAGTCCGACACACCGCCCTCTGGATCCCCGTCCGGAGGGTGACGGCTCGTGGGAGTTCCCCAAGTAAAAAAAAAAAAAAAAAAAAAAAAAAAATACTTTTGAACTTAAATGCATACGAATAAACAAACTAACTAACAAACTAACATCACGTCCGCAATCCCCGAAGGGGTAGGCAGAGTCAAAGGGGCAGCAAGCCCTTTTAAACACATTCAGTAAAAAAAAAACTGGTCTGCGTTAATTGGTTACATACAACTACATAAGAATATTTGTCTTACCGGCTTCTATAAGTAATCAAATCACTTCTTGGTTTATCCCATTCTATTATGATCCTTAACTAGCTGAATTTTCTTAACTACGAAAGGAATATCATAATTATATATTGGAATACATGTTTAAGGAATGAATTTAAATTATTAAGCAAGTTATTTTCATGTAATGCGTACTTAAATACTTGTTTCATTATGTTGTTTCATGTTTCATTAGTCATGCCTTACGTTAGTTAAGACAGTAGTGTATTGGCTATGTATCTATTCATTTGAATTTACTTTATAATCATGAACTAAACTAAGTAGAATAGATGGAAGGTACTCCGCTAATATAGAGAGAAGAGTGAACGCAGGGAATAGGGTGAATGGAGCGTTAGGAAAACTTCTAGGCAGCAAAGTCTTAAAACAGAAGGCCCAGCTCGCTATACACAATGCGGTGCTGATTCCTACGCTAACCTATGGAAGCGAGAGTTAAGTATGGCAGAAAGAGCATGAAAGTAGAATAAACGCGGTCGAGATGCGTGCGCTGCGGAAAATCTGCGGTATATCGCTCACAGACTGCGTTCGGAATGATGATGTAAGAAAGAGAGTCGGTCTGAAGGACGGCGTAAGTGTCAAGGTAAGAAGAGGCATGCTCCGGTGGTTCGGACATGTAGAAAGAATGGATGACGAAAGATTGTTAGTTAGTTTACTAAACTAACTAATTAAACTACACGCCACTTCCTTAGCAGGTTAAGTAGAGAGAACCGAACGCCATATGGCACGATCCTTACATACTTCACTTGCCTCTTCAACATTCATAATCCTTTTCATACAAGCTCTACGGTTTTTATTTCTCCTAACATCACCTTCTGTTAATACACGACCAATCTGGTCGTGGTAGGTGAGCCTGGGCCTTCCGCGGCTCCTACATCCTTTCACTTTCGCATTGTATATCTGTTTAATCAATCTTTCGTCATCCATTCTTTCCACATGTTCAAACCACCGGATCATACATACATACATACATAACATCACGCCCATAATCCCCGAAGGGGTAGGCAGAGTCAAAGGGGTAGCAAGTCCCTTCAACCACATTCAGCCAAAAATAAAGCCGGGTTGGGTTAGATGGAAAATTGTGAAAAAGCAGTAACAAGCGGCTAACCTGTCGCCTACACAATCACACACCCAAAACCCGATATACCATTAGTCGCCTTTTACGATATGCTAGGCAAGAACCACAGTTGGCATATTCTTTTTAAGTCCCAGACCAACACGGGACAGTGGGCTGGGTTGGATGGAAAGCTGTGAAAAAGGAGTGACAAGTGGCTAGCTCGTCGCCTACTCAGACACATACCCAAAAGCCCGTAAACCATTAGTCGCCTTTTACGACATGCTAGGCAAGAACAGTTGGCACATTCTTCACCGGATCATAATCATTAATTTATCAAAATAGCTTTATCTATCTATCCTTTCTTTCAATGTCACCCATCTAAGGTTTTTATATCTTGACTTCTTGTTGTTAGAAAGTCGTTTGTTAATCTCGTAGTCCAATTCAACTGGTGTATTCCACATTAAAGTTGAAGATCGTATGAAACTACCCATAAAGTGTTATCCTTGATGTTGTGAGTCTAGTTTATACTTCAATAAGCCATCATATAAGCTTTATAAATAAGTAAATAAATCCTCCAGACTGACACACTAATTCCCTAGTTCCAAACTAAGTTTATAAGCTTTTGCTATGGATACTAGGCAAACGGATAGACATACTTAAATACGTTTATAAACATCCATGACTCGAGTACAAATGTCAATGTTCATCACACGAAACATTTGCCCCTAGCGGGATTCGAACCCACGACCCTCGGTTTCGTGGCCAGGGTCTCTGATTATTCGACCAATAGGCCTGTCAACTATATATACTTAAATATTGGATATGAACACCCAGACACAGAACAGACACAAGTATTAATCACACGAATGTTTGTCGCGGGTGGGGATCGAACCCACAACAACTCTTTGGGTCTACCACTAACACAAATCTACTGAATGTGATATATTTATGTAGAAGTCATTTTCTATAAACTAGGTTGCTCCTGAGTAGTAAGCGAAATGGTCGTTGTATCTTTGATTGTTATTGGTTTTCTGTGAATTTCTTCGCTCGGGCTTTCTTGCTATAAATAAGCCTGTAAAAAACTTAAAGCTTTAAACTATTGCAATAATAATTATAATTCATCTGGTTACAACGAGGTTCAAACGGTTTTCTAAATTAAGGTATATTGAAGTTTGGTATTTTTGAACATATTTACATGAAATGGTTTTCCTTTGCTCGTGGCCCTTGGAAAACACGAACCGATAACATATTACCTAATCTTGCTACTTTTATGTAACGAGAGTAGCTTGTTTGTAGTGAAGGGTATTGTTTCCTGTATTTAGGGTAAGCATAGATGTAGCTTAGTTAAGAAAGAGCCATAGATATTTCGGAAACTTCTAAAGTATTTTAACTTTATTTCTTCTTAATTCTTTCAAAAAAAAATCTAATTTTCTAAACAAAATAACGCGGCCGATTGTACCGCGCCGCGAGTTCGCATTGTGCGCCCCTACACACACCCACACGCACTAGCGAACATAAAACGCAATTTTGTATTAGATTTAATTTGACCTGCGTCTGTGTGCCGCGGTGCGACTGTGTGCCTTCCTACGCACAAATTGATTACATCGTCGCCGAAAACGACGAATTTGCATACACGTGGAACCTTTTTAGAGTGAAAAAAAAATCAATCCATCTCTCCGATCGCATTAATTTCCCGCCAATTTGTGTCGTTTTCTTTTTAATCTGCGAATCGTCGGCGCAAAGAGTTCCGACGTGCGCGCTCGAAGTTCGAATTCGAGCGCCGCCGGCTGGCCGGTAAGTTTTTAAAAAGAAGTAGTTGAGTAGTGTGCATGCGTGATAGTCGGGCATAGTGCTGCAGGGCGGGGGAGAGTGCAGTAGTGTCGCGGCCGCCCGCCGCGGCGCGCCGTCGTCGAATGAGCGCCCGATTTAAAAACTATACGAACGAACCCGCGCAGCGAGCGCCGTAATACCACCCCCCGCGTAATGATTTTTTGGCGATGAATTTATATTCGCGCGCGAGCGGTGCCACTTTTTCGACCCCCCACGACCCCCACCCCCCGCTCATTAACGCAACCCAGATATGCAATTCTGATCTTTGACGAGGAGGCTGTAGTGTCGGCGGGCGCCTCGCCGGGAGAGGTGGCCCGTTTTGTTTTTTCCCGCCCGGCTTCATTATTGATGGCATCGGGACGGTAATGCGGAAGCATGTGTGAACGTTTCATTACAAAAGGTGGACGCGGCTCGTGTTAATATTGCAGACCGGCCGGACCCGACCGGACGGGTGGACGCCTCCGAAAAAAAAACTTTTAGTCTTCAAACAAAAAAATTGGAATTAAAAAACTGACAATTAAATTTGGAACGTTCAAAATTCAAGTTTGGAATAGCGTGGCTCGCGCGGGCGGATAGTTCGCGCGTAAAGTTTTCGGGCGAAACTTCGGTAAACTTTCTCACGTGCGTGTGTGGACAGCGGACTAGTCGGGTGACGGATTGGCCGGCGTGTCGCGCACTCGATTTCATTGGGCCGCCCGACTTCGGATTGGGAAAATCGCTGTTCCATTTTTAAAATATAGTTTTTATTGGTGGATATTTTTTCGGGGCCGGTTTGTTTTGCCGCTCGCCGGACATTGACTCGCAGTGACTTTGTTGAAGTTTTGTTGATTGTTTTTGTTGAGTTACTTTTTTCTGGCGGCGCTACCGACGCAGCTGACGAGGTAAGTGAAAAATTATTTTAATAACAGACTCAGACCCTTGTAAATTTATTTTTATTATTTTTAAACATTCAAATTAAAAGTGCAGTTTCCAAACAGGAAGTCCGGCTCACCCTTATTTTATAAAGTGAATTATTTAGCATTGTACTATTTTTACTTCAATTATGTTGTTCTTGAATAATTTAAAGCTCCAAAAGTTTACGGAAGTGCATTTTATTTATTATGATAATAATTTCACGCCGTCAAAACTTAAAAATTGGTAATAACAACGAGATTAATTTTATATTTAACCCTAAAAACGCGCACTGATCCGAATTTGCATCAAAATAGTTCCGACAGTTTCTGGTGCTGTCCGATGAGTGGACCGGCTTGATTTTTTAATTTCTCGCGAACGATTATCTGGGCCTTCGAATGAAGCTATTGTGATGTTAATACTGGCCAGTTGCAAGGTAGCTCCTGCAGCAAGCGAGCTGGCCATTAGACAAATCTCTGCATACGTAATTATTTAAAAGTAATAAATTAAGTTGCATTTCAAGCCGTTGACCCGAGAGGAGCTGCGGACATTCGAATTTGGAATTCCGCATGAATTGTTGTGTTTTATTTTATTATTGTTTTGATTATATTTTTTTATTGTGTTGTTAAAATGAGAATTTAAAACAAGCCGCTGCATAATTAAGTAAGATGTTTTATCCCAAATTTAAATTTAGTACAATGAAAATTATTAATAATTCAAAGTTTTTTTAATATAATATTCATATATTAATCTGCAACGACACGTGCATTCAGTTTGGAAATTAAGTTAAACTGTTATTAAGTTTTTTTTAACTATTACGTGATCGCGGGAGTCTGAATATACACAGATTTTATTTACGCACTATTGCCGCCCTACTATTTCAATTACCTACATAAAAAATAAAATGTTTGTATAACTAAAAAAAATATTTTTTTTTTTACAATTTTGCATATTAATAAACAGCTTTATGTTTTTTTTTCTATTTTTTTTTAATAAACACAATATGTATGCTGTGTTAAAACAGGTCTGAATTTTTGGACGCACCTTGCATCTTGCATCTTGCACTTTCGCACACTTGCATTTCTTGTTTGTGTTTCTCCCCAACACAGACCTTTTAGCAGTGTGCTGTTGTGTTGGCGCATAAAAAGATTTGTCTGCGCCAGACAGTTGACACAATCCCAGTTTAATATACAAACATGATATAAAATATATATCGTGTTATTTGGAACAGTAATATTTATTATATAAAAAAAAATACTTTTCTTTCATATAGATATAAATCAGCCTACTCGGTTAATTTTAATTGTAATCGAATATGATACTGTTATCCTTTTTACATGTAATATAATTAACACAAGACGAACTGAGTAGTTTTACGTTAATTTTTACAAGCTTATTATTTAAATTGCTCGTAAATATTAATGCCAATTTAATTAAATTATTATATTATATTGTTACTGTCATATACTTAGAATTTCAAGTTACCAATGTAATACATATACTTACTTAACTTTTTTTGCACACTGCGGTGCTTAAATAATTAAAGGAAGTTTTTAATTAGCTACAAATAACAAAAATTATAATCTCCAGCACATATTTATTAAAAGCTTTAGATCTGTTGATTAGTTAAAATCAATAGTCAAAAACTGCATTGTAATAAAAATGAATGCAGATTTTGGAATTATAATGCTTTAATGTATCAATCTTAAACTTGACAAAAAAAATCCAAATCACATTTAGTTCACATATTCAATCACAAAAACGTATTCTCAAAAAAATAATTCTTAATCCAGAAAACGAGACTAATCTTTTAAATATAACATTTTTCAACGAAGTATTTTTGTCAAAAACCAAAGTAGTTTTTAAATAAAATATTTTTTTATTAATTTACTAATAAAGACACACGATCTACTTAATCTAACTCAACCGACAACTCTTTCGGAGGGGGTACACCAGTTTGATGCTGAGCACACGCCTCGCGTGCAGACGAGCTCGCTACACCCCTGAGCCAACAATTATCTATCACCCTTTGTGTCATAGACTGGTCTCTTGCCGTCCACATTTGAATATTTGCAGTAAAACGGAAAAAAGGTCTCGCCTCGCGTGCAAAATTGAGCTCGCGAGAGCCGTTGAAGTCTTTGTTAATTAGTCTATTAGATTAGTTGTAGATTTGATGTACATATTAGCATTTCTTGTTTACTAAGTCTATTTAAATCGATATAGGTTTATAGGTTTGGCTGGTCGGAGCGCAACGGCTGATAAGGAGTAAAAACTAATAACAACACTAAAATTTTACATAAATAAATTCGCGCTCCGGAAAAAACAAAACGGCGACGTTTTTTTTTTATGCTGATTAAAATTTTATCTATATTTTAGATGTATTCTATATTTTTTTAAATCTATGTTACCCGGGATATAATTAAAATTAATAGCAACCTTAAGTTTATTAACATAAATCGACTTTCACAACTTAAAAAGCGGTAATTTGACTAAACTGAAAATACCATTAAACACAAGAGTTATTAGTGTATAGTATTTTTTTTTCTAATAGTAAAGAGTTAATACCAGTAAGTGAGAATCTCGAGACAATTGAGCCTTGAGACTCCCAGTCTCATTACAAATTATGTTAATAACGAATCAATTACCGCTTTCTTCCCGTAATATGAAAGACGGTATAACCGCTCCAAAAACATACTTACACATACATTTATTTCATCACAGAAGTTTTAACAAAACATACAATGTTACAAATATACATCATACAAAGACAGCTAATATCATAACCCTCATTCGCTGCCCGTAGTCGGTTAAGGTCATCCTGCAGCGCGGCGAGCTGCCCGCTGCAGCTCCGAGCTCGCACTGCACCCCTCGATCTGTTAACGACAATGCTGTCTGTCCGTCTGTGCGACTTAGCTTCTATTGTGTACATTTGGCAACTAGGGGCCATTTGAGATTTGAGAAATCTTTAGTGTAAGTCATTAGGATGTTGAAAAAGTTGGATAAGAATTCGTCTGGTGAATTTTTTAAAATACATGTGAAGTAGCTTAGCTTACTTAGTGAAGCCAAAATGGTAAGACAATTACTTATGCCTGATAGTCGACCAGAGACTTAATACGTACTTAGTTATTAAGTTAAGTTGTAAAGACACATTTATTGTATTTCTTTTGGGAAATCTTTGAACAATAATAAACATATTTTTGTATTCTAATTAACAATATAATAAGGACACTATGATCTCGGAATAAAAAAAAACACTTTGATACCAAAATACGAGAAAAATACTTAAAATTCCTTTTATACGTAAAATTTAAACTCAAGATAAACAAAAAATATATTTCAGCCAATATACACACAACAAATGCTTTAAAATATCTTAATAAGCTTCCTAATGAATAAAGCAAATGAAAAAAATAAATACCAACAATTAATATCTATAAATTATTTACTTCGCCCTTAATGTAATATAATAGCAGTTCTAATTACTCATAGAATAAGGAATTTGTACAGGATAAACATAGTACGCAACAATATAGAGTTCGTTCACCTTTCTATGTCGCGCTAATGTAATATAATGGCAGAGATAACATTTATTTTTAGTATTATTTTATAAATCCTTACTACGTACAATGTTAAAGCAACTAATATTTTTTTATATTTCAATCAGAATACTTAATTTACTCCGCTTTTAATTCTAACTTATTTATAAAAATACTACCGGGCATTGAACACAATAACTTTTTAATTAAGCCGAGTATTTTTTTACTGATGGAGCTAATTGTATGGAATGATTCATAATACTTAAAAATCTAATTCTAACTCGCTCCACATATATTCAGATAATCACATGAGTTAATTTTATTCTATCACTTATCTGTTACAAACCATTTTAAGGTAAGTATCGAATTAAATGTAAAACAACACTAAATTACACCTAGTCTAATATGAAATACTCGATTAAAAACCTAATTTAGCAGTTTTGTATTCCTATTGTATTTATAGATCAAAAACTTACAGCATAATACCTACTTAATATCAAAGTATTTAAAAAACGAACATAATTTTTTTTTATAAAATACCAGAAACATATTATGTTTTACGCAATATTAAATCTAAAAGTTTAAATAGCCAAATAACTACACGCCAATGCCTAATATTCCGAAAAAAATATCATAGGGCGGCATATTTCCTATTCGCGCTCATTAGACGGAGATCGCGATCGGGCCGCATCGATCCCACACAGCACGCCGTGCCAGACTAGAAAAAAGTAAAAAACGGTGACAGACTCATTCCGACCGTCTCCTTTCTAATCGCGCCCCCACACGCACGCGCGGCTTTTTAATTGCATCCCCACCCCCACCCCGGAAAAAAGGGCCGGAGCACACGATGGATTAGCATACAGCCTCGCACCGAGATACAGAGCACCCCTTCAGTTTTTGCGTATCGCCTCGCGCCATATTTTCGTCGCGTATTTTTTAGGGGGGCGCGGGGAGCGGCACGTTGCGTGCGCGCCGCAGTCGGCGACCGCCGGCGTAGCGCGTGGTGCAACGCGTACGCGGACCAATACACATTGCACTTACGCGGCCCGCTCGCATTCCGAACTCAAACTTTACCACCGATACATTTTCAAAAAAAGTGCCAGTGTTTATAAAGGATTGCTCGCTAGAGGTGAGTTTTTAAGTGCGAAATTTCTTTTTATCTATGACGTTAGAAGTTGCTAAAATTTGGCGATATCGGGAGGCAAGGTCGTGGCTTCATGATAAAATTATTTGCACAAAAATGTGTTAGACCGATTTGGATAACCTCGTTTTAGGACAACACGCTATTGTGCGCTGTAAGATTGTGTGTTTATAACTATTTCAACGTTCGCTCTTTTAATTAATTACAACGGAACATTGGCTTAAGTAGTTCTCAAAAAAGTTAACTGCAACTTTGCCAAAACTTCACGTAAAAGTCAGTGCGTGACTGTAACTGAAATACGAATGCGGCCTAACTAAATCAGTGTACT
Source organism: Glyphodes perspectalis (assembly GCA_951394215.1). NCBI lineage: Eukaryota > Metazoa > Arthropoda > Insecta > Lepidoptera > Crambidae > Glyphodes > Glyphodes perspectalis. The sequence continues at coordinate 970,253 of OX596209.1, read as the reverse complement.
AACTTGCAATTGATACTAATATATACTAATAGTGGGACTAAAAACTAATTAAGTTCAAATGTAGACACTCTGTTACGTAGAGTCGTTCCTAGAAGAATGTGTTGTCATTTCTTTTGCTGGTCGGTGTTTGGTTGCTAACATGCTCCGCTTATTGTCTATGGACAGACGAGTTTTTTAAACGGAATCGAGATAGTAAAACCTACTTATAATATTTCCGCGTGTAACTAATAAAAAAAAACATTTAAATTTATACACGTTAGTGTGATTAGAAAATTTAAATTACTTACTTTATTTAAAAACAACGATTAATTGTAAATTAATTGTTAGTATAATGTCTCCGAATTAAATATCTCAATATTTTACACTCAATGTTTAATAATTGAAATAAGTTTATAATAATATTATACCCGTATTACCATCCTCTAATTTATAAATTCAATCTAGAAAGACATTTCATTAAGAAAGTCATTAAAAGTGATTTTCTAAAGACAAGAGCTACTGGCTAATGCTTTTTTTTTATAAATACAACCTTCATATTATCATCAGCATCATATTCCGAAACTTTTAAAAATAAATTACTGTCTTATGTTTGCCTGTATTAAGTTTCCCGCCGTTTTTAACGAAAACAACAAAATAATATCGTAGGTTAATAAAGTAAATAAAATAATTAGACAAACAGTTCAATTAAAGCAACACTTATTTAAAGAGATAAAATAGAACTTAGATCCTAGAAAACTTGTACATAATGTGTTATAGGAATACGGATAAATGTATTGTTTGATTGTAATTCAATACCTATAAGGCTATCATTGTGAATAATGACCTAAAATAAATGTACTAATCTAAATACTACTGCATTTACTACATTATTTCAGGTGAAGTTAATAACAATAGGAATAATAAGTTAAAAACTTTCAAATTCTATAATTACTGTAGAATTATGTCAACGAGCTGTTATTTATAACATTGGTCATGTTAATAAAATAACAACTTAAATTTCAAAATGGGGGACAATTTTTTATAAATTTTGTTAATCTAGCCTTCTTAACAACGGTTAAATTTTTCACATTAACATTATTATTTTTTATTTACCAGTAATAGTGTGTAATAATTGATTTGATTTATACCGTATTAACAAGTTCTTAATAACACACATTTGCAAAAGCAGACTATGAACAAATTTCTTAACATTTTGTAAATTATTGTAAAGTAGTAAATACTAAGTTATGTTTTAACTTATTATTTTGTAAAATATCGTTTTAAAAAGATCTCTTTCTCTTGAAAACACACTTAACTATTTGGTAATTTCTATTCAGAAGCATTGCTAAGTTTTTTAAAAAGTCCCAAGGTAGCCATTTATTACCTACTTAGATTAAGTGGTAACTTGAAAATGTTGCTTAACATTCTTATTCACAAACAAAGTAAAATTACCGGACATCCACGAACTAGGCTACGTGCGGAGCTAACCAGTAGATTTCTTAAATTTATCCTGTAACGTTCAAATTATACTTAAGTATCTAAATTAAATAAAGCAGCTTTCTATAAATAAAATCTTTTTTTATATTATAGAGTAAAAAGCTATTATAATATATTTGTCTCTAACTATGGTAAGAGACACCAGTTTCTAACTATAATTAGAGAAAAAGCAACCAAGCTTAGCTCTTTAAAAAAATATATAAATTATATATTGAATGTAGCGTAGATCTACCAAAAATGATAACGATAAAATGTGCCGTTTATTTGTGTACATATCTGCTCTTAAAATTCTATGTTTGTATATATACTAAAATCAGTCTTGTTTCTCAAATGGTTAAATCGAAGGGAGGAGGTGGAGTGGAGATAGCTAATATTTCTAATAATGTATTAGCAATACTTTAAATAATAAAAAAAATCTAACTAATCGGTCGAATTTCGACCAGTGGTCGATCACTAGTTAATGGAGTTTTGTCTATTTGTCTTTATGAATCACATAAACCGATAGCATTTATATTATATATATTAATATAGCCAAGTCTAGCCAAGTCTAGTCTATCTAGTCATCTTAAAAGTTGCATAAACCTACAATTTCACTCGTAAACCATTATTTGTTTACGACAAGGAAAAATGTCTTAGGACACTGAAAGTTTTATATTCAAATTAAAAATTGGTATACCTACCTAAGTCAAGGGCAATCTGTGTGTCAATTTGTATATGAATCATTTTAGTAGCTTTCTTAAGCTGTCCACAGATGTCGCTACCGAAATTTATAAGATCGTTATTAAATAAATTCTGGATCAATAGGATCACTATTCTATGTTCACCGTTGATCTTTTTACAACATTATCTATGTTCACAACAAGTCTCTTATGTACATACAATGTTAGGTCAAAGAAGATTTTGTAGTGTTTCTAAGGAATGAAAGACTTGGCAGTGTTGAAGTTTTGTTTGCAATTTGAATTAATTTAGATAAGTCTAACACATGAGTAGTGTTTCTGTGTCAATATCTCTTGCATTTCTTCCGGCATTTTAATCTATTAATAGGCAAATACACGTTTCATTAATTTCTAAATTGAAGATAAGTTCTAAGTCAAGTGAAAAATGTGTTTCTGATCGCGTTTTTAGATGCAGTCTTAAATTTTCAGTTCTAATTACTATAATATGTTTGCTATAAGTAGCTGTGCCCGCAGTTTTTCCCTCGTTTATGGTTAATGTTATATGTATATCTTTCTTATATATAAAAATGAATTGCTGTTCGTTAGTCTCGCTAAAACTGGAGAATGGCTGGACCGGTTTGGCTGATTTTGGTTTTAAAATATTGGTAAACTTCTAGGGAAAGTTTGAACGGTAAGAAAATGTGGAAACATTGCGAGTAAAATAATAAAAGACAATTCGAGGACGAGGCGTTACGAAGTGCGCCGGGACAGCTAGTAGCCTATATATATTTGACAGGCCCGTTGGTCGAGTGGTCAGAGATCCTGGCCACGATACCGAGGGTCGCGGGTTCGAATCCCGCTAGGGGCAAATGTTTCGTTCCCCTAACTAACATTAATATGTATTATTATTATTAAGTGTAAAGTAAATTAAATTATTATTATGTGAACCCCTAGCGGGATTCGAACCTGCGACCCTCGGTTTTGTGGCCAGGGTGTCTGACCACTCGACCAACGGGCCAGTCAAATATTGACATATAATAACTTTTATCCCACTTTTATGTCTCACAAGTAGGGTTGCCATCCGTCCGGGTATCCCCGGATTCGTCCTAGTTTAGAGGGCATCCGGAGAGCGTCCGGGCGGAGCTTCATTTGAAACCGGGTTAGAAGTCCAGGTTTGAAAATGTAAAGTCTTGGGCCGCCCCGACACAATCACTGTGCCCCGCACGCCGCAATCAACCGACTAACCGACCCGCTAAACTCATCATCATTTTCAACTGTATTTTATTACACTGAGTTTAAAAAAATCAGTTAATATGTCCGGGTTCTGGGCTCTAAAATCCGGGGATTTCACGCGTTTTGTCCTGGTTGCCAAATTTTGGAGATGGCAACCCTCACAAGGATAACATATGGCGCAGTATTCTTCTTAAGCCTAATTTTGCAAGTCTACGTGTCGCAGGAAAAAGCTTTTAATTCAATAAAATATAATTTGTCATAAACATATATTTTCAGCAAGAATGCAAGCGCTTATCACTAGTTTCAAAATAAAGTTTTGTTAACCGTTGAATAATAATGCAATTAGTGCTCAACATTATTAGTAATAATAACCTATTTAATAAAAGTTCACTTTCCTGCTACATTAGGGTATATATTCGACACCTATTTTATTAGGTATAAAAACTACATATTTATATATTTATCTTCATAACTGCTAACTGGATAAACATATATAATTTAAAAATAAATAAAATAATATATTTTTAACCGACTCCAAAAAAAGGAGGAGGTTCTCAATTCGACTGTTTTTTTTTATTATCATCTTCCTAGCGTTATGTCCCGTGCTTAAACGGGGTCCGCTTAGACCATGCTCCAGGATTTAGCGAGTTTGGTAATTACATTGAAGCGACTGTCGATCTGACCTTCGTAACCCTAAGATAGCGGAACCAGACAATTTTTGGATCATGGTAACAAATCCAAAGTTGTTTGAATTTGCAGGTTTTATCACGATGTTTTCCTTCACCGTCGAGCTAGTGGTATAAATACGTACATAGATTTGAAAAATCCAGAGGTACGTGCCCGGGTTTGAACCCGCACTCCTTGGTTAAGAGGCGCGTGTCCTTACCATTGAGCTACCTCCGCTCACCAATTTTTAAAGTGTCTTCTACTTTAAAAATAAAAATTCCTATGGCCATCTTCCGTCCCCATCCTCAGACGTAGGTGCGTAAAATTTCATTATCATCTTTTCATATATATGCCATTTTTAAATTCAATCAGACGTCACTAAATGATTTAAAATTTTCTCAATTGACAAATAACATACAAATACATACATAACATCACGCCCATTATCCCCGAAGGGGTAGGCTGAGTCAAATAGGCAGCAGGCCTCCTAACCACATTCAGCCAAAAGCAAAATACAACTAAATCGAAAGCTTTTAATAATGAAAGGAAAACAACACTTTCGGACATTAAACCTATTGTCCGTTTCAAAACATTTCTATGGAAATGCGTTATGTGATTTCAGACACAAATTAGTGACTGGGGTCTACATTATAAATGCCTATGTAAGCTTGTTGCTACTACATTAAACGGGAAAACCGCTTAACAAAACTCATATCAATACAACAAAATACTTGTCACTACTTTTTCACAATTTCTCATCTAAGCCCAGTTTTATTTTTGGCTGAATGTGGTTAAAAGGCCCTGTTGCCCCTTTGACTCTGGGTAGGCAGAGTCAAAGGGGCAACAGGCCCCTTCAGGGATTATGTAAATAATCAAAATACAAATGAAATCGTTTATTTCAATACAGGTTTAACATATTATGATTTCTCCCTTTAAGCTTGTAAGAAGCCTGTAGTGGGAGAGATCGCTTTTGCCAGGTTTTGGACCTGTAGGTATTTACAATTTATATAAGAGTAATGTTATGTATGTAACGAAATATATATTTTGAATTGAATTTGAATTTGAAAATACTTGCGAAATTTAAATCCATACGCAGCCTTAAACATCGAGACCCAAAACTGTCTGGTTCCCGTGAAGGTTACGAAGGTCAGATCTGTAGACGCTTTATTGTAATTACCAGACTCTCTAGATCCTGGGTCGTGGTCTAAGCCACAGGTTCCCGACGGGACCGCCCCCTAGTGGGCGCTGCAGATTTTTTTAAAGGGGACTTTTTTTGCGCTGAACTACCTAATTATAAATTTAACATATAAAACATTAGCGTCTATTTTTTGGAAAAAAACATCGCATCTAGCCGTCTAATATAATTATCCCTAAGCCACGACCACGAATATGTGGGATGGGGCTAATAAAAAGTGGTTTAAAAAGTCAAATTGAGAACCTCCTCCTTTTTTGAAGTCGGTTAAAAAATAGCGACAAGTGGTTTTCGCTTACGCAATCACAACCCTAATATGCACCATTAATCGCCTTTTACGACATGCTAGACAAGGAATTATATGTGGTGCATTATTTTAAATTCCAGACCAAAGCGGGAAGGAAGTTTTTAATACAGTATGTAACCATTTTCGATTTGAACGTAAGGTCTAAGCGGGTCTCGACTAAGGTATATTACGCTAGGGGGATGATTAAACTATTTTTATTTAAAGTTCAAATAAATACATACATAACATCACGCCCGTAATCCCCTAAGGGGTAGGCAGAGTCAAAGGGAAAGCATGCCTGTTAATAACTAATTATTACTTAATATAGAATCTAGATTGAGAGAGCGGTGGTAGCTCAATGGTAAGGACTCGCGCCTCTTAACCGAGGAGTGCGGGTTCAAGCCCGGCACCTCTGGATTTTTCAAATCTATGTACGTATTTATACCACTAGCTCGGCGGTGAGGGAAAACATCGTGATGAAACCTGCAAACTCAAACAACTTTGGATTTGTAACCATGATCCAAAAATTGTCTGGTTCCCCTATCTTAGGGTCAGATCGGCAGTCGCTTCAATGTAATTACCAGACTCGCTAAATCCTGGATCATGGCTAAGCGGACCCCGTCTAAACACGAGACATAACGCTAGGAAGATGATGATAGAATCTAGATTGAGCTTTTCATTTCATTGCAATTTTTCTTCTGTGGAAGATCACTGTCGAGACGCCCCTATACCGCTTGGCACATGCTAAGTGGATGGTATTTTGTGTCACGTTAATTCGTCACCAGATAAATTACCTTTCTTTCTTTCTCTTTTCTAATTGTTTATAGTTGCATTGTTCATGTTTATTAACAACGTGAGTTATATTTATTGTGTAAAAACGCGTATTAAAGATTTGATTCATGAATAATTTTGGGTAATCCTAGTAAAACGGTTAGAAGGAAATAATAAATAAATATAAATAAATAAATTCTTCAGACTGGCACACCAATTCCCTAGTCCCAAACTAAGCTCATAGGCTTGTGCTATGGATACTAGGTGAACGGATAGACATACTTAAATACGTTTATAAACATCCATGACTCGAGTACTCGAGTGTTCATCACACGAAATATTTGCCCCTAGCGGGATTCGAACCCGCGACCCTTAGTTTCGTGGCCAGGGTCACTGACCACTCGACCAACGGGCCAGTCAAATAGTATATTTATACTTACAAATAAAATATATAGTAAATAGAATACGAAGTATGACTGGGCTTCTGAGATATATTTACGAAGTAGTTTTCCTAGTAATTGAGCTAACCTTTTGCCCTGAACTCGTCCGCCTATAAACGGATTTAACACAGAAAGTCTTTATTCTATTTCGAAATTAAGATAAAGCTCTACTTTGTAAGCAATAAATTGTCAGGCCGCTTTTGGACTTAAAGAATAGATAGAAATATTATAATAAGCCAGTTTGGGGTTTAAATGGGCGTAAGGAGAAGTCTGTCGGATCAATCCATTTGGTTGTTCGAAGAAAATGAATGTGCCGTCTGTATTTCTTGCCTAGCATGTCGTAAAAGGCGACTATGGTATATGGGGTTTTGGGTGTGTGATTGTGTAGGCGACGAGCTAACCCAGCCCAGTTTTATTTTTGGCTAAATGTAGTTAAAGGCGCCAGCTGCCCCTTTAACTCTTATTTGCTTACCCTTTCGGGGATTATGGGCGTGATGTTAAATTTTAGTATTTTAATTTTGACCAGCTCGATGGCGAATTCGGTAGTGACCCTGCCCCATGCGCCAAGAGTTGTGGGTTCGATCCCCACCCAGGACAAATATTCGTATGATGAATACTTGTGTTTGTTCTGTGTCTGGGTGTTAATATTCAATATTTAAGTATATATTTGCAATACCACTGTTGATTCTGATATCCGTAACACAAGTGCTTAAGCTACTTACCTCGGAGTCAGATCAATGTAGGTATGCGATGTAGTCTGATATTTATTTTTTATTATTTAAATTATTTTAGGCAGACAGACGGAAATCAATTCAAAAGTAATAAACGCTACCAAATGAAATAATTAGAATAGATTTGCCGGTCTTCTCTTTACGATAATATTTACACGATAATTGGTTAGTTTAACTAACTTCGAACAGTAATCCGAGATCATGTTTAAAGTTTCTATGCGCATAACTATAGACTTTTTAATATGTGAAATATTTGATAGCAGTACCGTGATGAGAAGTCATTTTAATATTAAGTTTTCCTATGTTGGTCTGAGACTTAACAATTGTGTTCTAGTCTAGTACGTCGTAATGGCGAACTAATAAAATTTGACTAGCTCGATGGCGCATTCAGTAGTGACCCTGCCCCATGCGCCAAGAGTTGTGGGTTCGTTCCCCACTCAGGACAAACATTCGTGTGATGAATGCTTCTGCTTGTCATGTATCTGGGTAATACCACTGTTGATTATGATTCGTAACACAAGTGTTTTAAGCTACTTACTTCGGAGTCAGATCAATGTATGTGATGTTGTCTGATATTTATTTATTTATTTATTATTTCATGGTATATTGGGTTTTGGTTATGTACTAGCCACTCGTCAAGACTATTCACAATTCTCCATCTAACTCAACTTGGTTTTGGCTAAATATGGTTTCAGCAACTCATTGTGCCTTTGACCCCGCCTACCCCTTCGGGGATTGTGGGCGTAATGTTATGTATGTATGTATGTTACACAATAGTTGTAATGAACATGCAGATTTTCTCACTATGTTTTCACTCTGATATACTTAATAGCCAAACAATAGGCAAAGTGACTAAAAAAATCAGTTTAGTCCGTCAGTTAGATTATAAAAAAAAAATTAACACGTATTTTTTTATTTATTTGTCAAACAAACATTGACGAAGATACAACGCATTCAAGTTGCGCGTGACGTCACGCTTTCGTAAAATTTTTACTGAATAGTGACGTCGCAAGCCCCCACTCCAAAACTTTGATAATCTTTATCATTGTGATTTTTCGTTAATTTGATAAAGCGAAAAATATGTGTTTAGTATTCTTGTATAATCTAACTGACGGACTAAATAGAATTATAGATTTTTAATACAGTCATCATCCATAACATTTTTTAAAATATTAGTTAATGGTTTTAGATACCTATGCAGTTATTCAAATTTCCATAACACAACTGATTAGCTACCTTGAAATAACATATAAGTTATGTCCTCTGACATACACATCTATTTATATATTAAACACAACAGATACAAGTTACTGGTTCAATTTAGTTACAGATAACACCTATTTACATTAAACAGCTCATTTTGTCCCGGGTGTTGCGTTAGCTGTACATTAACCACTGTCGAAGGCGACGAGAGTGGCCGCCACATGTGAAACGATCGATGTATATAGCAGCTGCGTTTTGGTAGTTAGTGATTAATGAGTGAGGAAAGCTCGATGCGTTTTGTATGCACAGGAAAACAGTCGGTTGTGTGAGTCATGCTAGTTGAACGATGCAAGGACAAGGCTACCTCACCTCTTGTTTGCTTCGGATATTAGCTTTGTATTTTAGGCTTATCGGCATTAACGCTATTGGTCGGTTGGTAAACTTATAAACAGATTGGAAGCTAGTTCGTTGAAATAACAAGCAAAGTATTTACATAATCTATAAGTTTCCTTATAAGACGTAGATGATTTGTGGGTTTACACATAAACAAAGAATGATTCACAAAATAAAATGGTAACAAAAAAGTAACGAAAAACCAGTTTTATGTTAATTTTGTCCGAAACTTGGCCGACTACACTGCCGTGCATCGAGACATTTTATAACGATTCACTTTTAGTTAATACTTGCGTTTATTCGCGCGAAACCGCTATGATTCGGTAGACGGTATATTTAAACACATTCATCATATATTTATCATTCCCTCCCCCCCCCCCTTCCACGCCCATCTTTGTTATTGAATGTCCAAAGTCATTCCTTACTGCAGTGATGTTTTAACCGTTAGAAGCGAAATTTGTATGACTGAGTGTAACCCGTCATGTTTCTAGTAGATTTGACTTTTAGCATAAAACAGCTACGCTTTTACATGAGGCTTCTAGGGGACCCCATCTAAAGGCCTTTGGTAAACATCTGCTACTAGCTAGCCCCACCCTGATCTGATCCGACGACCCCACCAGATGTTATTTTAATTAAGTAGGTACGTATATTGTCCTTATCTAAAGACCTGAACACATCATAAATAAATAATAAATAAATATTAGACACCACATACATTGATCTGACTCCGAGGTTAGTAGCTTAAGCACTTGTGGTGCGGATATCAGATTCAAGAGTGGTATTACAAATGCATGCTTTAATATTCAATATTAACATAACACCAAGACACAGAAAAAACATAATTACTCATCATACGAATGTTTGTCCTGGGTGGGGATTGAACCCACAACTTTTTAGCGCATGGGGTAGGGTCACTATTGAATGAGCCATCGAACCAGTCACGATAAAACACTATACATCGTAAGACATTAACTTTCCATGATTTTTACTAACGGAAATTATTATATTTTAGCTTAAGCCCTGTAAAAACCTGAATTCATAATCCCAAGCTTAGTTATCACCTTAGTCGAGGTATCTATAAAAATAATAAAACCAGAATTCTGCGTCCAACGACAACGACGTCCTGCTATTATCACGACTAACATTTTTAACTCTAGCCTCGTCTGTTAGATGCAGTGCAAGTACTGCTTATCTAGGTTCAACGGCTCCGATAAAAAACCTGCACACAACGATAGCTTTATGTAACAGACATTGATAGTGTCTGTGCTGAGCTAATCTAAAAAAAACTCTAATGAACTCTTTTAAACTAAACGCGATACCGATTCGACATTTAGCGGTATAAATTGGGGCGTATAATTAATTTTAATTTGTTCACGTTTGTCTTTAAAACAAGATAAGATCGAATGTATATGAAATATAGATGTTGGAATAAGATTCGTGTAAATATTATAAACTGGCTGTGCCCGCAGTTTCACCTGAGTTTGTGGTTAATTTTATATAGCGTATAGCCTTCCGGGTTAAATGGGCTATCTAACACTGAAATATTTTTTCAAATCCGACCAGTAGTTCCTGAGATAAGCGTGTTCAAGCTAACAAACAAACTGTTCAGCTTTATAATATCTGTATAGATATGTTGTTAGTTATTTCTCACTTCTAACTAATTATTAGGTAGTCATTTTAAGTTTAGTAGTCAAAAAAATTAGCACAATTTTCCATCTAACCCAGCCCAGTTTTGTTTTTGGCTGAATGTGGTTAAAGGGGCCTGCTGCCCCTTTGACTCTGCCGATTAGGGGCGTGATGTCATGTATGTTTATGTAAAAAAATTAAGGGTATTTTATAAATCATCTAGTACTTTTGAGAGATTCTTACAGTTAACTGGTATTGTTAAAACCTTCATTAAAGTTGTAGGAAAAGTTGAAGGAAAAACTAGTAACAAAATAATACCTTGTTTTTCAGTCTAACTAACTAAACTGTTATTCGTTAAATAATAATGAATACTTTTTTTGACCTAAGTATAGGCACGGTCTAATCTACTACACGCGTCGCAGTAATAACACTCGAAATAATTGTTTTCAAAACATGATTAATAATTAATACTAGACATATTTTCCTTTAAAACAAGTGACATTTAACAAAATATGTACTGTCGTTAATAAAACGGTTGTGAATTTTATGAAAGGGCTATTTTCAGAATAACAAACTATTTTCCTAATTCCAAACTAAGTGTGTGTACTAAGTTGTACGTACTTTTGAAATAAGTGTTAAACATATAAACATGCTCATTAATTGTAAAAGTCTTTAAAACACGATTAACGAACGACGAACGATCTAAACAAACAAACAGACATATCATCACAGGGTAGGCAGAGTCAAAGGAAAAGCATATCCCTTTAACCACAATCAGCCAAAATTAAAACTGGGCTGAGTTAGATGAAAAATTGTGAAAAAGTAGTGATAAGTGGCTAGCTCGTCGCCTACACAATTACATGCCTAAAATCTGGTATACCATTGGTCGCCTTTTACGACAAGGCAAGGAACACAGTTGGCACATACTTTTACAGTCCCTAGGCGACAGGTTAGCCGCTTGTCACTGCTTTTTCACAATTTCCCATCTTACCCAGCCTGGCTTTATTTTTAGCTGAATGTGGTTGAACGGGATTGGTGCCCTTTCGACTCTGCCTACCCCTTCGGGGATTATGGTCGTGATGTTATGTATGTATGTAGACACTTTTGCATGGACCAGTACCTGTTATCGCTGGCTTAGACGCTCACCAGCCGAACAGGATGACGGATAGTCAAATAACACCACACATAGCGTACATTATCACAAATAATGTCTAGACTACATTATTATTGTACATTGAATTTATACACGTTATTAATTCATCAACGTAATAGTAATAATTAAGACAATTTTGAATAAGGATGTTAACATTGTACGCACTAAGGTTAAACGTATTTGAAATCTTAATTATGTAGAAAAAAGCATGGGAAAAGGTAAAATATCTTTAAAAGCTTCGTGAGTTTCATCAAAGACCATGTCTATTAGAAATCTATCAATTTATTCCTTACGCATTTAACTCTACAGAACTTGAAACACGCAGGCATGTTTAACACTACGCTAACTCACCTCACTAGATGAAACTAGATGAGTCATTAAACTACTTTAAAAATTTCGGCGAACAACTCGACGCATAGCGGGCGATCCTTTTTGTTGCGCCATGGCACAATTTCGAGTTAGCTCAACTTAGCGCAGTGAGCTAGCATTACCGTATCACGCATTTCGATTGAGTCAACCAACGACCACATCATGCTTTAAAAAAACATTTCTAAAAAAAGCGTTGCTGCAAAATTGAATCCAACTAGTCAAATAATAATTGATAAACCTGAATTTTTCCGACGGACTCCCTCGTGTTTGCCGACATAAACACCATTTTTGAATGCATGTGGACTTTACGTTTTAGTCTCTGGAATTCCAGTGATTCGAGTACAGTTTTACGTAGAATTCGTTCATAGATAGAATCTAGTTTTATTTTGTGGGAATGTTAAATGACACTTTCGTTGAGCACACTTACGTCGCTGGTAATAAATAATTTTGCTGCAGCTTTATCAATTAAAATTAATATCATAGAAATTTTAATGACTATCAAAATTAAAAATGTATAGAACTAGCAGCGCTCCGAGGTTTCACCCGCGTAGTTCCCGTTCCCGTGGGAATATGGGGATAAAATATAGCCTATGTTACTTCCAGATAATGTAGCTTTCCAATGGTGGAAGATTTTTTGAAATCGGCACAGTAGTTTTTGAGTTTTTTCATTACAAACATACACACACACACACACACAAAAATACAAAAATACACATCTTTTCTCTTTATAATATTAGTATAGATACGGATAATTCCATTTTTAGAATCTTTTAGTTACAGAGGCGTCATCGTAAGTCCAATATTTTTTTCTATTTTTCGTATTTTCTTATTTGGCTTGAATGTCTAGTCTATCGGCTGAAATGTCTAGAGAAACTATTCCATTTCTTTTCAAATAAAACTTAAAGATAATCTTACTATGTTACTATCATTATACTATCCCCCCTGTAAATCCTCGAAGGGGTAGGCCGAGTCTAAAACGCGATAAGCTTAAATCACTTTCAGACAAACATTTTGTTCGGCTATAAAAATTAATTGTTGTCCAATTACGTCTCTAAACAAATTTTCCTACTAGTACACCACAAACGCAAATGTGCAATTATTATGTTTCCACGTATCTACCATAGTTAAGTAATACCATTATTGAGAACGATGTGTAAGCTTAATCGCCATTGGCTTAGCAATTCGCGTGCAATGATTTCGGGAAACGCGACCAATGATCGAAGTCAGCACGGTGAATCACGGCATTGTTTATATTGTCTAATTATGATCGAGGTCGCGATGTCCAAAGCAATTGTCACGTAATTAGTTGTTAGGATTTGATTATATGCTCTTTGTTAGGGACCTTCTTTGTTGTTGTTTCTGCTGAACAAGATGGGGTTGTCTGCGCGAATTTTTTTGGGTAAGCTCGCTCCATCGTAGGTTTCTTCTCAATACTATGGTTCAGTGTAAAGCCAAGAGCAAGCTCATATTACCATAAAAAAAAGAAAAAAAACAAAATTTATGAAATATAGCAGCGCCCCGCGGTTTTGACCCTCCCTTTCCCATGAGAATACAGGGCTAAAATATTGCCTATGCTATTCGCTGATAAAGTAGCTTTCTAATACTCAACAACCTACTGGTCGTAGAGTATTTTTCAATCAAGGATTTAACGAGTTTGACAATCACAGTGAAGAAACTATCAATCTGACCTTCGTAACCCTTAAATAGGGGAACCGGACTATTTGGATCATGTTTATACATTAATAGTTGTTATAATGAGCAGGTTTCATCACGATGTTTTCCCACACCGCTGAGCAAGTGGAAAACCGTACATAGAATAAAAAATACAGTTGTTCATGCCCAGGTGTGAACCAGCAGCCCTCGGTAAAGAGACGCGTGTTTACCATTGAGCTACCACCGCTGCGATTCGGAACTATCAGTTAGAATCAAATCAACAGGTGTTTGTACCTACTAACGTTTCGTGTCACGGGAAATCAGAAACAATAGCTTTTTCCGCTAAAGTTAGCTGAAAACAACAGATTTTACGGAAAAAACTTAGTTTATTTTGCCCAGTTAGTGAGAATTTTGCATTCAAAATTCTATATAAACCTTAATACTATATAATCACTAACGAGACACTAATATACAGACATTATGTACATTTATGTATAACTAGTGATCGCCTCGATCATTCGACCATTACTAGTTTTTTTTTTTTATTATTTTTATTATAAATAATTATAAATATCTGACTACATCACATACATTGATCTGACTCCGAGGTAAGTAGCTTAAGCACTTGTGTTACGAATATCAGAATCAACAGTGGTATTACAAATATATACTTAAATATTGGATATTTACACCCAGACACAGAACAAACACAAGTATTCATCACACGAATTATTGTCCTGTGTGGGAATCGAACCCACAACTCTTGACGCATGGGGCAGGGTCGCTACCGAATGCGCCGTCGAGTCAGTCGTTATTTATTGAAATATTAGCTCTCTGCACTTCTTTTCCATATAAACTTTAACTGTGCCAAATCTCATACTTCCCCGTCCGCGTAATTCTCATAAAAAGGGGTACAACATTTTTGCTTTAATAAAATCTTTCTAGCGTTATGTCCCGCGCTTAGACGGGGTCCGCTTAGACCATGATCCAGGATTTAGCGAGTCTGGTAATTACATTGAAGCGACTGCCGATCTGACCTTCGTAACCCTAAGATTGGAGATTTTTTTTTGTTTTTGCTTCACGTATGAATATAAAGATTAATAGAACTTTAAGTAGTGTCTATCAGTTTTCACAGATATAGTCAATTAATATAGCGATCTATAAACACTGCCTGCGGCTTCCTCCGCGCCTAATGTTTAATTTATCGTGTTGTTACATTCGACACTGCTGTTTTGTTTGTTCGTCCGTAGGATGTCTACTAATAAATAAATATGACACGCGCCTTGGCACGTAAACCAAGCTAACTTAAGGCTGAGTCTCAATAGCGTAGTGGTTAGATGATTGCTGATGCCCAGTTCGATTACCGGCACATTTTATGAACGGACTTGGCCAAATTTTTAAGTCTAAGTCAGGGAGGGGCCAATAATAAATTGAACTCAATAAATACAAATATATATTATACTAATTATAGTAGAGAGAAGTAAAACCTTGCTTGTCTGGATGTTAGTGGTTGGCCCTGATCATGAAATCAATGGTCACGGGTTCAAATTCCGCTAGGGACAAATGTATTTGAACTATTTGTATGTCATTTGTACTCAAATCCTTAATACTTATTCGTAAACTTATTTATATTTCAGTATATTTTTAGTTGTCAAACGCAAAAACATTTTGTGCACAATTTATTTTTCATTAATAAATTTACTATCTACATAACTACACAGACTACTAAAATTTAGGTTAAACACCGAATTAAATAAATTCATAAAAGTGACTATTAGATAAAATAGCAAAAATTTTATCTTTTTCGGCGCGGCCGTGAAATAGTAGCGATAATACATTTAGGTCATAGATATTTGCTTCCTATTCGTATCTAGGGCACCTCACAACGGCTCTAGTGTTCTAGTCACGTGGTCTACAATAATGAGTCCGAATACGAACGCTTATCTGATGCCATTTCATATTCGCAATATCTCGTCACTTGATAACTAGCCTTGCCCTACTCTAGTGATGTGGTAAGAGAAATATCGATAAAATATGTTTTTATATTAAACTAAACATATAGTCACATGTTGGTATGGGACTCAAAAAGAATGTGCCAACTGTGTTTCTTGCCTAGCATGTCGTAAAAGGCGACTAATGGTATATGGGGTTTTGGGTATGTAATTGTGCAGGCGACAAACTAGCTATTTTCGATCTAACAATGCCCAGTTTTATTTTTGGCTGAATGTGGTTAGAGGGGCTTGCTGCCCCAATGACTCTGCCTACCCCTTCGGGGATTATGGCCGTGATGTTATGTTATATTAAACATATATCTGTATTGAAATATAGCCCGTTAGAAGATTTGCGTGAATAAAACTGATTAAAACAATTGAGGTACCTATCAATTTTTTTTTTTATTAGTTTTGTTCGTCAACCATCTTTGTTATACAATAAGGAACGACAAACATAAAGCCAGTCTGATAGTAAGCGGTCATAATATATGATGGACATTTGGATTGATTCCCACGTTCAAGCAGTTGAATGTGCTTCCTCTGAGCTAAACTACGTCTATAGATATTTTGCAATCTACATAGTATTACAAGACATGCCTAGGTAAAATGTTACCGGTGTCATAAAGAAATAAAATAAAATAATAATCGTACATTTAGTACTATTTCATTTACTTTCACACCTACAAAATAGAAATAATAATTTTACAAAAGCACAAAAATTAAAGCAACAATCCCTAATTACTGAATATAAATTCCGGTAAATATTTTGATTGATCTAAATATAGCAGTAATCGCTTTTCCCGGTAAAAGCCGCGAACATAGTAAACACATTTTTTCTTCTATAGTACTTGGGTAATTGGTTTATTGAGCCGTAATCTCTCGTGCAATTATAAAAAAATAAATTTTAAAAAAATTGCTTATTAAAGGTGCTTTTGTTAATTGTAAACGGAACGATTGATGTAGATCCAAAAATAAGGCACATTGTAAATAGGTTAAGCAAATGTTGCTCAGTTCAAAACCAGTAATAATTGACTGGCCCGTTGGTGGAATGGTCAGAGACCCTGGCCACGAAACAAAGGGTCGTCGGTTCGTGTGATGAACATGTTTCGTGTGATGAACATGTACATTTGTACTCGAGTCATGGATGTTTATAAACTTATTTAAGTATGTCTATCCGTTCACCAAGTATCCATAGTATAATCAGACACTTAGTTTGGAACTAGGGAATTGGTGTGACTGTCTGGAGGATTTAATATTTCATAAGGCGCATCATTATCATATATTACACTAAGCAGTTCGATTGCTAATAATCACATAATTCACATACTCGATTAATCGTTAATGACGCTCAATATATCGATATCGATATATGCATTTCCCAGCACTATTGCTGCACCGTTATCAATGCCAAACGCTTTAATATTCGTCGCAAATATTTGACGACGCGCTCTCTAGTGACGCGACTGGTCCCTGACTCCTGCACCAATAACGATATGGGGATTTAGATATCTATCTAGGTAGATAGATAGTAAATATATCGATGCACATTTCGGTATATAAAATGTCTTTAAAATAACGTCTTAAGGCGTTCTTGGTTGATTAAATGTGATTTTTTTTCTTTTTTTTGCAATTTTATTAATAACTAGCTGTGCCAGCGGTGTCACCCGCGTTTATGGTTAATATTATAACGACTATTTCCGTCATACATGATTTCTATGTAACTTTAACCATTAAGGCTGCACACGCGACGGAAGCTTAAAAAATGGAGTAACTTCTTCCGTTTTCCCAACATTTCCCTTCACTACTCTGCTCCTATTGATTGTAGCGTGATGAAAAGTATACTATAACCTGCCCAGGAGTATGAAGAATAATTGTACCAAGTTTCGTTAAAATCCGTCGAGTAGTTTTTGTTTCTATAAAGAACATACAGACAGACAGACAGACAGACAAAAATTTTACTGATAGCATTTTTGGCATCAGTATCGATCACTAATCACCCCCTTATAGTTATTTTGAAAATATATTTCATGTACAGAACTGACCTCTCTACAGATTTATTATAAGTATAGATAAATTTTTATTTGTAAATAGCCTATCAGGAAATCAATAGTGTATTAAAGGCATTTACTAGCTATATGACAAGACAGACATACTGGTTTATTTGTATGGTTTTATAATGATTGATACATTACTGATGTTATAAAATCGTGTATTTGTTTAAGCTTTTACATTAACTAATACTTTAGTTTGATTTTTATTATTAATTGAAATATTAGCTTTCTTATAAGCTAATGGTAGCGGTGTTAGCTCAATGTTAAGGACACGCGCCTCTTACCCGAGGAGTGCGAGTTCAAACCCGGGCACGTACCTCTGGATTTTTCAAATCTATGTATTTATAGGTACTACAAGCTCGACGGTGAGGGAAAACATCGTGATGAAACCTGCAAATTTAAAAAACTTTGGATTTTGTAACCATGATTCAAAAATTGTCTGGTTCCCCTATCTTAGGGTTACGAATGTCAGATCGGCAGTCGCTTCGATGTAATTACCAGACTCGCTAAATCCTGGATCATGGTCTAAGCGGACCCCGTCTAAGCACAGGACATAACGCTAGGAAGATGATTGAAATATTAGCTTTCAATTTCAATCATCTTCCTAGCGTTATGTGCCGTACATAGATTTAAAAAAACCAAAGGTACGTGCCCGGATTTGAACCCGCACTCCTCGGTTAAAAGGCGCGTCTTTACCATTGAGCTACCACCGCTCCTACAAAAAAAAAAGTCTCACAATATTAAACAAATACCTACATTCTAAACGATTTAGCTCAGCAATACACTATAACTCTATAATTTATGAAGAGATAGAGACAATGCCAGTTTATAATTTACTATAAGTACATATATAAATATATATATATAGAAGAGCTGTTACTAATCATTGATAAAGGGTGAACGGTCGGGTCAAAAAACTTGTAGAAAAACATCAGGAAGAAACACTAAGCTTATCTATTATGCACTTTATATAATAAACAATAAAACTATGTATTTAAGTACATAGGTTCAATACACCAGCACTGCCTATCATGTGATAAGAGAAATTCAGCTTAGGTATACGTAAGTTAATAACACCTATAAATACATTAGAAGTTCCTAACTTTGAGTGCATTGAAAATAAAAATTAAAGATACGTTATGAAAATTTATTGATTAAACATGTATGTTTAAATATTAAATAAACAACTTCATCTTCCTAGCATTATGTCCCGTGCTTAGACGGGGTCCGCTTAGACCATGATCCAGGATTTAGCGAGTCTGGTAATTACATTGAAGCGACTGCCGATCTGACCTTCGTAACCCTTACATAGGGGAACCAGACAATTTTTGGATCATGGTTACAAATTCAAAGTTTTTTGAATTTGCAGGTTTCATCACGATGTTTTTCCCTCACCGTCGAGCTTGTGGTATAAATATGTACATAGATTTTTTTAAATCTAGAGGTACATGCCCGGGTTTGAACCCGCACTCCTCGGTTAAGAGGCGCGTGTCCTTACCATTGAGCTACCACCGCTCTTAAATATTAAATAAACATGTTATATTTAATTTATTTGTGATATAGAAAATATGTTGTTAAAATAACAATTACTTAAATAGGTCTAATAAGATTAAACAATGAAATAAATACGAACCTTCAAACGATGTATTTTATTAAGACGAACATTCTAATATAAGTTATTATAATGCCTATATTTCAGTAATAATCAGTAAGTAATAATGTAATATTCCAAAAAATATAATTTTTTTGGAATATTACATTATTACTGAAATATTACAGAAATATAATTAAAAAAATCCGTATAAAAACAAAAAAAAAATGTCTCAACACAATCTTAAATCTTTCAACCAAAAACATACGTCATAGTTTCTGTATTTCCTATTTTCACTTCTAATGAACACTAATCATTTGTCTCAAATTCCATCAACTCATCCCTACAAACCATAAGCCTCCACAATATACGTCACAATCCTCCATTTCATACTCCAACAAACGAAAGCGAAAGCTTCATTCATAACCCCGCGCATATCCATATGTTACTACCACGCAGCCGCCGGCTTCCCTATTGGTGAACTTTCACTTTCGAACAGAGCCTACATAGTTCGAATTCCGAATACCGCGCTCCCATTGGCCGGGGCACGTATGACCTTTGGCCTGATTGGTCAGGATAGTTGCTATATGTTGTTTACGGAAATAATGTAGTACATTTAACGTAGTTCCGTTGGGCCCAAGTTTAGGTACCTACGGAAACCGTAGTGGGATGGGTTTGTGAAGTAACTTGGGGCGTTTTCCTCGACACGAGACCCTTAAAGTTTTAAGTTAGAAATGGAATCGATTCTAACAATTATATAGCCTCATTTTGAGGCAATATAGACCTCTATATTGTGTACTATGTAATCAATAAACATATTAGATATACAGTTATGTGCCCATCAAACGAAACTTTGTTATATAACAGGAAAATAAAATTTGCAATTGCTTATAATTCTATTAAACTAACTTCTAATACAAAATAAATAAGCGGATAATACATAGCTTATATGTTATTCGGGTGTATGAGCTATATTATTCTAAAGTTTCATTAAAATCCATTCAGTAGTTTTTTTGTGAAAGAGTAACAAACATCCATCCATACATAGAAACTTTCACATTTATAATATAAGTAGAACTAAATACTATTTTTTAAAGTAGTATATTCTATTACATACACGTATCGAAACATATTTATAACATACATAATCGATAACATTAACTAGAAGTAATAGTTATAATGTTAATTAATGCAATGTCTAAATTATATTATTAGTTTATCAACCACTTATTAAAAAAATTACCTACTTAGGTATATAATTGATACATATTATATAACAACACGCTCGTAATCCCCGAAGGGGTAGGCAGAGTTAAGGGGCAGCAGACCCCTTTAACCACATTCAGCCAAAAATAAAACTGGGCTGGGTTAGACGGAAAATTGTGAGAAAGTAGTGACAAGTGGCTAGCTTATCGCCTACACAATCACATACCCAAACCCCATATACCCAGTCGCCTTTTACGACATGCTAGGCAAGAAACACAGTTGGCACATTATTTTTAAGTCCCAGACCAACACGAGACAATGGGTTGGGTTAGATGGAAAATTGTGATTTTTTACAATAAAATATCAAATATCTGTCTCCCGGTACACCCAGACCCGACAACTGTCATCACGTCATGTTGCCTCTACTAGTCTAGTCTAGTTTAAGTATGACAACATTACAGACAGTTTCATTCTAGACTTATATTATTAAGTACATATATACAATCGCGCCTGAAATCCCCTAAGGGGGAAGCACGGTCCAAGAGGAAATAAGCTCTTTTAACAACATATAGCATAAAAAAATTAGCTGGGTAAGATGAAAAATTGTGTTATTTAAAAAAACTAGCTTCTGCCCGCGGTTGCTCGCGTAGTCGCGTGGTACATCGATGAAACATTGTTATTCTAATGTATAAGCTATACTATTGTAAAGTTTCATTAAAATCCATGCAGGATTTTTGCGTGAAAGAGTATCAAATATCCACACATTCATCCATACAAACTTTCGCGTTTATAATATTAATAAGATAATTTTTAATTACATACGCAATACCCCGTATGGTATGGTACGGTGGTAGCTCAATGGCAAAGACCCGCGCCTAGATTTTTCAAGTCTATGTACGTATTTATACCACTAGCTCGACGGTGAAGGAAAACATCGTGGTGAAACCTGCAAATAAAAATAACTTTGGATTTGTAACCATGATCCTAAAATTGTTTGGTTCCCCTATCTTAGGGTTAAGAAGGTCAGACTGGCAATTGCTTCAATGTAATTATTAGACTTGCTACATCCTGGATCATGGTCCAAGCGGACCCCGTCTAAGCACGGGACATAACGCTAGGAAGATGATAAGCAATACCCCGTTAGTCACTGATTTCCATACGCTAAACACGAACAGTAGGACATAATTAAGTCCTGGGACTATCATTACCAAGTAAGGAATTTAACATTATTTTTTATTATTTACAGGTTACGACTTAAGGGAAAGGCTAACCGGACCGCAAACATTTACAAGGTAAGTTAAAAGAAAAAAATGTTCCCACGGAATCAATATTCGACTGGCTCGATGGCGCATTTGGTAGTGACCCTGCCCTATGCGCCAAGTTGTGGGTTCGATTCAAACCCGGGCACGTACCTCTGGATTTTTTAAGTCTATGTACGTATTTATACCACTAACTCGACGGTGAAGGAAAACATCGTGATGAAACCTGCAAATTCAAACTTTGGATTTTGTAACCATGATTCAAAAATTGTCTGTTTCCCCTATCTTAGGGTTACGAATGTCAGTCGCTTCAATGTAACTACCAGACTCGCTAAATCCTGGATCATAGTCTAAACGGACCCCGTTTAAGCACGGGATATAACGCTAGAAAGATGATGATATTTGTAATACCACTGTTGATTCTGATATCCGTAACACAAGTGTTTAAGCTACTTACCTCGAAGTCAGATCAATGTATGTGATGTTGTCAGATATTTATTATTATTGAGACAAAAATAGTATAATATGTCCCCAATCTAAGTTCAATATCACACAAGTTCCAAACTAAACATACGTGCATTCATAAACATCATGATTCGAGTACAAATATCAACGTTCAGCACGCGAAACATTTTAGATTTGAACCCGCGACCCTTGGTTGGCTGGTCTGTGGCATAGAGTATTCCTGATCACCGTAAGACCATCATACCTTAGAGGAGCTAGTAACATAGGGTCACTCGCCCTTAAAAGGTCGTGCTGTTAAAAGTCAAAAGTCAAAATATTCTTTATTTATATAGGTTTCAAGGAAACACTTATAAATCGTCAAATACAGGTAAAGCCACAGCTATATGATTCTACCACCGGTTCGGAATGTTGTATCTACCGAGAAGAATCCGGCAAGAAACTCGGTAGTTAGAGGCTTGAGGGACAAGAATGCGACAAGACCTCAGATCCCCGTCTGCTGACTCTGCAAATCCTCATAATTCGGGTCTCCAGAACCATTGATCACCGAAACCCAGCATCTTGAGAGCCACTTATACTATTCTGAGATTGTCTTATGACTCGATCGATGGGCAAGAGTTGTGGATTCGATCCCCACCAAACAAAGATTCGTGTGATGAATGCTTGTGTTTATTCTGTGTCTGGGTGTTAATATTAAA
This sequence comes from Glyphodes perspectalis, assembly GCA_951394215.1. NCBI lineage: Eukaryota > Metazoa > Arthropoda > Insecta > Lepidoptera > Crambidae > Glyphodes > Glyphodes perspectalis. Next base: position 947,147 of record OX596209.1, on the reverse strand, counting down.
ATATTTATGTGTTACCACTGTTGAATCTGATATACTCGTAGATAAATAAAAAAATCTTAATTTTTTGTCACATTTAGGTTACATAACATTACTAAATTACATTAATATCTACCATTAGCCATTTTGCGAGATAGATTTTCTGAAAAATCCCGTTTTACAGGTCTCCACAAGCTACTTTAACAATAACTTAAGCTACTTAGCTCGGAGCAGTGGCGGATTTACCCTAAGGCCCAGTAGGCCCGGGCCTAGGGCGGCCAGATATTAGAGGCGGCCAATCGTGATAAAAATTAAGTGATGACGCTTTAGTACTGAGAGTTATGGCCTGGGGCCTAGGGCGGCCAAGATTGTAAATCCGCCACTGGCTCGGAGTCAGATCAAGTACGTAATGTTGTCTGATTTCCATTATTTATATTTATTTATTATCTCAGTCCAGCCGGTCCAGTCATACCGAAACCACCAACGAGACCCCCATACTAAGATAATTACGAAACTCGTCTCGATTACGAATAATTAATAACTAAAAACATCTTTAAAAATTGGCTAACGATGCGACTCTGCGATACGCAGGTCAAACTCTGACGATAGCCTGACACTAAGCTAGATAAAGTCTAAATTTTTAGAGTTTTAAGATAACGCCGCCATTTTGTTCAGGCTCCTATCGCCAAATGCAGTTTATCTTTGTTTCACGTTTATGCACTTAATGAATTGAGATAATTGGGCTTTGACCATTTTATTTTATAATAGCTATGCCTGCGGTTTCACCCGTGTTTATGGATAACGCTAGCCTATAGCCTTCCTCGATAAATGGGCTATCTAACAGTGAAAGAATTTTTCAAATCGGACCAGTAGTTCTTGAGATTAGCGCGTTCAAACAAACAGACACACTTTTCGGCTTTATAATATTAGTATAGATTATTATAAAATTGTTTTAATTGTTTATTATTAGATATATTGAAACTACTATTTTTGACACGTTTTTATCTGGGGTCCATCCTGATTGTGATATATTTAACTTTAAATTTTCTGATAAAATTAAATGTAAGTAAACAAAGTTAGATATGGCAACAACAGTACACTTATATAGCTAAATGAGCGTACCAACGGAGAAGCTGTCCTCATCTCCCTCTGGAAATGGGCCCAGGTCTATTTACAATAAGAACCAATCACAAACTCAAACTCAAACTCAAAATATCTTTATTGACGTAGGCCTCAAAAAAGCACTTGTAAATCGTCAAGTAATAGGTACAAAATAGAACAATTTAAATCTACCACCGGTCCGGAATGTCGCATCTACCGAGAAGAAACCGGCAAGAAACTCGGTAGTTACTCTTATCAATGCCAGTTTAAAAAATCAATAATACTTATTATATTGCCCCTCCTGGACCAAAAAATACTGTAATGGGGGGCATTACAGTATTTTTTGGTGGACTAGAAGCTGAGTACGCCCATGTACAGTGTACAGCTCGCTGGCATAGGTATGAACGGAAACCGGAGGCTAGGTATAAGTCACGGTAGCATTCTTACGGGGGTGAAGATATATGGGACTCTGTCCCCATGATAAAGATAGGTAGGTCCCACTCTATTCCCAGGGGAAAAAAAAATAAGCATTCTTATTAACGGAACTCTAAAAATGAATACTGTGAACAAACAGAAAAATAATCAACAAACCGCGTTACATTTGTTAATGATACGGGCAGTTGATAATAAAATGACATCCACGACATTCAAATTATAGATAAATGCATTTGATTCTTTTGGCAACTACGCAATAAAACGTCCGTGGGCATCACTCGGCAGGGCACACTGAAAACCAGCGTCATAAATTCAAATTCAAATTCAAAACATCTTTATTCATGTAGGCCTTAAAAAAAAGGCACTTATAAATCGTCAATTTTACAAAATCCTTAGAGCAATGTGAATCTACCACCGGTTCGGAATGCTGATTCTACCGAGAAGAAACCGGCAAGAAACTCGGTAGTTACTCTTTTCAGCGTCAGAATATACTTACATGACTAATATACACTTTTCTTTTAAATGTTTTAAACCAAATCATACAGTCAATGACTGCGGGAGATGACATAATATGATTATTTACAATAAAAGTGTAAGATTAACCAGAGCAGACCAGCCCCCAAAGGTGGCACCTGTCATGGCTCAAATGCTGAGTGAGGCCCTTTTCTTTTGGACATCACAAACCCGTGTCTGGTTATCGTAAACTCTTTTATATTTTTTTCTCTTCTATCTCTGTCTAACTTGTCGTAATTAGTTGTGTTACTCCTTTTTTTTGTTGTATGTATTTATACTGATGTACTATTCTGGTTGTGTTGTGATGTCCAAATGTAATAAATGTTTTTTTCATTCTTTCAATATAGGTACCTACAAAAAGTGTATACTTGAAAAATCTACAGATATCGATTCTATGACCTCAAGTATAAACATTATATATTGTTTGCAATCACCTATAGACTAAGGGGATAGGTTACCACCGATCGTATACCTATCGGTCGGTCGAACGCTCATTTGCCACTTGCCCGTTGGTCGAGTGGTCAGAGACCCTGGTCACGAAACCGACAGTCGCGGGTTCGAATCCCACTAGGGGCAAATGTTACGTGTGATGAACATGGACATTTCTGCTCGAATCATGGAGGTTTATAAACGTATTTAAGTATGTCTATCCGTTCACCTAGTATCCATAGCACAAGTAAAGCTTAATTTGGAACTAGGGAATTGGTGTGTCATTCTGGAGAATTTATTTATTTTTTATTACCTAAATAAAAAGCATTAAGTATTTGTGCTCTATCTAGCATGTCGTAAAAGGTGACTAAAGTTGTATCGGATGTTAGATTTGTGATCATGTCAACGTGCTCATTTATTAAAATGTTTCATAATTATTCATCTAACCCAACTCAATTTTACTTTTGTCTGCATTCAGCCCCTAGAACTACATTTAGTTAGTTAGTTTAAACGCCATTAACATCTATCACAGCACAAAACTCCATTTAAAACGCTCACTAAACCATTTGTCAATTAATTTCAACGGATATTATAAAGTTCGCGTGGAAACATCCGCGGCCTTCGCATCGAATATTATTTTCATTGTTCTATTCATTTCTATATATTGGGCAAATATTTGCCGGATCACGTGGATGCAAGGTCTTTCAGCGAATCTATAGATACTCCTGACATCGTTTTATATACAATACATGCACTATATATACTTTTATATTACTTAATGAAAAGACAACGACATTTATATGAATTACATATAGGTCATCATCTTTCTAGCGTTATGTCTCGTGCTTAGACGGGGTCCGCTTAGACCATGTTCCAGGATTTAGCGAGTCTGGTAATTACATTTACAAGCGACTGCCGATTTGACCTTCGTAACCCTAAGATAGGGGAACCAGACAATTTTTGGATCATGGAATGAATTACATATAGGTATTACGTCTGAAATTAGAGAGTTGTAGATATTGACAAGAGGCGGTTAAAATGTTTGTCAAACATTAATCCAATCATCAGTAATTCATAAAATAAATAATGTTAAAAAAAATTAAGGCGGGATTTATGTAGAAAAAAAGTGCAATTTCTCAAATGCTTAATTTCAAGCACGTTAAGTTAATTTTCAGCTATTTACTACAAGATGCACAATTAACATAAATACGATATTAAAGGTATATTGTCACTTAATAAATTGTCTATATACACTGGCCCGTTGGTCGAGTGGTCAGAGACGCCACGAAACCAAGGGTCGCGGGTTCGAATCCCGCTAGGGGAAAATGTTTCGTGTGATGAACATGGACATTTGTACTCGAGTCATGGATGTTTATAAACGTATTTAAGTATGTCTATCCGTTCACCTAGTATCTATAGCACAAGCATAAGCTTAGTTTGAAACTAGGGAATTGGTGTGTCGGCACCTCGGCCTAAGGAACCCTGTTTAAGAACATGTGAGCTTTAGTGATTTGAGCTAAGACCTAACTAATACGGAAAACCCATTACAAGATCATTATGGAGCAACTGTTATAATAAACTTCACATAACCAACGAATCGCTATATTGACGTCATCATTTCATTGAAGGATTAAATTATTAAGTGAAGGTCGTCGTTATGAGATCGCTTAGATAAGTTATACACCAGCTTTGGTGCGAGATTTTATCTGCAAGTCCGGCTTCAAGACATCATAGAAGTCAAAATAGAAGGTTATTAAGTCTTAAATCTTTTTCATATAAAGATTTGTATATACATACTTAAATTATAATGACTGTATAAAGTAATAAAGATTTAATATTACAGTAGCCAGACAGTTTATTGTAAAACATTAAGTAAATTTTGCATCAATACCTTCTCAATCTTAAGCCACTTCTCATATTGTGATGAAATTTGCTACACGTACGTTTCAAAACCTTAAAAGGGACTAAGGCTACATCTCATCCCGTAAAAATGTAGTTCCCCTAGGAAGCACAATTAAGTCTGTCCAAGAGATCGAATTACTTACATACGGGAAGTCGCGAACACATGCAAGTGGATATTATATTGCAATACACAAATTCACCTTACATAACATCACGCCCATAATCCCCGAATGGATAGGCAGTGTCAAGGGGGCAGTATAATCCCTTTAACCACATTCAGCCAAAAATAAAACTAGACTGGGTTAGACGGAAACTGGGTTAAATTATGAAAAAGTAGTGACAAGTGGCTAGCTTGTCGCCTACACAATCAAATACCAATTCACTTCAATTCACTAAACCAATTCACCTTATATAACAAAAATAGTTTTAACAAATACAAACCCATAAAATGTATGTCGTTTTATTTAATGATTGATTGTTTCATTACACAGCTAGGTTTTGGCAACGACCTAACTCCTGATAAGATAGCTGCAGCCTAGGTTCGCGATAAAACGCTGAAATTGCAAAAAAAAACTGATAACGACCGGCTATCGCAATGTCATAGTGCTTGGAGCGAATCTAATTTTTTATATACCTATTTATCGAATATAATTCGTGTTCAGAATGTATAATTTATATAGGTTCCTATTGGTTTAATAATACATAATTTTAAATACTAGTGATCGCTCACTGGTCGAAATTCGACCATAATTAGTTTATTTTTTTATTAATTTAAAGTATTTCTCATGCATTCATTATTGAAATATTAGTAGAAGTTATTATTAATGCACTCCTCCTCAATATAAACTTTAACTGTGCCAAATCTCATACTCCTCCGTCCGCGTAATTCTCATAAAAAGGGGTACAAAGTTTTTGCTTCACGTATTAATATAGATAAACATAAAAAAGTGGTAGCAACTAATGGTAGGATTATATTGCAATTATACGAGAGGAGATGGTTCAAACCCTGGCACGTACCTACTTCTAGAATTTTTAAATATTAGTACTTATTTGTATAAATATAACACTATCTCAGCAGTGAGAAAATCTGCACTTTGAATGACTAAAACGTGTAACCATGATCCGAAGCCTAGTTCGTCTATCTAATAGTTCATGGATTAGGGAGTAAAATAACTAGGCCAGTCATACTCAGTATCATGGTTCAAACGTATACTGACTGTTTAGGAAATATAATGCTAAGAAGATGATGATTCATTTAAGTATAAACTTTATTGGCACAAAGTATAATTCGAAGTGATGAATGTATAAATCTACCCATTGAGCATGATTGTTTTTCGAAATATAATGTTCCACGTAATAGTGACGTTTGTTAGTTAACATAATTAAATATTTTAATTGAAAAGAATGTGTATTCTATAATTCATGGTCGTTAAAATTTGGTTGTCTGTTTGTTAAGTCATGAAAGCAGTGTTAATTATTGTAAATTTGAAAAGCATATCGAGATTATTTTTAACAGCAATCTTTATTCAACGACTAGCAGTGCCCCGCGGTTTCACCCGCATAGTTAGAGTTCCCGTTTGAATACGAAGATAGAATATAGCCTATGACTCTATTGTTGAATCTATTGGTGAAAGATTTTTTCAAATCGGTCCAGTAGTTTTGGAGTCTATTCAATACAAACAAACAAACAATTAAATCTATCCTCTTTAGAATTTAATTGAATTTAGTTAGTTGTTTCGAAATAGATACGTCTTAATCTCACATAACATACCTAAGCATATTGCAGTATATTCTAGTCATTGAGCTATTATTACTACGTATAGAGAAGCTATGTCAAACAAAAATATTATCGCGAAGCATAGACTGAGCGTGTTTCAGCATTTGCAGCGCTAAAACTAACAATTGTCATCTAATTAAGCTATTAAAACACGCAGCGCTAGATCGCTCATAGAGTACATTTTTCTCGCGACCAAAACGTCGTAAACGCCGTGAATTTCATGGCGCTTACGCGTAAACGTAGGTGAGTGACTAAACGAGTTGTTGCCGATCGGCAACAATCCACGGCGCAAAAAATTTGTTCGCTGCGTCGGTTCCATACGCTAGTAATAATAGTCCAATGATTCTAGTAATGAAATATGTTGAAAATTCATTAGCTATATATTATTTAAAACTATTAAAACTTTGTATGCACTTAAGTGCACGTAGGTACAAGCAGTTATCACTGATATGCACTTTTAGACGTTATCGATTTAGTTATCAAAAAGGCTTAGATATTTTTGGCCGAAAATCCATTTGGCGAAGTGACAAGTTTTCGATTGTTGTTCCACATTTAAAACATACAATTACTTATTTAACTAAGTATAACATACTTATACCATCTGTTTCAAGTGACGTTAAACTTTAGATCAATATCTTGTAAACAAGATACAGTCTGTAGGTATGCTTACAAAATCTATATTGTAGTTAGTAGCTCCATGGTAGACCACGTCTCATATCCGAAGAGTGTAGGTTCAAAGTCGGGCTTCCATCTCTGGATTTTTCAAACCTATTTATGGTTTTGTAACACCAGCTCGGCGGCGAAGGAAGACACTGTGCTTATTTAGGATGTGTAATAATAATTCAATTCCGCTAGTTCCTTGTCTCTATCAGAGATGGTAGTCGCGTCAAAGTAGGACTTGGTAAGCTGACCCCAAAAAAGCACGGCATATAAGATAAGGAATATGATTTATAGTAATTTTGGCTTATTTTATTTATTTCCGTTAAAATTCTTTATTAAGAAAGCACATCATACATTATATTATTTACTTTGACGCTGAAAAGAGTAACTACCGAGTTTCTTGCCGGTTTCTTCTCGGTAGAATCAAAATTCCGAACCGGTGGTAGGTTCATGTAGCTTTAAGGATCACCTATGTATATTTGATGATTAATAAGTGCTTTCTTAACGGCTACATAAATGAAGACATTTTGAATTAGAATAACCAGACTTATCTTATTAAAAAATTACGATATCCTTCACAAAAAAAATATATTAAGTTCAGAAATCGACTATTGGACTTTAAAATACAGAAATAAGTCGCTTACTGTTATTTTTCTTGTACTGTACCCTAAGGGCTCAATATTATATGTGATATATAATGTAGATAAGGTCTATTATGAGGCTAATCTATGAATGCCTAGGTGTGAGGTTGTGTCTAACGGGGTCAGAACAAAATGGCTATTATATGTCGTTGCCGCATCGCGAATTCTTTACAAGCGTACACTTTGTATGGGAGCGTTATGGGGTACAAGTCACTGACTTACTGATGTTTATACAGAATATTAACAATTGAATATATGAATTTAATTAAATATAGAATTGTCCCATGTTGGTTTGGGACTTATAAAGAATGTGCCAACTGTGGTTCTTGCCTAGCATGTCGTAGAAGACGACTAATGGTGTATTAGGTTTTTGGTATGTGATTGTGTTGGCGACAGGCTAGCCACTTGTCACCACTTTTTCACACTTTTCCATCTAACCCAGTCCTGTTGCCAACTGTCCCTTTGGCTCTGTCTACCCCTTCGGGGATTATGAGCGTGATGTTATGTATGTATGTATGTATCTAAGTCTACTTTTGACTATCTGTAACTATCGAGTACCTAGCGAGTTTCTTGCCGGTTTCTTCTCGATAGAATCTACCTTCCGAACCGGTGGTAGTATTATTTGTTCTTTATTGTATATTGACTATATATAAGTGCTTTCTTGAAGCCTATGTAAATAAAGATATTTTGAATTTTAATTTTAATTTGAACCTCAAAATGCATTGAGAATATGATCAAAAACTTATCAATATTAATATGAACATCTCTAATTTTGAATTCGTATTTTACATAGATAGTCGTCGATAGATTGTAAACTGATGTCTATAGAGACACATAATATATCTACAATTTTATAATTCTTTTGTTATACAATAAATAAGCTTTGAACATAGATCAAATATAATATAACAAACGATTAACGATTATACCGATTACGAAATTATTACTAGATATGAATAAATTATCACGCGATTAGTTTTCTGGTGTGTATTTTTTTATTAATAATAATAATAATAAATATCAGACTACATCACATACATTGATCTGACTACGAGGTAAGTAGCTTAATCACTTGTGTTACGGATATCAGAAACAACGGTGGTATTACAAATATATACTTATTGGATATTAACACCCAGATATAGAACAAACACAAGTATTCATCACACGAATGTTTGTTCTGAGTGAGGATCGAACCCACAACACTTGGCGAATGGGGCAGGATCACTACCGAATGCGCCATCGAGCCAGTCTAAATTAAAATCAACCTTTGAATGTACCACAATGCTTTAAGGATCCCGTGTATGAGTCATTCGCACATCCACAGATAACACATATTGTATGCATCTATCGTCCTATCTTCCAAAAGATAACACTCCGTTTCTACTTTACTGAAATAATTTTTAATGACAACATTTTCTGTGTTTCTTGCATAGCATGGCGACTAATATTGGGTTTTGGGTATGTGACTGTGTAGGCGACAAGCTAGCCACTTGTCACAACTTTTGCACAATTTTCCATCTAACCCAGCCCCGTTTTGTTTTTGGCTGTATATGGTTAAAGGGGCTTGCTGTCCCCTTCGGGGATTATGGGCGTGATGTTATGTTATGCAACATTTTCTGGTAGTATACAAAAAACATAAATTTCCCTAAAATTAGGGTAGTGGCTGAAAATCATTTTTCCTTTTAGAAGACAAAAAACAACGCCGAGCCTTGGCCCCAATTTACTGCAGCACACATAGACATAGTTTTGTTTTTATTTTATTTTAATTCTTTCTTTTATTTTTTTTATCAGTTAATTAGGTTATGAGTGTGATGTAGTAAAGTAAACAATTTATCTATATAACTATCTAAAATTATAAAAAAAGCTGAAAAAATAACGCTTCATAATATAAACACAATTTTTACACTACTTAGGTAAATACAGACCAGAAAAGTGAATCTTATTAAAACAGCCGCAATCGTTATCCTTGGACGCACAGCTGTATAAACGGTCTTAGTCAAAATGGCCGTTTAGCCCCATTAAAACGTTGCCATCTATCTGTGTCGCTAATTCAAAGGATTTTTTATTCATTTAACACCTCGAACATCGGTGACACCCATCGGGTCGAGTATACGTTTCATAGACTCGCTCATTGAAATACCTACGTCACTCGTAGCGACCCTTATGGCCTTCTTTAAGAACCGTTTCTCTATCTCTGATAGTTCGACCTTTCCAGATATGCACCTGGAAAGTACGATCTTTCCAGGTATGCACCTGGAAAGTTCGATCTTTCCGGGTATGCACATGGAAAGATCGAACTATTAGTCATATCCTTTCATTACATCTTGGATCTAGCAATTAATTTTACTTGTTAAATCAAGTTCTTTATTAGAGAGTTTTTTTTTAAATAGGTTTATATTTTTTTTTTATAATATGTATTTTTATGTGTATCACAAGACACATAATTTTTTTCCGAACCCTAATTCAAAATTAGCCTCTAGCGTTGTATTTGAACGTTTCTAGACAGCTGGATATATTTTTTTAAGTAATTGGTCCATTGCACTTATTACTGACCTATGTTAGTGACACATGCGAATTAAACTTTTTAGACATCATATTTTTTTAAATACATTGTTAATTTTATACCACGACTTATTTCCTTTTTTTCCTGTTATATTTACCCATCATTCATTCAAACACTTCGCTCCAGGTATCATAGCAATTTTTATACCTGTTTCGTTATCTCCAATAAATTTATACAAATAAACGTTATATAAGACATGCACAATTTATCACGGCCCAAATGCTTGCTTCGATATAACGAATATTTTTATCGTGAGATAACAATTTAGAAACTATGATTAGGAGACATTAGGTGCATTTTGTGATAACTTATTATTGCACGGAACATGTGCATGAATATTCGTATTTTATCATTCGTTTTTCGCGAATTTAATTCTTAAGGTAAATACAGAAAATGTTCGTATTGTTGGGCGATACGCAATTGTTTGGATGTTTGATTAGTTTTGTGTTGAAAAGTGTATTATATACAATATTTGGTGAGTTTTTCTTTGGTGCATGTGAACTAAGTTAGTGCAATAAGTGCATTTAAGTACAGACGTTTTAAACAAAATCATCAGAGTAACTTCCACACTGGTTAATAGTTTGGTATGTAATAATATGAAATGGAAAACTATTTCATAAGAAAATTTTATGCGCTACTGACTAATGATTTGGTGGTACCGGCCCAAGTATGATGATTTGCAGCGCTGAACACGAGGGATATAAGAATCTTATTACGCTTTTATCTCTAATGCCGCCTGTGCCGTGAACAAAACCTTAACTTAAAAGATTGGTGTTCCAAGTATCTATAGTCTACGATGACTGCTGACTATCAGAGTAACTACCGAGTTTCTTGCCGGTTTCTTCTCGGTAGAAGCAACATTCCGCGGTGGTAGAATCATATTATTAGTTTATTTTCTTGTTAAATTGACGATTTATAAGTGTTTGTTTCAATCCTATATAAATAAAGAGTATTTTGACTTTGACTTTGACTTTGACTTTGACTTTGACTTTGACTTTGACTTCGACTTTGACTAGTAGTACACTTGTTCACCACCTTAGTAGTATATAAAGTTGATTATTCGATTAATCGCTTAACCTAGTTTGCTGCGCACGCGGTTGTTTTCACGCGTCTCGTTCTTTAACCGTATTTGTTCCATAATCAGCGCGGGATGTGCGCGAAGGCAGTTTTTCCCTATGAAACAGTACAAGGCAATACCTAGCTCGCGGCCCGCGTCGCTTACCACCCGCGCCGGCGCAAGCGTGTCTGTGAAACCAGTCTAATACCGCTCATAGACGTAGGTATCTCTCAAATGTATGACTGGCTCGATGGCACATTCGGTAGTGCTAGTGACTCGGCCCCATGCGCCAAGAGTTGTGGGTTCAATCCCCAGCTAGGACAAACATTTGTATGATGAATACTTGTGTTTCTTCTGTGCATTGGTGTGAATATCCAATATTTAAGTATATATTTGTAATACCACTGTTGATTCTGATATCCGTAACACAAGTGCTTACGCTACTTTTCTCGGAGTCAGATGTGTTGTAGTCGGATATTTAATGTATGTGATTCTTGACGTCCCGTCTTCTACTGACGTGTTTCTAAGCAGACTTTATAGTAGGTACCGAACCTTGAAAACTATATAACCGCTTATCGCGACTCTCCAAATGTTCAATATAATGGCCCCAGCGAAGTTGTTGGAAGCCGCATAAACTCGGAAAGTATGAGTTTTTCTGGAGTTTGAAGACATTGCCCTATTTCTAGGGCTACGTAACCTTGCTCCATTTTGTTAGGGAAAAACTTTGCCTAACTGCTATTGCCCACTTAATACTGGCCATCTAGGGCTTAGTTATGAGAAAATTCTTTATTTTGTACGCAGAAAAGAAAATTGAAGTTCAGGTGCGTGTAGAAATTTAACGTCTCACGAATTATTCTGAACGAGATTAATAGTTTTAGGAGAACGTTATTCTATTCAATCCAAGTAGTGTTGGTAAGTGGCTTAAGCACTTGTGTTACGGACATCAGAATCAACAGTGGTATTACAAATATACACTTAAATATTGGATATTAACACCCAGACACAGAACAAACACATGTATTCATCATACGAATATTTGTCCTGGGTGGGGATCGGACCCACAACTTTTGGCGCATGGGGCAGGGTCACTACCGAATGTGCCTTCTCTGTGGTGTGGAGTTTAGTTAGTTAGATTCGAACTCCATCTACCGATGCGTTGACAATCTCCATACAAATTGTTCACCGGACGTTATCACCGAATGCTTCGGCCTATATACAGTATGCACAGGTCGCATTTTTGCTTGCATGATAACAACCGTGCAGCCGAGATAAAAGATAAAAAACCGCCAGTAGTCCCGCGCTATCAGGCTAGTATCAATCCTGGGTTACTCTACTGGTTGGTTGCTAACTAGACTAGTCCTAAACAAGGGGGGTAGGAAAGGATAGATACCAAATTTGATCATCATCTTCCTAGCGTTATGTCCCGTGCTTAGACGGGGTCCGCTTAGACCATGATCCAGGATTTAGCGAGTCTAGTAATTACATTAAAGCGACTGGCGATCTGACCTTCGTAACCCTAAGATAGGGGAACCAGACAATCTTTGGATCACGGTTACAAATCCAAAGTTGTTTGAATTTGCAGGATTCATCACGATGTTTTCCTTCACCGTCGAGCTAGTGGTATAAATACGTACATAGACTTGAAAAATCCAGAGGTACGTGCCCGGGTTTGAACACGCACTCTTCAGTTAAGAGGCGCGTGTCCTTACCATTGAGCTACCACCGATATCAAATTTGATGATGTCTCAAAATAGGCAAAACCTTACGTACAACAAATGACTCACCACCACTCATACTTTCATCATCATCATCAGCTATCATTACATACAACTTGCATTATGCTCAGTAGGCGATTCACTATACCATAGAGTAATAATATACTACGTACAACTTATACTATGTAACGTGACAATTTTCATGTCAAAACGGGTCAATTTTGCGTCCCTAACTTTTCTCTTAAAGTAAGTTAAACTAAGTTAAGAGGGCTAGCTGCCACTTTGACTCTGCTTACCCCTTCGGGGATGACGGACGTGATTTTATGAATGTCATATATGTATGTATGTACTCTTCACCTGAACCGCATAGATACTGTCGGCTAATCGCCGTAACCCGACGACTAGCATTGTCTCTCAACTCCTGCGCAACACGGTCAGTGTGTCGTATTGTCTACGATTTGTTTTCAAACACTAAAAATGGGAAGTAAGCTGCTCGCGTTAAGTACCAATATAGAGATTGTACTTGTAGACATACAAACTATCACACACGCAATCCCCGAAGGGGGAAAGAGTCCAGGGAACAATATTTAAATGATATATGGTTAGACCCAGAATAGGCTGTTTGCCTGCACTGCAAAATTTACATTCACTAAGAAATTGTAACTAATAGTTATTAAGACTTTGCATTTCAAAAGAGTACCTATCGAGTTTCTTGCCGGTTTCTTCTCGTTAGAATCTACTTTTTGAACCGGTAGATATTGATTTCATTCTGACGATTTATAAGTGCTTTTTTGAAGCCTACGTAAATAAAGACAATTACATTTAATTACTTTCAATGAAACATAAAACTAAATTGGGTTTGAAGGAGAATTGTTAAAAAACATATTTAAGGCCGAATTCAGAAACTCTTCTTTTTTGAAGTCGGTTGGAAATGTGACAGGCTAACTCGTCGCCTAGACAATAAACCCAATACACCATTAGTCGCCTTTAAAAACATTCTAGGCAAGGAATATATATAAAAAAAAATATATTTATGATATTACTTAGCAAAAAGTCATAAAATTTGGTTGCTAACGGTAAAGTACATAAATCATGATTGTTCTTTTTTAACTTGTAGCTTAAAACAAGCGGCTTCAAAAAAGAAGGAGGTTAAATTCGATTGAATTTTTTTTTTTACTAAATCATAAAAGCGAGTAAAACTGCACAAATAAAATTCAAATATCACAGGTTTTACGTTAAAAAGGTTAGTCACGATTATTATCGAGATTCGTATGAAAAAAAAATGTTATTTTGAAGCGGCCACATCGAGCCACATTGCCTCCACTATCGTGCTAAATGCTCCAATTATTAAAAATAGCCAATTACATACAATTATTAATATTAAAACAGGCCGCAATAATTCAAACTTACAATAAACAATGATATATCTATGCAAGACGGTTTTATCTGGCGACCCGTTTTTTAATCTCTAGTCGTATTTTATAATAAATACAAGCGATGCATAGGTTACAAACATATAGTGCATAACACGTATATGTATGTATAATACGGAAGTTCACCGGATCGCCGCGGGAGGGCGCTGGTTTATATGATTTTATTTTTTTACGTTTTATCTTTTGATTTTAACAGACATTTTTTTATATCATTTCATTTATTCGTGACTTTGTTTACATTGCAGAATTGACAGATTTTATTTATATTTACACATTCAAATGAATAAACATATAAAATATATAATACTTAATAAAAAAACGGTATATAACTCTGATAAATATTGTAATATATATTTTGCAAAGTTTAATCTCCATCAATTTTTTTTAGTAAAATTACATAAGTGATTTACTGTTGCCTGTATTATAGGAAGATAATATTCATAACTAAAACTATTTATACGCACCTGACAAACGTAATAATTTTAAATAAAATTAGGTAGCTAACAGCTTGATAAATAAAAATAAAAGTATTTTTTTCTATAATAAACTCGAATTAAACTACTATTATCCAGAGGTTAACAGTTTCCTCATACAATTTACAATAAATAAATATTTAATATTCCAAAAATACATCTTAATATAACAGTAATTACAAGGAAAATTTAAAAAATTTGCAGGTAGATTATAAAATTTTTAAATAATTATGACATACAAGTATGGAAAAACAATTGTTATCTAAAACATAAATAGTTTTCATTGGGTCAGCACACGTAATATTACTTAGTTCTACTTTGACTCCGTCGGGAATAGTATCTCCCTATTTAAAATAAAGAAACCGTAGTCATATTAAATTAAATTGAATAACTTAATACCAATCTAAGCTAACATGAACGCATAGTAAAGTTAGCTATATAATCTCTGTAAACTTTCGTAAAAAAAAACACAAATTGCACCGTATTATTTTTACAAGTAAGTTAAAATTTGTCTTATGACGCAGGTGTTCTTCTATTAAATTATATTTTTTCATGTTAACTTTAATTCAAATTCAAATTCAAAATATCTTTATTTATATAGGCTTCAAGAAAGCACTTATAAATAATCATAAAATAACGGTCAACAGAGAAAAAACTAAGCAACTTGATTTAAGTTGTATTAATTTAATTAAAACCTTCTCGTATTTTTTATTAAAAAGAAACACATTCGTTTTAAAATAAAATACAATGATTTATATTTTGGCATAATAAAATGAGTGTCAATTGTTTTTATTATTGGCTAACTAAAATAAATGTCCATGTCTATCTATCTATAAATTTAGTCCCATCATAACCCAATTACTAAAAAACCCTTTTTTTACAGACCGCCGCCCGGACCGGACACATGACTCGCTAAACCGACACAAAAAAAAATCAAGATGGTGGACACACAGCACTTCTGCCTGCGCTGGAACAACTACCAGAGCAGCATCACCAGCGCCTTCGAAAACCTGCGGGATGACGAGGACTTCGTGGACGTCACGCTGGCGTGTGACGGGAAGAGCCTCAAGGCGCACAGGGTCGTCCTCTCAGCATGCAGCCCGTATTTCAGGGAGCTATTGAAGGTAAAATTCCCGTTTAATTTTATACGAAATTTTTTTTTATTATCTAAGAACTATTGCCCATGATGTCCTAGTCATCATCAACAAGCAAGAAAAAGAGCGAGTATCATTCCATCCGGCTTTAAAAAACAGGTTCTTTGTTTATTAATGCATTATGTTACACCTAGTCTCCGCTTTCAAAGAAAATACGTCTAGTACTGCAGCAGGAATACACAAACTAGACTACATAATTAAAAACAACGAAGTACCTATTTTTTATTTGGGAAATAAATAGTAGTCGATTACTTGTTTTTTTTTTATATAAACATATTTTTTATATAAAAAAAAATTCAATAAAAATAATAGAGTAGTCAAATATCACTTTTTACATGATTTTTATTTACGAAGCAACAAAAAAGATAAAATACAGCCATTTTACATAAAAAAATGTGATGATTGATCATTGGGTACGTAATTTGGAATAAACTAAACAAAATATATAATTAGTATTAAAAGAGACATAACGCAAATTAAATGTTCTTTCTTCAGTATACAATTCCAAATCTAAAAATATATAATTCCTTTTTAATTTAATAAAACGAGAGTCTGATTCAGATGTCAGGTGTGGGGTTCGAACCCACGCTCCCTCTCGGGAACCAGAGCTTAAATCTGGCGCCTTAGACCACTCGGCCAACCTGACTCAATAGCGTTGGACAAATATACTGGCTAGGTTATACAACTTGCGTCTTTCATTCACAAGTAGTGTGTATTGTAATGTAAACCGACTTCTACCATGAATAATATGAATAATGCATTTGATACGATAATTATAACACCTCTTATATATTCGCGAAGAATTTTACATTGGAATAATACGAGTAAGAAATAAAAAAAGCGAGAAATGGAATGATTTTATGCTGTCATCAACATTTGTTAATTGAAAATTAAAACTATTTTTAAAAATACAAGAATGCTAATAACATCACAAAAACAACATGTCTGTGACGATAAGAAATTATTGATAACCGCGTCACCAACAAAAAATATGGAAAATGTTTATTTATTTTTATTTTCTATTGTTTTCCTTTTTTTACACTTAAGTGAAAACTAAAAATATATAGCTAAATTGCCCCAACAGATTCATATCAATTTTTATCCAACATTTTATATTCCTTAATAGTTTATTACGTAACATTTAATACGTAAGAGTGGGCCGTATGTATACGTATTACAAAACAGTATCTGCTACTTAAGTGAATGAATTATGTGTTCACTTTTAGGTATTTTATTAAATTATTCACACTATGTACTAATTTTGTCATGACATTAAAAGATACCAGTTATAATTTTGAACATAAGTTTAATTTCCGCTTGAAAAGTACATATACTTATTTACTGCACAGTTAATAATGCATGTAACGAAGTAAAACACTTAACTATTCCGTCCTATTTTCGACATCACACTAATTTAACCCTTTCATTGTTATATACTTACCTAAGTATGTTGATTTTTGATCATTAAGATTACCTAGTTATATTTTAACACATTATAATTAAGTTTTATTTTAAATAATGACGTAAGAAACCAAAATAGTGGAAAAATGAAAATATTTTACACATATATTTATCCTTCATTAAATTGCACATTTACCAGAAAAAAAACTTACCTCTAATAGGAGGATAATTTTTATTGAAAATTACTTATAATATAATACCATGCAGCTTTATTTAAATTGTTGGTAATCTAAACAAATATAAATTACAAGGATGCCGTCATTTTTATCCTTAAACTCCAATTTGATGCAATTTCTAATCAATCAGAATCATTTGTGAACGATAGATACAATAATATATTATATCTATATATTATATTTTAAATGAAAAATTAGGTAGTACCTATTGTCCAACACACTTTCAATGTGTTTAAAACACATTGTTTTAAATATATTTAGAAATATATATTTATACTAATATTATAAAGCGGTAGTAAGTATTTGTTTTTTTTTAACGCGTTAATATCAGAAAGTAATTATTTGATTTGTTAAAATATTTTCTTTTATATAGACTATTATAATTCCATTATTTTTTATAGTTTATATCTACGCAGACAGAATTGTGTGAGGTCGCTAAGCTTATTAGAAAAAAAAACAAGTTAAAATACTAACACTCTATTATATGGGAATCCATATTATGCTTGCGCACATATAACTTTTGAAATTTAATTTAGTATAAACACGTGGATGTCAGCTATCGTTATTTAACCGAAAAGCAAAAACCAATATATCGGATTCGGTTAACATCGCTAAGCCGTATAAACCCGTTATTTTGTGTCGCTGGATTGCCGTTTAATAAATCAGTCTCTGGCGCCAAATTGATACAAAAAATTACGAAAAAATAACGGTTTTCATTCGTTCACGGTTTACGCGTTTTATATTCATGGAGAAACAAGTGCTTTGTCATTTCTGAACAACGTTTTGTGTAAGATAGATGCGCAAATTATTTGTCGGTAATAAAATTACTAGTAGATAGGTAGATACCTAGGTACTCTTATATATTATAATTAGAATGAAATTAATTGGTTGTGTTTGAAAATTTATTGTTCTATCGAATCAATGTATGCGATTTAACTAATCGTATATGATATATATATTCTACTAAATTAGTGGTCGAAATGAGTGTGTAGTTTATTTTAGTTATTTTAAATCTATAGATATTTGACTATGACTATGACATTAACAGACGTTTATATATTTTGTGACTTAATATATTAACAGACTTTATCACAAACAGTATACATAATTCATATGTATATATGTGTTTATAAATGTTATTTTTATTTAACTTACATATCTGTTTCTAAAAAAAGAAAGAAAAAAAAAGAGGAATAATAATTTAATTAAATGAATATCCAAATCATTATATTCATTTAATTAAATTATTATTCCTCTTTTTTTTCTTTTGAACTTTAATAACACTTTCACACTCCGCCGCTTAGACATGAAGACGTAGGTACAAAGAGACAGAGTAACTTTTTGCATTCATAATATTAGTATATTAGTTACTAGCAGCGCTTACGGTTTTACCCGTGTAGTTACCGTTCCTGTGGGAATATAAGGATAAAATATAGCCTATGTTACTCCTTGATAAAGTAGCTTTCTATTTGGGAAATAATTTTTCAAATCGGACCATTAGTTTTTGAGTTTATTCATTACAAACATACACACACACAAAAATACAAATCTTTCCTCTTTATAATATAAGTATAGATAAGCGCTTTTTAGAGAGCATTTGATATCAGTTAAGTAACTTCTCAGTTAAGTTTATGGTTGAAGGGGCTTGCTGCCCCTTTGACTCTGCCTACCCCTTCGGGGATTACGGGCGTAACGTTTACGTACTAGTTAAGTTTAGGGTCTAAATTAAGGATTACTCTTTGACTGGCACGATGACGCATTCGGTAGTGACCCTGCCCGATGCGCCAATAGTTGTGGGTTCGATCATCACCCAGGACAAACATTTATATGATGAATACTTGTGTTCTGTGTATGGGTGTTAATATTCAATATTTGATAATATATCACGTTCATTTTGATATCCGTAACACAAGTGTTTGAGTACTTAGATCAATGTATGTGATTGTAGTCTGAGATTTATTTATTTATTACTAATCCCCCTTTTCCCCCGCAGTCGACGCCGTGCAAGCACCCAGTCATCGTGCTGCAAGACGTCGCGTTCACGGACCTCCATGCCCTCGTTGAGTTCATCTACCACGGCGAGGTCAACGTGCACCAGCGCAGCCTCTCCTCCTTCCTCAAGACCGCCGAGGTGCTCCGCGTGTCCGGCCTCACCCAGAACGAGGATGTGCAGGTGGTTAGTCTCACTGTCATGCATCCCCATGTCACCCCATGTTATTTTAAGCATCAGCCATCATTTCCAGCATCATCATCATCAGCATGGCTTATGGCACGTCGTCAGCATTACATTTTCATTATCTCATTGCCGGCCTTTAGGTCTAGAAGTAACTTGGGAAATGACAAGACTTTCAGATTTGTAAGGATAAATATATTTTTTATTTGCAGACAAAAAAACATATAGATTATATAAAATTCTTAGACCTAAAGCCTTAACGACGCCTTTGCTATGAATACTACAAGTAATCTACCTGAGAAAATCCATTTAATGCTAATTTTTATATATACGGCTTAAAATCCTAGGACTCCAATGATATTAGAAAAAAGATATCTAAATATTAAAAGATCGTAATGTATCATTATCACTGATCATTTCATTTTACAAATTTAAATCAATATCTCAATTAGTAGGTATCCATAGCACAATCATAAAAGCTTAGTTTAAGACAAGGACTTATTTTACTGATTATATTTATTTATTTAATAGTTTTTTACCAAAATTAAGTAATTTAGTTACTATGACACAATTTACATGTCATCAATGATCTGTTAGTTTGTTTTATTAGAGTTTGATGCAGGGTAATCTACCAGGATGCTGACCAAATCTCTCTTCCGCAGCCACTCCTGCAAACAGTCCGCGCGAGCACGACAGCCCCGTCGCCGCACACGCCCCCGCACCCGGCGCACACCCCGCACGCGGCCCACACCCCCAGCTACTCCGAGAAGCTGGAGGAGGCCCTCTCGATCCCCCCCAGCGTGCACCCCATGCGCCGCATCCCGCTCCCCCAGCGGCGCATAAGTCGCTCCGCAGACAACTCGCCTGACGTCATCAAACGCCCGCGCCACGAGAACAACAACGAACAGATCCACGACTTCTCTACCAAGAACCACTCGCTGGTGAACAACACTAGAGCCCACGAGCCCGGGAACAACGGGAACGGAATCTCCAACAGTAGCTCGTCGCCGTCCCCGGGGCTGATGGAGGAAGTGAAGAATGAACCCCTGGACATGATATGCGTGCCCAATGCTGACGTGGACCGGAGCACGGACGACACCCCGCCACATCACCACAGGCCACTTGTGAGTTGGTAAAACAACGCCATTTTGTTTTTAGATGACAGTTGAGAGCTGCCTAAATTGGGTGGAGTAAGTTTCCATGTCCGTAGGTGATGGATCTTCAGTTTGTAGGTTTCTTACTGAAAAGGAATATCGACGATGCTTGTATTAAAAACACTGTCGTTTTTTGGTTAGCTCAACAAACTTACGTTTACTTTAAGTTACAATAGTTTAAAGCACTTATATTTTTCGTATTTCCTTTATCTCAGTATCATGAAAAACAGCAATAGACAAGAATGAATACTGAAACTGATAAAATATGCATTTTATAGTGCATGTGTACTCATAACTTGACTCTTTAATAGTCTCGCAACAATCTTTGACTGGCTCGATGGCGCATTCGGTAGTGACCCTGCCCCATGCGCCAAGAGTTGTGGGTTCGATCCCCACCCAGGACAAACATTCGTGTGATGAATACCCGTGTTTGTTCTGTGTCTGGGTGTAAATATCTAATATTTAAGTATATATTTGTAATACCACTGTTGATTCTGATATTCGTAACACAAGTGCTTAAGCTACTTACTTCGGAGTCAGATCAATGTATGTGATGTTGTCGGATATTTATATTTATAATTTTATTTACAAACAGACTAGACTTCTAACTGTGATGATTTAAACTTTAAAATCTAATAGCAAAAAACATTTTGGAAATTCTGAATATGCTGTCAAAAATCACACTCGAATTCATTCTTTTTTTATTATTAAATCGTTATTATCATTCGCTTATCAGATGATCGAAGTACAGTCTTAGATAAATTACCTTGGGCGACCTTGAGCGCAGACACAGCGTCTGGTGGCCCGCCACCGAGTGTCTGGTGTCGAGTGTCGAGTGTCAGGTGTCAATTCGATCGCGTTCCGGGACCGGACACTCGATGCCGGGTTAGGATTAGACGACATCGTTTCCGTTAAGTGCGCTGTGAATCATTTAGGATGTGGAACGAAGGTACCTAGAATTAGTGTCATATGTGAACTTATGTGTTTTGGATTTTTTTATTCCTTCGGAAATAAAGTATCAAGCCTTTTTAAATTGCTGAGTTTTAGATATGTAGATTAACATACAACACATTAAGGAAATTCTCTCGTTTTCATGATGATCAGCATGATGAAGTCCACAAATAACAAAGTGTCCTTAGAATGATTAACTAGATCTCTACTACATATACCGAAACAGGAAAATTTTAACTTGTTCCCATTAAGTAATTAACCACTTAAATAATCCTACTTTTTAACCGACTTCAAAAAAAAGGAGGAGGTTCTCATACTAATATTATAAACGCGAAAGTTTGTATGGATGAATGTGTGGATGTTTGTTACTCTTTCACGCAAAAAGTACTGCATGGATTTTAATGAAACTTTACATTAGTATAGCTTATACATTAGAATAACACATAAGCTATGTTTCATGCGAGCAACGCCGTGAGCAGAAGCTAGTTAAGCTATATATAAAATATTGTAACATCTATAAGTATTTTCTTGCTTGCCAACTCATTATACAATCTGCCGAGCTGAGGAAAAAATCCTTCAGTAGTAAAAATATAATTTACATTCATTAAAACGGAGCCCATTTATGAAATACCTAGATTTTTATGATAAAAAAGTTTCTCATCCCGAAGTTAGATTGGAGTCTAACTTTGATAGTTGATGAGACTTGAAGTTTGTTAATAACAACATTTTTAATTTGATTTGCGGAATTACTCGGTTTCGTTTTGAGGACTTCTAATGGAGCTAAATCTGGAAGTGGATTTTAGCCTGTTCGGATAATTAGTCCTTTTACAGTTATTTAAAACAGATTTGGACATAATTGTAATTCAATTAAGTACATCCCACTAATATTTAAAATGCGAAAGTTTGTATGTATGGATGGATGTTTGTTACTCTTTCACGAAAAAACTACTGAATGGATTTTAATGAAAGTTTAAAATAATATAGCTTATACACCCGAATAATATATAGGCTATGTTTCATCGATGTACCACGCGAGCGAAGCCGCGGGCAGAAGCTAGTGTATTATAATGGGAAATAATAAATATAGTATTATTTTAACTACACAAATATGTAAATTTAAAATCGTAATTAGCCTTAACAATATAGAAATAAATGACCTTTACATTTAGCTATCTTTAATAGATATATACCAGAGATTAAAATTTCAAACGGAAAGTACCTAGAAGTACTTAATCTAAGTAATATGCAGATATAAAATATGAGTCAAACAACGAAAAATTGTACTTGATAATTAAAATTCAAACCTGACAAGATTAATTACAAAACCTATACGATTCTATTTAATCTGACTTGGCAAATGTTCTTGAAAAACTCCACAGTAGCGACCACACACATCAGGAAAACACTGTCAACAAAAATGACGCATACTACATCATTTTCTTGGAAATATCATCATCAGCCATCTATAGGTATCTATAGGTATAAATATAAAATTAAAGTGTCTGTTTGTAATGTGAAAGTAAGATCATCTTCCTAGCGTTATGTCCCGTGCTTAGACGGGATCCGCTTAGACCATGATCCAGGATTTAGCGAGTCTGGTAATTACATTGAAGCGACTGCCGGGCTGACATTCGTAACCCTAAGATAGGGGAACCAGACAATTTTTGGATCATGGTTACAAATCCAAAGTTGTTTGAATTTGCAGGTTTCATCACGATGTTTTCCTTCACCGTCGAGCTAGTGGTATAAATACGTACATAGACTTGAAAAATCCATAGGTACGTGTCCGGGTTTGAACCCGCACTTCTCGGTTAAGAGGCGTGTGTCCTTACCATTGAGCTACCACCGCTCCCTGTAATGTGAAAGTAACAGTTATTTCTAAATGCATATGAAAGTATGTTAGTGCATTCATACATATATATCATAACTAACTAACTAAACTTCACGCCACATCCCTAGCGGGGCAGGCAGAGAGAACATAGATGTCATCACACTTGTAATCTCTGAAGGGGTAGGCAATAGGAGTCAAAGGGGCAGCTGCTCCCCTTAACCTCATTCAGCAAAAAAAAACTGGGCTGGGTTAGATGGAAAATTATTAAAAAGCACTGACAAGTGGCTAGCTCGTTGCCTACACATGTATGATAAAACAAAAGAAACAGTTTTAAAAGTTCTATCTGTCTAACTATGTAATTTTAAAAAGTCTTAATAACTCTAATCTTATACTATATTATAGGAAGACAACTATTATAAGTTTAAGAAGTGAATGAGGCATTAGTAATTTTTATTAAAATCAATTAAGGCACTGCAAAATTACCTCCGTCAAATTCCATGCAGAGCCGCGTGCAACAGGCAAAGAATATAAAACGCGCGACTGTTAGTTTAATGCCTACCCGTGTCGGTCGCAGGGAGGAGGGCCGCCGTCCCGCGGCAGCTCGGCCGAGGCGGACGACCGCACGCCGCCGCCCCAGATGCCGCCGTCGCCGTTCGTGCAGCCAGCTGACACTAAATTCCCGCCTTACCACTTCAGCATGGCACCGCTCACCGACACTTCTCTATCTGGTAAATACGAAACGTTTGCGTAATCGATGTGCAACAGTAGAATGTCAATGTGGTATTGAAGTATTTAGAGGAAAGAGGATACAGTCTGATTTTATTACAAGACGTAATTATTACTGAACTTTGTCAAATCAAAAATGTGTTCAGGTCTTGTAAAAATTGGGAAGGAAATCAGTACTGTATCATCTTTTTTGTTTGTTGTGTGATTATTACAGTGTGCATAAGACCGATAATGACATTTCCAGGGCTGGCGAACCCTCTGGTTCCCGACAGCATGGCAAGCACGTCTCAAGGTGAGTTGCAGCTTGTTTAGCAACAAGTTTATTTTATGCATTACTTACATATATTGAAACAAACGATATTTTTAATGCACTGTCTGTCGTATGCCACCATCACCGCTTCCTCTCTGCTCTGTCATTATTAGGTTTATATATCATTATTAGGTTTTATATTTTTACAAAATGTATGAGGCAATTATCACGTGATTTATAATATTATATTATATGATATGTATTATAATTATATATCCTCTTAACCTTTGTATATGTCTTCATTTTGTGCTCTGTGTTCTGTATTAAATATTAATGTTAGCTTTTTGTGTTTTGGTTCGATGGAGGCACATAGGTACAAAACAAATAACATTATTATTTTAATTTTAAAGTTCAAACAATTTGTCGGTTCTGTCGGTTGTTTGTCATTGAACCAAAATGCAATGTGGCGTGCATGTTTATTGTATTGTAACCATAGTTTAATGTATTCCTAAACAGGAAGATATGCTAGCTTGTTTTCTAGATGTGACTTTGAACATGTGTGCTAGGCAATCCCTCACTCCCATGTCTCCAAATTAGGTTATTTTCGTTGACTTACTTTTTTTTTATTTTCAACTTCAGTTCCTTCTTTCTGTCTTTTTCATTATTTTCAATTTTTCCTTTAAACCATTCCAGTCATTTCTAGTATAAAACGTTGACCATCAAATGCACTTAACAAAGTTAAAACACAATTGGCTGTAACGAAAAAACAAACTTTCAAACAAAATATTGTACAATAAAATGACGCAAATCGAAAGAAGACATTTCAAAATTTCCAAGCAAGTCAAACATTCGCCGGATTCCGGATAAGTCGTATTTACTTTCGCGAAGCATAGCGGATCTGCGGATCCCATGAATCACTCTTGTTTCTAAATAACCTCTCAAATTGCCGTTTATCGCATTGTCTTGGGAAAAATAGCGTGTAAATTAATAACTGGGGACATTCAAGATTGGACAATGGAATTTTAGTAATGGTAACGTGGTATCAGTTTATTTAAAAATACGCTCAATTATTTCATTGAAGAATATTAACGCTTTTGTTGAAGATATCCGAAACCGTGCAAGACACAGGTCTCAGACTGTTGTGAAAACAATCGATTAATTCATCGCACACCCATTGCCGCAGGCTTGCCTAAGCTGTCCCCAATCGAGTAGGCCTCGACAATGTTATATGCGTTACTAATCCTGCTTCGCACTTACGGCGCGACGGATGGCTATCATCAAATGTAAAGGGGGGTGGCGGTGCTTGTTGAAAGAGAGGCTACGATCAGGAGTGCATTAAAACTGCGTTCGGAAGCTTCCAAGGGGCTAACTGCTTGTGTTGTGACCAGGTGGCGCCCGCACCCCCCAGGAAGATTACCGTTGCGAGCCCTGTAACAAGAGCTTGTCTTCCCTGACGCGGCTCAAACGGCATATTCAGAACGTTCACATGAGACCCTCCAGGGAGCCAGTGTGTAACATTTGCCGGCGGGTTTACTCCAGTCTGAACAGCCTCCGGAACCACAAGTCGATCTACCACCGCAAGCAGCAACAGCCGACTGCGCCTGCGCAGGGCCCCTTCTACCCCGTCAACTGACGCCCGCGCCGGCGCGCCGCCCCCTCGCCATACGTAAACACGTTGCCATTCGAAGAAACAAAGCTGCCATCCTAACCACCTAAACGCCATAGTCTTGCCCGTAGACCTGTGTTAAGTTAAACAAAACTGTAACGCGATATGTTCCTAACATTTGTACATAGCATAGTTATACATGTACTTGCATGCGCATCGCAGACTTCTATCTTATATATTGTATCTATATTATAACTAAATACGCTTACGTGTGAGCGTAGACCGTGGACGTTCCGCATAGGCACCGAACGGCGCTACGCTTGCACTCTGTCGTCTCGCCTATCTGGAACCAATTGGGACACCTATGATCGGTACACACATAACGACCAACGTTGATGACAGCGCATTAGTCCGAGCACGTTGATTACCTAAATTCGCAAGTGAGCGGTGCTACTGTGCCAATTGGTTCCTCCGGTAAGGGACCTGTCGGAGTGGTGTTGGTGGCGCGTGTCGCGACTAATGCGCTAATGTTGGTTGTTATGTGTGGCGCAGTGGGCCCGCTGGGCGCGGGCCACCGCTGCGAGGTGTGCGGCAAGCTGCTGTCGACGCGGCTGACGCTCAAGCGGCACACGGAGCAGCAGCACCTGCAGCCCCTGCACTCCGCGCGCTGCAGCCTCTGCCACAAGGTGTTCCGAACGCTCAACTCGCTCAACAACCATAAGAGCATCTACCACCGCCGCCAGCGCGGCCTCCCGCAGCAGACGCAGCCGCAGAACCTCACTACCAGCCCCGACACCAAGATCAATCCCCCCCACCACAACATCGACTTCTACAAGTTCAAAGACCAGTTCAACGTCTAAGTCGAAGTGTTTTTTTTTTATTTTGAACTTTTTTTAAACTTTTATTTTTAACTGGATTCGTTGATATATTTTATGTTATTAACTTTAAGGTTTATATAAATGAAAAGAAGTTTATTTTCTCTATTTTATTAAACGAGACATCTTTGAACTTGTAGAACGATCTTGATAGGGTTGACCATGACAATGACATCATCACAATGACGGTCCGAGTACTTCATGGCTTTGACATTCCAGTTGTTAGGTAGAGGGCGGGCCTGATCGTTATATACTGTTATATACTCGGAAAGTTCTCAAACAGATCTCGATCGCGCTCCTTGTGCAATACTGCGGTACGTGACAATTCCTGACTTTTTACACTATGTTTAATGTGTGACAATAAGGCGAAGAGAAAAAAATAATATTTTGAGAAAAGATGAAAAATCTTGGTGCTGTAAATTTATATATTAGGCTTAAATTTATAAAAAAGGAACAGTGTTCGAGTAAGTAGCAAGAGAGGCATATTGAGTTCAACATTGTGTTCATTTTTCGGCGTTTTGCAATTATTTATTCTGTATTTACCTGCATGATCTCACTCTTAGATATTTATACGAGATTACTAAAAACTATTTAAAAAAATATTAAAAAATTATATACTTACACAGATATATAATTGGCTAATGAGGCTTTTTTTTCAAATTCACTTTTTATGTTTAGGTGTTTTTGTTCATTGACTTTAAGACTGACGAGTTCTAAGCACCAATAGAGAGAATTGAGAAATTTAATTTTTTTCTCCAAAATTCCACCCGCAGAAGCACAGTCACATAAATAAACCGGATATACAATAGACCAGCACCGAATCAGACATACAACACATACAGCAATTTGCTATACAGTACACCACAGGATACTACAAACTACATACATACAATAGAATTAAATTTATGCTTTTTTCGAGACTACCATTTTGTTTTTTTCCACCATTTTGTTCTTGTCGTGACTTCTTCGTTTGCCGTTAAGAATTTGTTTTACACCGTACTTCTATCGATGCACAATAGCAATGATTAGCAAAGTGAATCGCAAGGTGCCATTTAAGTGAATGAATATGGCTATATTATTATATTTTAGTTTAGTCAGATTTAAGTTACTTTTTCAAGCATTAGTTTTATCAAATTCTTGTGTTCGTTCTTATTATTATTGTTTCGTTAAACCCCTATTAGCTTAGCCGTTTATTTTTCAATAATATTTTGTTTTTATACATTCGACTCGTAAATACTTTGTACATTTACAATTTTTCACAATTTGTTGCTGTTTCGTTGTACAATTTGTAATTAAATTACACATATTATATTAAATACATAAATAGGTAATAGTATAAAGTTTTAATAATTCTCAGTGTTAAATGTTCCTAAATTTGAACAATGTGAATTTTTTAACGAAAAAAAAACTATTTGAATCAATGTTTTTAACGATTTTTTGCTTGCCATAATTAGTCGTAATACTGTAATTATGGATAGCTCAACTTTTAACATAGTATATCGCGTCGAAACAGATCTAGAATGAGGCTCTTAGGCTAGACTCAAAAGTTGAGACGTCTGTTATTTCCGCGTAACATTTGTTGTAGCTCTTTCTAGTTCAATATACATCACTACAATATACACACATACATACATACAGACGTACGTCGCAACTACAACTGTTATATTTCTTTTACTTATAATAGCAATAAGAAATCTTAAGTGTAAATTTAAACACATAATTTATTGTAAAACAATAGATACACTTTAAGTAATATTAGTGCCTGCTTGACGTCTTGTTGTGTTCTTTATTGAATAAAAGACATATTTTGCATAAACTTCTAACGTTTTAGGAGTAGTGTTTAAAACACGTCTAATTACCTAGTAATGGATCAGTGCTTTATATACTTAACACTAACAACTATAAGAGGCTTCCTAAAATAAATTTAAATGCTATATGTTATAAGATTCTGTTGTTACTGGTAGTATACGTGAACGCTTAGCCATTACTATATTTTGTTTAGTTATTTAGTAAGCTTTCTAATTGAAGACTAGAAGTTTTGGTGCTAAATTGGAACGATGTTCGTGTTAGAGAAATTTAAGGAAACGAAAAATTCGAAAAGTGGAATCTAAATTATATTGTTTCGCAACATTCCGAGATGTTAAGTTTTTATTTGCTCTGCAACGTTCAACTAAAGTGTAGGATTGTTGTTTTCGTCTAGAATTTAGTGTTAGTTTTTCTTGTTAATTTGGGTTTGGGAATTAAGTTAGTTGACTAACTAGGAGTAAGGTTTATCTGAATTCATATAGTTAATAGCTTCTACGTGTTTACTTTACAATTACAGGGATGTGCTGCGCAGGCAGTGCGGTCATAATTTGGCAATCTCGCGTCGCCCTAGGCGAGGAAATTGTGAATTTACTTAGAAAGTCTTGTCTCAGATAAAAAATGCCAAAATTTAATAAGCGCTATAGACTGATTAGAGTAAGAACGCGTTTGAACTGTACACTATTAGGCATATTTTATAGATAAAAAATTTACATTATTAACTAAATTAATAATTTTATAAAAAAAATTCGCTGAGCGAGAAAGTCAGGCGTGTGCTTCGGTTTGGTATTAGACGAAATTTTCTTGTGATTGACATGATCTTTCTTTAGAAGTTTAGGTGCTAAGTTAATTTGGGATCTCGGGGGCCGGATGGCCGCTAAATGTTTTAATGGGCGAGAACGACACCGTGTTCTAAGGAGCAGGACACATCCCTGTCAAAACTACATTAGTTAGGATCTTAGCAAGATTAAGACTGTTTCTGTGACCTGTTTATGTTTTTATCTTTCTAACTTGTTAAGGTAATTTTTTTCAACGCAACACGCGTACGACTTTATTCAATGTGTTCTTCTTGTTGGCATTTTTACTTATTTTATAAGGAATCTAAATTAATTTATTGGTTGTTGTATTGAAATTTTATATTTTTTTTTTCTTAAATTATTATTCTACCGTCAGTAACTGTAGATTTTTGTTGACGATTGGCATCTGTGTAATGCAGTCCATTACATTGTTACGCTTTATTTCACTAAAAGATGTGCCAAAAATATTGAAAGTTTTAAGTTTTGTCTTCCATTTTGACGGATTCGTTCGTTACTGAACAAAATAACGCCAACATCTTTGGAACGTCTCACATAATGGGCTGCACATTATCAATATTTTATACTTAAGTATCTATCTAAATGGTTTACATCACAGTATATATAAACGAATAGTTCTTTTTCTTTCTTACTTTTATTAAAGATACTTGACATAACTACTCATAAAATGTAATGTAATCGTTAAACCGAACTTCATAAATCCTATCTAATATTGATGATAATGGCGTTTTTAATAAAAACAAATATACAAAAAAAATATGGTCAGTTTTATTAAGCCACCACACAACCCCCGCTGGTCGTTGTTTTGTTTCGGCTAGGCCTCCCCCCCCCACCCACCCGCACCCCGCACCCCGTTGTGTTCTTCAATCACGCTTCAACCCGCACACACTTCTGCCTATGTTTCCTCGGTCTGTTACTTGCATGCCTTCCGTACTTAACACCTCACCGGCCATGTAGCTTCGCCATCATTTATATTTATTTATTTTCATTTTGTACTCTTACAAGATTTATTTTATTTTCTTTTATTTTAAGTCACTTTATTTACACTCCGTTAACTTTTGATTTTGGAAAGCAAATAGTAAATGCAAAGTATAGCGCCATGATAGGCTGACGTCAGTGAGAGTGGGGCGCACCCCCATATTTTTTGTTTCTTTCAATCTGTTTCCAGGTAAAAAGTTATTCTCGTGCTCACTCTGTGGGAAGGTACTGTGCTCGAAGGCATCATTGAAGCGGCATATAGCAGACAAACACGCCGAGAGGCAGGAGGAGTATCGCTGCACCATTTGCGAGCGAGTGTACTGCTCGCGCAATTCCCTGATGACGCACATATACACCTACCACAAGTCCAGACCGGGAGAGACGGAGCAAATTCGGTTTTTTTAGTGACTACTCGGGAGGAGCTGGCGAGGCGCGCGGCAGCGCTCGTCTATCAAAGAGAACCTGCGTCGCCGCTCCCCAGCCGGACTTACCGGCCCCAAAGGTTAGCACTTGTTTATTGATAGGCCGCGCTAACTCATTAACAGAACACACTACCACTGATAGGGTTAAGGTCCTTTTCAGTTTATTTTCGATTAATTTATTTGAATCGTTTTGACCTTTTTGTTTGTAAACCCCGAGCCAGGCCCCTCCCATCGGGTTCCGCAGTTTGACGTTGTTGTGTTGCTTGGAGCATGCTTCTATCATTTCGTTATCACGTGTTTCTGTGTCATTGTGGTTGAGAGAATTTCCTTACGATTTTGATAATTATGAGAACTCGTGATTACTGTGTAGTTAGTCAATGTGTACAGTGCATATTATTAGTATTATAATATTATTATTAACCTCATACATTCTAAGTATTGCATTGGATGTGTGTCGCGCGCAGGCGCAGGCGGTCAGTACATGTGCGCTTGTGTTTACAGCTGTTCCGCCCCTCCGCATGCCCCCGCCCACCGCCGGCGGGATCAACGAGCCTCAGGAGTGTCCCTACTGCCGCAGGACATTCTCTTGTTACTATTCCCTGAAGCGACACTTCCAAGACAAGCACGAGCAGTCGGATACGCTGTACGTGTGCGAGTTCTGCCACCGGAGGTACCGCACCAAGAACTCGCTGACCACGCACAAGAGCCTGCAGCACCGCGGCTCCAGCGGCATGCTGAAGCGGCTGCTGAAGACCTCGGCGCTGCACAGCGCGCTGGCGCCCGCCCCGCACCACCTGTTCGACCTGGGCGCCAGCGAGCACGGCCCCCAGCTGCCCCCCGGCCTCCAATGACCTCAGACCATGGCCTGAAGCGGTGGCTACCACCCCCGCCCCCAGTGAGCCGCGGGGCGGGTGAAGGACGCGGGCACAACGGGATAGCGTTACATGTGCAATATGACGGACTATGCCAAAAGGATGCACTCCGCATTTATCGGTTATCGTATTATAATTAGTAAAATATTGACGTTAGGTTAAAGTTACTTAAACAGTATTGTGGCGCGCAGTTCGGCCGCGGCGCCCGCGCCGCCTGCGCTAGTGACGTCACACGCGAAGCGCCCCGCGGCGCGGTCGTACCTCAGTGTTCAATACGACAATGTAATCCAGAGCAATACTAAAGTATTAATATATCTAGTACTGCCAAAATAATGCCAACTGTATTCTAAAGAGATGATACATTTTTTAAAAATCACTTTTCGATAAATGTCTTGTGTCAAATTAGATTCGGTAACTGTACAAAAAAGAACGTACAAATTTTAAACAGTAAATTTTAAAATGGAAAGAAAATATTTTTTAAAGAGACTTTTTTCGGAACGCCAAATCTAAATTTAAATAACAGATTATTTAGGGGTTAATTACAAAAAAAAAATTAGATTAAAAAATGTTGATGTTGAGTAAAAATTAAAGACTTCTTAGAATCTGATTTCGAAAGTACAAAATTTAACGTCTAATTGAACAATATTAATCTATTCTATGTGCGTTTGGCTTATTAATGAGTATTGTCATCAATGTATAAGTAGCCGTGCCTTCGTTCGTCTTCATGCCATTATGGTGTAGAGTAGCTGACCAGTATTGTATGCACAGTGAGCGATGGCGGACGATCGCTCCGCCCGCTTCGCTCACGCTCACCGCTCAATCCGCTCACCTCCGCTCGCGCAGAGAGCGTAATTAATATAATAAACTTCGATGTATGAGTAGTTAGGATGAGGATAAGATAAATAAGTCATTTTTATATTAGAATTCTCCTTTGTATAGTGTGAGGCGAGGGAGGTGAGTGCAGATTGCAAGGCCGTGAGCGAAACGGAGCGAGCGAAGCGTAAAGAGCGAAGCGGTGAAACTTGGAAAGGGAAAAGCTTAGGGCTTCGGACCCTAGAGATCCTTAAATACAGGGTTAGTGTGAGTTACGTGAAATTAAAATGGCGCCGGGTCGCGAGTCGCGGGTCTTCGATAGTAGTTCGACGATCGTATACGGATGCATGATTTCAAATCATGGAGTAAAAATTAATCATTTCTTCTGTATAAATTAACGTAGACATTAGGTATTAATTGATAGAATTATATTTAAACTGTATCCATTTTCGGATTTCTCTCTATGAGTGTATAGTGGTTCTTTTTTAATGTCGACCAACGTAGCGGACGTCTCGTTATTGAAAATTTATTAGATTATTATTATTATTATATTCTCAAAAATCTTAGGATTAACCATAAGATGGCTGCAGATTGTAAAAAATATTTTATTTACTTATATTTAGGAAATTGCTTGGGTACCGCATTCGTTACTAAAACCAACATATCCGACCAGGGTCATCGACAAATATCATTCTCGATCAACAGTGAAGTCCTACATATCACAAAATATCTCTATAGATACATATAACATAACGATGAAAGTATTCTAAATGCCGTGATATTTCGCCAAGCCAAAGAAAATTTAACGGGGATAGTTATCGCATTTATTTCCGATAGATTAAAAAAACATGGAAACTTTCAAAAGAAATCTTCTGACAAAGTTGAATTGTTAAAAATGAAAAATACAATATTGTGCCATATCCTTTGACAGATCAGTTCGGAAACTTCAACATATCAATCACTGAAAGTGAACGAGTTTCTAAACCATTTTTGAACGAATATAATAATTCATCAATGCATATTTAATCCTAAACCTATCATGAATGAAAACAATGCAATTTATATTATATCATAACACGCGTACTTGTCAGAGCGATCAACATTATTTTTGCATTTATATTTCCAATGTATAAGTAAAAGTTAAGGGTATATAATTTAAGTTTGCGTATTTTATTTTTCATTTTCGGAATGTTACATATTCGTACTTTGTGATATGATTTTACATTTAACGTTATTTCGGTATGTATTTCAGTTAGTTTTATCGATTAAGTTTTAATAAATTTAACCTCAGCTTATACTTGGTTCAAGTTAACGCCTCGGGTTTAAGATGTAGGTGGGTAGCCGGTCACCGCACATACCTCCGTATTCTGTAGTACCTCAACTATATTATTTTGTTTTGTTTAATTTTTATCTCAATGTTGCACTTACTGGCTATAAAATAGGTTTGTTTGGCAGTGATGCAATAAATAAAACTATGGTACGACAGCATTAAGCATTACACAGCTGGAGCTTAGGGAAGAAAAAGCAAGCGGGTAGTATGAATTGTAAATAATTTATAAGTTAGTATACTACTACATACATGGCGTCATTCGGGATAGACCTCGTGATATTATATAGTAAATAGATAAAATCATTAATGGAAAAGGATTTTTATATATTCTACTAATGGATTTATTATTAGTGAAACTTAGACGTAGTCGACGTAAATTTTTTAATGTTTTTTGTGTTTATTGTTTTCGCTGTAGATCGGTTCGGTTCGGCTGTTGTTGTTGAGCGCTTTTTGGAGCTTTTTTGGAATTTCCCACCAATTTTGTTTGTTGATTTTTGGATATTGTGATTCGAAATTGAATTTGTTTGATCTCAGTGGACAGCTGCGAACTACATCAAAATTTCGGTGACGGCCGTTTGTTACTATGCTAAATTGGTTAAGGTATGATTAGGATTGTGTTATGTTCGTCTCGTGTCGGCAAAATGGGGCAAAAAAACCGCAGCTAAAAAATAATTATATATAAAATTCAAAAACCGTTATATAGGGCGTGCTAAGTGAAACAGCGAAACAATAATATTTTATATTTTGCAATGTATACCAAAATACTGCATTTTTAAATAGTAAGATGAAAGTGAGAAACAGTTTTCTTTTTAATTAATTGAATAATCCGGGTTTGATAATATTTTCGCTTCTTCGCCAATTAATTTAATTAAGTTTAACAATGAAACGTTTTATCCGACTGTGTTACTAAGTAGGGTAATGCACAAATTATCAACAACGGTATGCCTTCTAACAGTACAACTATTTCAATAGCCTACAGTAGTTAAATATTAATAAGATATATACTTTGAAATGACATTATGGGCTATATATACGTCTTTATATCGAATAGTGCTCGACGTGAGACCTTAAACAAAAAATATACCTATTTATAGACACTAACATAGGTATTAAGGCACTTTCGAATTAGAAACATCTAATTGAGAATAAAATTTTACTTAAATATGAGCTTTTGCAATTTTTTTTGATAAAAAATGTATTTTTATAACGCTTTATATAGCATCAGGTATAATGTATAAAAGTTAGTTTAATTGTTATTAATTTTAAATATACTTAATAAAAATAACTTTATACGCCCAAAATGTCATTTTGAGGAATACGTAATTTATCAGAATTTATTTGCGAAAATGATTTTAGTTTGAGCGGAACATTCGACTTGAAACTTTTTGAAGTTTTTCACTAAAACATTGCAAAAACTAATAACATTTAATTTAATTAAAAATAACAAATACTTTAATAATAATAGCGCGTTTAACGTGCCACAATCATTATTTTCATTTAACAGTTACAATATATTGACATGTTCACAAACCATTTCACAAAATATTAAGTCTGTTTTAAGAGAAATGCTTTTATATCGTAAGTATTATACCTCCAGTAATATTAAGTATTACCTCCAACTATATCACTAATTTTTAATATTTTAATGTAGACACCGCGCCCGCTACATGGGCGTCGGGAGTAAGTCGTTTTCTTATATTTTTGACTTACACCGTTTTGCCAAACAGTGCATCTATGACCGTTATCGACAGGACGATAAATATAAGTAACAAAAAATGATTTTTTAATGTTTCCCTTCGGTCAATCGGACGACGCGTCCCTATTCGGTAAACTCTTGCTTATATTTATTGGATTGTTCCCCACCCGTCGTCGGAAAAATATGAAGACTTATTTTTAAACGGTACACAGTCCGGCTTTTCAATATTTTTCCGGCGCGGTATCTTGTAAAACAATAATTATTGTAAATGTCAATCTAAGATATAACAGTTGTTACATAGTTTTTCCCATACACACATACATAATTATTTTTGTTGATCCATTTCCATGTTTAAAATGCAATAGTTATCCGCCGGCGCGGCTGTTTCTAGGTACTACAACTAGTAGAATAGTTGTAGTATTACGTGTTTTTATCTAGAAGTAGACGCGTCAGCGACCCAGTACCTTCAATAGTTAATTGTTTAAAATAATTTAAATTGCTCGGCCGGAGAAGTGAGTGTTTTTGGGGGTAAATCGGCATCATTTATATAAATACCACTTTACTACTAGTAAATATATTTATATATCATAAGTATTATTACACTTATTGAAATAGGAAATAGTCTCAATGTTTAATTATATTTTTTAAGTTTTAATATAAGTAAAAATCTTTTTATATAATTATTTATTGTTATACTTATCTGTTAAAATTTTAAACCAAATTTATTTAATAGAGTTGTTGCGGGTTGATTTACCCTCAAGCCCAATAGCTTTAATATTTACATATATCAGTATCTTCCACTTGTATAAATACCTAATTATAATACATCAATAGCAATAGTTTCCAATCTGCCATAGTACCTCAGTAAACTATAGTTAATTATCATACACTCTTACCTATAAGCATCTCCTAGCAGATTTCTCGTCCGTCTACAGGCCACAAGCTCGTCTCTAGTGCTCCGGCATCCGCGACAAG
Source organism: Glyphodes perspectalis (assembly GCA_951394215.1). Lineage (NCBI taxonomy): Eukaryota > Metazoa > Arthropoda > Insecta > Lepidoptera > Crambidae > Glyphodes > Glyphodes perspectalis. Next base: position 910,408 of record OX596209.1, on the reverse strand, counting down.
TCTGCTAGGCCTACAGTGACTAGTTTCTTAAAGCATAGTTCCGTAACTCAAAGTGCACTTACATCATTTATATAAAAGTATAAGTATTATATAAATATAAGTATTGCATCGCTCCTCCGCGCCGAGCAGTCTCGTTGAACGCACTCTTTACAGTACCTATATGAAATATTTACAATATACACGCTTATGACATACAATATACTGACAGTTATATGCTAGAAATAACTTTTTATCTACAGTTTAAGTAAAGTTGTGGCTTTATTCTGCTAAAAGAAGTCTTGCGCTTCAAATTTCACTTTATACTTGAGTTCGGAGTCAGTTACTCTGCAGATCTCTTTTAGCAGAGTAACCATGTTACTGTTATACTTGGATGACACATTTTATACACAGAAATATTTTTTTATGAGAAAATAATCAATTTATATGTGACAGTTAATTAAGTGGCAATTCTAATTTACTGCACTATATTTTTGCTGACACTTAGGGTTAGATTTTTTCTTTTTTTCGTAATTTAATATGCGTACGATCTGCGTTTTTATTAGTATCGATTTTTCCTTTCTTTTAAGCCGCTGTCTTAGGTGATACATGCTCTCGGCGCGAATATAAACTAATTTATTGTACTGCAAAGAGTTTCCGAGCGCGAGTGTCACTTACGACCTTTTGTAAGCCTAAACTAATGTTGTGTTACTATTGTGTCAAGTTATAGTTTGCCATCGTTGATCAAAGAAGAAAATATGTGTTAAATACATTTAGTTAATGAGTTTTGTTATACTTTTAAATGTTCGGGTTGGGTCCGAGGGAAGTGTACAAAAAATGTTTCATAGTATTGTGTATCGATCGAGTAAGGATTAGGTGTGGTGAGCTGATGCTCAACAGTTAGGCTTCTCTTGAAAATTGTTGTAAGTTAAAACATCTATATCAGTCGGCGAGGACACTTAAAGTACTACTGTTGTAGATTGTATTTGAGGGGAGTTGGCGCCTGTGGCCGCTGGGGCGGCGGTCGCCGCTTGCGATTTTTATTCAAGTAAAGACGTAAGTGGGACCTCGACTGAGAACTAAAACTGACGTTTACGACTCTCTAAGTGGAGAATGTCGTAAGTGACAGTTGGAGAAACAGTCGTAAGCATTTGAAGGAGGTTATATGTGTAATTTAGGAAGTCGTTCGCACGGCCAATTTTAGCTCAAAAGAAACTCATGTGTCAATGTCTCTAGGATATATTTGTTTGTATTTTCCGCCGCCTCAGGGGCCAGAGACAAGTGTCTTTACTTGTTTTGATGTTGTTGATAAATGTGATTAAGGAATCATCTCGGGCTGGACATATCAAATTCGGGGGACTTAGTACTATAAGTATCTACAACTGACTCGGACTATACTGATTGGTTAAGCAGTTTAGGTTTCTGTCGAAATCTCTGAATCCTCATGCGAAGTATAACAGTTGAATGTAATAAAAGTATAAAAATAAACTCGCAGTGATTCCATTGAGCGTGTATTTTTATTTATCACCCTCCTCTCTTCTTAAGTATTTTGTGGTTTTTCGTTCTTTCAAATTGGAAGTCTTTTGTATTTCTGAATTGAATTTTCGGCTCGGGCTTTGTAATTTAAAAAAATCCAATGCATCTTGAAGAATAAATAAATGATAATTACATGAAACCCTTATTAAATCTGTATTTTGACATAATCTAATATGTATTCTTTTCTAGGTGGGGCAACTGTGTTAACTAACAGCTTTATTTACTTTAACTAACAGCTTTTAAATTTTAGATATCTAATAATAAATTTTACCTTAATCTAATATTGTTTTTACAGCTTAGAAAATAATATATTTTATTGTAGAATTAAGCATTTTATTTTAGGATAGTTATTAAATTTGAATTGTTTGATTCTGAGTCGTTTTAAATAAATATTAATATTTATCTTATTCATACGACATAGTCGAAAGACGAATGTATTAACTGGTAAAACCAAAACAATGAAAAGAACGAGGAATCACCAAATTTTTTATCACACCTACCCAAATCCTGACAATCCTGTCATATTGAAATTGCGTAATTTGTTAAACGTTTTATCCAATAAAAAAAAGTAAGCGAATGAACCTATGAGTTATGAGCTTATGATTAAGTACATATTGAATAAATAAACAAATATCAGACATACATACATACACACATAACATCACGCCCACAATCCCCGAAGGGGTAAGCAGAGTCAAAGGGGCCCCCTCAACCACATTATCAGACATCACAAACACTGATCAGACACCAGGGTAAGTTGCTTAAGCATTCGTGTTATGAATATCAGAATCAACAGTGGTATCACAAATATATATGTATAATAAATAAACTACAAATATACATATAAACACCCAGACGCACAAAAAACACAAATATTCATCACACGAATGCTTGTCCTGGATGGTGATCGAACCCACAACTCTTGGCGAATTGGACAGCGTCACTACCAAATGCCTCATCGAGCCAGTCAAAGTGGTTTTTACATTCTGGAAAACATAGGTTTTCGCGATATTATCGACGTCACATACTTACTACGCTGGCTCAGCGACCCGAAGTGGGGACATTAAAGAACGCCATTCCGGTCTGTTACGTGCCAGTTGGGCACTTGGAGCTCCTTCAGGTCTTTTACCACTTCGTCAATCCAGCGATATCTGGGGAAAGGAAATAGAAGACCTGATCTCCGAACCTAACATCATCGGAGAAGTGAAGGCGGCCAGACTCCGCTGGCTTGGCCATGCCGAGAGGATGACTGACGATCGGGCCATGAAAAGGGCATACCTGGGGCGACCGTCTGGGCGACGGCCAGTTGGCCGCCCCAGATCGACGTCACATAAATTTCATTATTTTTTTGTCATATATGTTACCGGCAATGTGTATAATCCAGGCATTTTATACAATATCTAGACATATACAATATCGGTCGTTAAGGCAATGTATAAAATATTATGATTTTTTTCGCGTATGTTATACATTACCTAGGTATTGTATATAATGCCCAGGGATTGTATAGAATACCTATCGAAGTGCGGGCAGATTATTTGTAAAAAAAGAGTTCGGTTAGGTTAGAAATTTTCTTCTATAAAAAAAGTTTAGGTTAAGATTATCTAATTAAACGAAATGATGAAATAAGCATGCCGTCAAAATTCATAGGGTTACGATTGAGATAAAATATCGTTAAACACAACAATGGATAAAAGAAGGACTCCGCGCCACTAACTAGACGTTGAAGCTACGCAGGTGCTCCAACTTGACAAACAACTTACATCACACATTGATAGAAGCACTCCAAATGACAGATTTCCGATATCTGGTATCTATAAGAATCACTCACACATGCATATACGTAGCTTCACGCAGAAGTATGACAGCGCAGTCCTGCTTTTTTTTCTAGTCCGTTGGCTCTCCTATCTAATAGTGGCGAAAGTCAGATCGGCAATCGCACCCATGATACCAGACTCGCTAAATCCTGGATCATAGTATAAGCGGACCCCGTCTAAGAACGAAAATAACGCTAGGAAGATGATGATGGGAACCAGAAAAACTTATGCTAGCTCATGCTCAAGGTCAACTGGCAGTGGTTTATACGTACCAGGGTCACTAAATATAGGATCATGGTCCAAACAGACCTGGGCTAGGAAAGAGACATATCTACCCCTAGGAAGAAGAACAAGGATTCTTCTCCAGGAATTATGAATAAATAATAAATAAATAAACTCTCCAGACTGACATACCAATTCCCTAGTTCTAAATTAAGCTTAAGCTTGTGCTATGGATACTAAATAAACGGATGGACATACTTAAATACGTTTATAAACATCCATGACTCGAGTACAAATGACCATACTCATCACGCGAAACATTTGCCCCTAGCGGGATTCAAATCCGCGACGGTCGGTTTCGTGGCCAGGGTCTGACCACTCGACTAACGGGCCAGTCAAATTAATTCAACTTCTGTCCAAATTACCTTTTACAATCAACATTTTACCTAAAACTAGCATAACGTGGTCTCCAAGAAACATGGATTTACTACCCCGAAGTCCGACATACTTAATCCCAATTTTTTCTGATATTACCTACTTATAACAGCCTGTTTTCAACTGACTTGTATGACTTGATTAATAAAATTAACTATGTACTAGAGGTCCGTCGAATTTTTATAATTTTTTTGAGGGACTATAAGTATACTAAAAAGCGGTGATAGCTCAATGATAAAGAACAAGGTCTTTCAAGGGTTCAAACCCGGACACGTACCTCTGGATTTTTCAAATCTATCTAGGTACGTATTTATACCACTAGCTCAGCGGTGAGGGAAAACATCGTGCTGCAACCTGCAAATTCAAACCACTTTAGATTTAAAACCATGAACCAAATATTGTCTGGTTCCCTCATATAAGGATTACAAAGGTCAGATCGGCAGTCGCTTCAATGTTCACCAGACTCGTTAAATCCTGTATCATGGTCCAAGCGGACCTTAACTAATCACGGGTTAAAGGTAACCTTAAAAAGATGATGATAAATGTAGATACTAATAAATCTACTTTTAGAACTTTTAGTTCAATAAATAGAAATCATCTATTATTATAAAATAGATGATTTTAATATCATATACTAAAATATCATATAATAAAGAGGAATATATAATACCTTAGAGCGGTGGTAGCTCGATGGTGAGGCGCCTCTTAACCGAGCAGTGTGGGTTCAAACCCGGGCACGTACCTCTGGATTTTTCAACTCTATGTACGTATTTATACCACTAGCTCGACGGTGAAGGGAAACATCGTGATGAAACCTGCAAATTCAAACAACTTTGGATTTGTAACCATGATCCAAAAATTGTCTGGTTCTTATCTATCTTAGGGTTACGAAACGAGGGTCAGATCGGCAGTCGCTTCAATGTAATAACCAGACTCGCTAAATCCTGGATCATGGTCTAAGCGGACCCCGTCTAAACACGGGACATAACGCTATTAAGATGATGACCTACAAAGAGAAAAGATTTGATTATTTGTTTGTTTGCATTGAATAAGCTCCGAAACTACCGGATTGATTTGAAAAACTTTCACCTATGGAAAGCTACATTATCGGCTTGGAACATAGGATTTATTTTATCCCATATTCCCAAGGGAACGGGAACTACGCTCAACAGCTAAAAAAATGGCCCAAACCTTCATTAAAGGTAGATTATTCGAAAGTTTTTCAAAACTTTCGCAACATGGCGGCAAAATATTATCGATAAAACAGCACATGGTACGAATGCGAAAGTGATGCCATCTAGCAACTGAAAAATACTCTATAAATCTATTCTAAATTCATTTTGCTTTTTTTGTATACAGCATGCTAATGTATGCATACATGTTGAAAAGTGGATATAATAGATGGCAGCACTCTATGACAATATTTTATTTTGTTTTGTTAATTCAGTTATTTTCACACTGTATAATGAAATTACTAACAGAAATGAATAAATTTGTCGTAAATAAGGGAAAAATTTAATAAATGATTTTACCATTAACAGTAGCTTTTTACGTTTAGCTACTTTGTTATCTCTGACGGTCGACCGACCCTCTGAGTACTGAAACTAATGGAGATGACTTAACTACGAAACAGTGAATCCCAATTTTGAGTGAGGAACAAATATGGCGCCTTTGTGTAGTGTCATTCCACTTTACTTATTGACATACTTTAAGTCTTCGAACAATTTATTTATGACGATATTTTTGAATTTTACAAATTAGATAAGTTATAATCACACATTTTATCAATATTGGCACAATACACTACAAATTCCACTGACATTGACAACTTAAAGCGAGAAACCAAAACTTCACTTGATGATGTTACCGAAAATAGTTATGTCAATTAGGTTGTTGTCTCTTTTTACGTGCAGTATTATAGACTTGTTTAAAAGAGATAGATAGAAGTTTATGAATACAATATCGATATTAATCATATTTATTTGTAAAGCAGATTGTTCGTATAGGTACAACATTAAGTCGTCTCCATAAGTTTCAGTACTCAGAGGACCGACCACGCTGACATTTAATAAACTGTCAAAGAAATTGTCAATAATGACAGTTTTACATTACTCGTCTGTGATGTATGTCAGTGTCAGTGTCGTCGGTTTGTCAACAACTTAACTTTCGCACGTGTATCCCGATGTATTTTTTATGAAAATAAATATAAATTGCTATAGCAATGGACGCCTATGACATATTTAAGAAATTAACAAAAGGGTTGACTTTTAAGAAACGCGTATTAGGCGTAAAAAACAATGTAAGTAATGTACATAACCTATTCATAAAATACAAATGATTATACTTTTATCGATAATAAAGATCGTTTTAGAATTTTCTGTAGTGCTCTTGCTCTTTTTATTCATTATTTACTTTTCTATTAGATAGAAAGTAGTAGAATAATTCATTTCATTCAAAATCTTTAGTTACTTATTAACAAAAATATTGTGGCCGGGTTCTCTTATATTCCAAAATGACTAAAGCATATTTCTTTTATAATTTAGATTTAAATTATCGTACTTCATTGCTTCTATAGCATTATTTCGAAACCTTCGATTTCTGTGCAGATTTGTAATTCTACATTTTATATCTGATTGCAGGAAGCACAGCAACTTTCTACTAAAACCTTACCTATTAAAAAAGAAGAACATACAATTGTAGAGAAAACAGAATCACTAGATGAAGACGATGTAAGCTTAAAATCTGAGCCAGAATCAGAAGCCGAGTCGAACAAAGCAGAGTCTGAAAGTGAGTCGGAAGATGATCTGGAGTTTGTGGGAGGGATGAAAGTAGGGGAGAAAAAAGACAAAAAGAAGAAAAAAGAGAGAACCGAGGACTTGCAGAAGAAACTCGAGCTGGAAGAGGTAAGTTATTTTATTACACAAATTATTTAAATGTTTATAATTTCTTGCCTAATATGTTATAATAACACATAATATCACGCCCATAATCCCCGAAGGGGTAGACAGAGTCAAAGGGACAACAGGCCCCTATAACCACATTCAGTCAAAAATAAAACTGGGCTGGATTAGATGGAAAATTGTGAAAAAGTAGTGACAAGTGGCTAGCTCGTTGACTACACAATCACATACCCAAAACCTCATATACCATTAGTTATTATAATAAATCTGTATATTACCGTTTTAATGAATTTTATCATCATTCTTTCTGTTACATAGTTTCTAAGATAAGAAATTATATGATATGGGTAATCATATAATTTCTAACATTCTAAGATTACAAAAATAGGAATAAATAAACATGTTGCATGTTATGTTTTGATATTCATGAAAACCACATTATTGAATAGGTAGTCATTCATTATAATTAAGTAAGATGAGTCAAAATAATTTCTAACAGGCAAACTTGACACACTTATTTATGACAAAATATTATATCACAGCAAAACCGCTTCCGCAACGAACATGGCATCAAAGCAGTTGGCCGACACGTACCAGCAGCACTCCAGAGCTTCTCCGACCTCATGGAGCGATATGGTGTATCGCAAGCTTTGATAAACACAGTGACGCAGTGTGGGTACACTGAACCAACGCCGGTGCAACGCCAGGCTATTCCTTGTATGTTAGAGGTGAGTATTGTTACAAAATCCAGTGGCCGCTTAACTTCTATGAATGGAATATTTAATCTCGATGCCTTGTATGGATTTGGACCTATTTAGAATCCTAGACTATATGCCAACACAAAACTTAAAATTAAACTTTAAAATTCCTTAAAGTTTAATTAAGTTTAATGGCTACCTCTTTGAAAATTGCTGGTGTAGATATATTTTTTTATAAATAAATAAATAAATAATAAATATCAGACGACATCACAAACATTGAATCGACTCCGTGGTAAGTAGCTTCAGCACTTGTGTTACGGATATCAGAGACAACAGTGGTATTACAAATATATACTTGAATATTGGATATTAACACCCAGACACAGAACAAACACAAGTATTCATCATACGAATGTTTGTCCTGGGTGGGAATCGAACCCACGACTCTTGGCGCATGGGGCAGGGTCACTACTGAATGCGCCATCGAGCCATTCAAAATAGTTTTTATACTGTATTAGATTTGTTATTTCTGTCGTATCTGGTTTTTGATAGAGGAGGGAGATTCAAATACTCAAATTTCTACCGCCTCTCAAATACCACATGCTTAAACAGTGCCGTCTTGGATTAGTTTGCTAATTACATATTCCCTAGTTGTGTGTTTTACGGGGCAAACTCCCGGTCAATATGGCGTCGGATTCCTAATAAAAACAGAGTTAAAACGTAACATAGAACACTACACAGGAATATCGGAAAGAGTATGCTTACTAAACCTAAAATTTAATAATTATGATCTCTCTCTTATTCAAGTCTATGCCCCGACAGAAAACGCTAGTGACGAAGAGGTCGAAAAATTTTACCACGAAATTCAGCTAGCCCAAAATTTAGCAGGAAAGAATGTGTATGCATGGGAGATTACAACGCAAAAATCGGTGAACTTAAAAAAGAAGAATCACTGATTACTGGTAAATTTGGGTATGGAACCAGAAATAAACGAGGGGAAAGACTACTTCACTACGCATATGAACACAAGTTAACAATAATCAACACATTATTTAAGAAGAATAAAAACAAAAAATGGACATGGCTCTCCCCCGACAGAAAGACAAAAAACGAGATTATTCTATCAAATTCTCCACTTTCTTTTACTAACTTCGAAGTCATATCCACTGGTTTCCCAACAGACCATAAGATGCTAAGAAGCACATTAAAACTAAATACCATGAAATTAAGTAGAAGAAACTTCACCAACCCAAAAAACCAACTAAAAACTATAGAAGACCGGTCAGAATATATCAATAACATAAAAAACGCCGAACATGACTTCTGCGAAAAAGGAAACGAAACTCTAGACGTAAATAAATATTACAAAAAGATTGAAAACACAATTAAAACCTGTCTCAACAAACAAAAAGAAAATCAATGTCGTCGAAAACCAAAAGTACTCACAGAATACACCTTAAACTTAATAAAAGAGAGAAGTCAACTACTTCACAAACAGCATCTAAGTCAAGAAGAAAAAGCTAGACTGACCTACCTATTTAAAACAACGAGCAAAGAGATTAAAAAGAACTACAAAGATCATAAAGAGTCTATATTTACAAGACATTTAAAATCTTCTGGAAGTCTAAAAAAAGCTGTAAAAAAACTAAAGACTACAAAGCAATGGATACCATCACTGAACTCGAACACTTCTAAACAACAAACTCGAGCAGATGTGATAAACACCGCCACAGAATTCTACAGGGGGCTATATAGTGCCTCTAAAGACTCTTACCATGAAGATATAGAAACTTTAACTACACCAAGTCAAAATATAGAGACACCGTACTAAAAGACTGACATCCTAAGTAAATTAGAGAAATTAAAGGATGACAAAAGTCCTGGCACTGACGGAATATCAAACGAAGCCATAAAATTAACTAAATGAGTGATTCTTGATCCTCTAACGATACTATTTAACAAAATTCTTGATGAAGAGATAGTCCCGACGACATGGACAGAGTCAGAAATAATACTGTTATATAAGAAAGGAGACCCCACAGACGTAGGAAACTACAGACCTATAAGTATAATGCCGTGTTTGTATAAACTTTTTGCTAGCTGCCTACTGGAAAGAATTAACAACGACATAGAAAAACATCAAACGAAAGAGCAAGCAGGGTTTAGAAAATCGTTCAGTCAGCACCACCGACCACATACAAGTACTGGAACAAATAATCGAAAAATATTACGAATTTCGTAGGCCATTATATCTGGCTTTTATAGACTACAAGAAAGCATTTGACTCTATATCTCATCGAAGCATCTGGAAAGCCCTTTACAAACAAAGTGTAAACAATAAATACATCAGAATAATCAAACATATCTATGAAAAAAGTACTAGCAAAATCAAATTAGAAAGTTCAGGACAGAAAATAGAAATTAACAGAGGGGTTAGACAAGGCGATCCAATGTCACCGAAATTGTTTATATCAGTTCTCCAATACTCAATGAAAAATCTATCTTGGGACACTAAAGGATTAAAAATCGGTAGAAAACGTCTCCACCATTTATGCTTCGCAGACGACATCGTACTACTCTCAGAAAGCCCCATAGAGCTCCAATCCATGATGTCAGAACTTAACAACGCGAGCACAAGCGTCGGCCTGGAAATGAATATCTCAAAAACGAAGATCATGTCTAATCACCACAGAATTCCAATTGTAGTAAACGATAAAATTATAGATTATGTTGAAGAATATATATACTTAGGCAAGCAAGTTTTCGCAAAAATAACAACATAGAAGAAATAGACAGGCGCATAGCAATCACATGGAAAAAGTTCTGGGGCTATAAAGAAGTTATGAATTCTAACATGGACTTAAAATTAAAAAAGAAAGTCATGGACTCATGCCTCTTACCTTGTCTCACATATGGTTGCCAAACGTGGGTATTTGATTCAACAACCAACAGAAAACTAACATCATGTCAAAGAGCCCTAGAACGCAGTTCATTAAAAATAAAGCTGAGAGACAGAGTCCGTCACGGGGCAATAAGAAAGCAGACTGGCGTGATAGATGTTTTGTCTTTCGCACGTGGTCTGAAATGGAGGTGGGCAGGCCACGTGGCACGCTACACTGACAACAGGTGGACAAAGACGGTTACTATGTGGAAAGGACCTCATGGGCATAGAAGCAGAGGTCGACCAAAAGCAAGATGGAAAGATGAAATAGAGACCATCGGAACAAGAAATTGGCCCAACCTGGCAAACAACCGAGATGAGTGGCAATCTCTGGAGGAGGCCTTCACCCGAAAAGGGGTCCAGATAGCAGGCATACCAGATTAAAATTAAAATACATATATATATATCTACTATGATTAATGCTGGTGTACATGCTAATGGAATAATAAAGGCTTTTTTATTTATTTTTTTATTTATTATATTCCCTAGTTTTAAGCTTATGCTTGTGCTATGGATACTAGGTAAATGGGTAGACATACTTAAATACGTTTATAAACATCCATGACTTTAGTACAAAGGTCCATATTTATCACACGAAACATTTTCCCCTAGCGGGATTCGAACCTGCTACCATTAGTTTCGTGGCCAGTCAAATATATATGTTTAAGAGTTGCACAAAATTACTGACAACAAGTTGGTCATTGTTAAATTGGCCATTCTCAGGCCTTTTGAAGCAATTTTTGGAAGACTCACGACCTGGACTCCTGCCGCAGGATCGCCAAATCCTCGCCTGCGCGCCCACCGGGTCCGGCAAGACGGCCGCGTTCCTCCTGCCGCTCGTGCACGCACTGGGCGGTCCCGCGGGGGGTCCGCGCGCGTTGGTGCTGTGCCCGACGCGCGAGCTGGCGCGCCAGACGCACGCCGAGCTGCTGCGCCTGGCCGCCGCGCCCGCCAGCACCGCGCCGCTGCGCTGTACCGTGCTGGGTGATCTGAAGGAGGGGAGAGTGCTGGAGAGAGAATCGACGTTTAAGAAGAGTGGTGATTATTTCGTTTTAATTTTTTTCTTTTTTTTTGTTTTCCACCTAACCCAGCCCATTGCCTCTGTGTTTCTTGCCTAGCATGTCGTAAAGGGCGACTAATGGTATATCGGGTTTTGGGTATGTGATTGTGTAGGCGACGAGCTAGCCACTTGTTACTACTTTGCAATTTTCCATCTAACCCAGCCTAGTGTTTTTTTAGGCTGAATGTGGTTGAAGGGG